>OZ023190.1:11258091-11713492 GCA_963995505.1 Hypericum androsaemum
GCCCCCTGACGTAGATCATTTGTAGATCGAACAGGGTGACCAAATCTCTTTGTTCTTGTGTGTGTGCTTGTATGTTCTTCCTCGTACTTTTATCAGTGTTCGATCTTCTCGTTGTGATCATGGTTCTAGCTCTCGTGTTGTTCGTTGTGTTGCTTTGGGCCCTCATGTTTCCCAACACCCTTCAGCCCGCTTCCTCCACTGCGGTTGACTTCTCAGCACCGGCAGCCCACTCCGGTAATCATATTTATTATTTTTAACTTAATGTTATTATAGTATGTTTGGTTATTTTGAAGTTTTTTATATTAATATTGTGATGTAATTATGTTTTGTTCATTTATTTGAGTTAATGTATGTGAATTAAAGATTTTTGTGAGTTTGTTTGGTTATAATAGAAAATGTATATGAATTGTAGCTTTTTTAGGTTCCGACTATTTGTATGTGCAATAATGTTTAGTTTGTTAAACCAAAATTTTAAACCAAATTTCTGTTAGTGGACCAATTTTGTGGATAATCTGAGCTTTCTGTTTCAAACCTCAATGGCTAGTGCCTCAAGTAGATGGCAACTACAGGCGACCTTTTAATCTGATACTATTTAGAATTACTTGACAAACTGTGCTTCCTTGGAATCCTTACAAGACTATTCAAGTTTTCCTGTTAGCGAAGAAGCCAAGAAGATCTATTTACCAAAAAAAAAAAGAAGCCAAGAAGATCTTTTAGATAAAAGTTGTTCATCTTTGGTAATAGATCCCATAGTCAAGTTTGCCAGGAGTGATTTAAGGTTTTTTTTAATTAATATTCTGCAAGTAGCAGTGCAGCTATAATTGGCAGGTTGATAGTATACCATTCATTGGCAGGTGGAGATATTTGACCTGAAAATGAAAAACTTGGACAAGTTGCAAACGCAATGCTATTTGAAGGACATTTACTTTCCATACATTCAGGCAACTGCATGGCCCGGGTTTTCTGAAATGGCTGGAGAAGTCGCGTGATCATTTTTGCCTTCTGTTGTACACAGTTTTTCTGGTGTAGTCCTCATTTCATTTAAGTGCTGGAATTTATTCTAAGCAATGAATGTTTTCCATAATTCATGGAAATTTTAAAAACATAATAACTTTGTCCAATATAGCGACATGATTATTTAGATTAGGAGCCTCGAGGTATTTCTGCCATTGCTGCAGAAAGAGGTCTATACACCACGTGCATGGTCGAATGGTTCTGAATACTTGTTCAAACCGGATGATGACAGATTATCAAGTTTGCTCCGATTCCGTGCCTTGCTTCCAAACAACGGAAGGAAGCAACAAATGCTCATTGTAGATCATCCGGTTGGCATTTTTACGCCTCTCGTAGCTCGCACGTGCTTCGTGGCAAGTCTTTGTCCGGGTAATCTCTTCGACTTGAGTCGCGTATCTACTGACCGGTAGAGACGTGAAGGTAAAACAATCAAGAAAAATCGTTACAGACACATTTTCCTTGTCTAGTTGTGATGTAAACAACACAAGACAAGCCCTAGACACTTGATAGTGTATATTTCTTGTACAAAACTGAAAACTCTTGCACCGATCTTTGCATGTTAATTCGCAACTGACCTATAATTCTAACGAAACATTTTGGATCCGTGTGAGCCCATTTTGTTAATAACCCAATATTAGAGGCCCAAATAAGCCCATTGTAAGAAGAAGCTGTTCTCTAAGCTCCAAAATGAGCCCATCAGATGAATATTTTGTTCATCAAGGCCCAAAAGAGGGACAAAATAAATTGTCCCTTGTTCTTCTTTTTTTTTTTGAAGGTAAATCTGTTGTCCATTGTTACTTTGTTGTTGAACAAACCCTAATTCCCAATTCTCCATCCTTACCCTTCCTTTGAGCTAGAATTCGCCATATATTAGAGACTGAAATTTTTGAAAGGATACTCATTGAACGATCATTTAAATTTTTATCACGTGAAAGTGAAAAAAAAAAATCGAGATCTTGAGTATTATTTGTATTAACAAACAAACTTAAGGGGGCCGAATTGTAATAATCCGCTAAACATTCAAACAGGATCCTCTACCATCGTCCCCAGAAACCCCACCCAGCAACCTTAAGATCGCACCGTCAATCTCTAATCTTTCCACGTGGACGGTGATTAACAACCCCGCTACTGTCCAAAAAATAGAGAAAAAGGTATTAAATACGGAAAGAGTTGTACTTTATATTCAAGTTTCGCGGCAATGATCCGCCCCCACTCTCTCTCTAAAAACCCCAACTCCTTCCCTTCCTCTCTCTAAAACGCAACGCATCATCATCCCCCTATCCCTCTTCTCCCTCTCTTAAAAACCTTAAAGGTCGAGACTTTATCATCTTAAACCCCTCCGCCGCCTCCCTAATTAGGTGGGTTTTCTTCCCTTGCGACGGTTTCCACCCATGTGACCACGCGGATTATAAAGTTTGGATTTTTTTTTCGGTTTTCTTTCTGGTTTGTGTGTGAAGAATTTGTTGTTTTGTTTTGAAATTTTCTTTCCCAGGTTCGTTCCTTTCTCGGATCTACGAGGCGTTTCGGTATGTGTGATGTTCTTGGTGGTTGCTCTTAGCTTCTAGTTGTCGATTGGCGTTTATTTTTTGTTCTCATACATAGTGGAATTGCGACTTGTTTGTATGCTAATGGACTCCGGCTGTACCAACGCTTCGTGGGTAGGAAGACAACATCCTACCTAGTTTCCCAAGAGTCGTGGGTCGACTCCCACCCTTTGCATAAATGTAAAAAACTTTGCTTGGAAGGGGAACAAAGTCCAATGGTGTCTAGAGCCCCGAGATTTATGCTAACCCGCCTAAATTTTAATAATTGACCAAAGAAATGGTCACCGGCTGTCTTGCATTCTTTTCTGCTGGTTTGATTTGTTGTCGACAGTTAGGAGCGTTATAGTAGAGCTCTACCCTCTCTTTTGATGGGATTGCTAACCCTTCATAGCTTTTCCCTGGAGTTGATGCTTGCCTTTTCTTTTGGTGCACCAATATGGGTTCTGGAAAAAAGTTCCGAGCTTGTTTAAGCTTACTAATAGCCAAACATTCTTGTGGCAGATCCACAATCTGGCTCGTGGATTTAGGTCCTCAATGGCACCGGTGAGAAAGAAGAGCGTAAATAAGCGGTTTCTAGGTGAGGTCTCGCCAGTTAAAGAAGTGAAAAACTCGACCATGGCTCGGGTGAGCAGTGTTTGACCTGATAATCTTCTGGAATCTGAGCTAGAATCTTCTTTCATATTGTGCTTTAATTTTGGATAATTATTCTCTTTGTGCGCAGAAGAAGAAATCTTCTAAGTTGGGACCTCCATGGACCACCAAGGAGCTTCGTCGATTCTATAAAGCTTATCGTCGTCATGGAAAGAGCTGGAAGAAAGTATGTGCAATCTTTTTCTAATTTCTAGCGTGTCATTCTTGGTGGAGAGAAAGGATGCCATCGGATCTTGTGTAAACAAAGTGGTTGCTGTTGTTTCGTTTGCTTATATACATCCGCACTTTTTGTTCAGGTTGCAGCTGAAGTCCGTAACAGATCAGTAGAAATGGTGGAGGCTCTGTACAACTTAAATCGGGTTTGTTTATGAGTCTTCATTGTCATAAATTATGAGATTTTGCTGTTCGTGTTATCAGAAGCAACATTCTTACAACAATCTGTATGACGATACTTTCTTTCCAGGCATATTTATCACTTCCAGAGGGCACTGCTTCTGTGGATGGCCTGGTAGCAATGATGATAGATCATTATGATGCATTGGTATTGTCTTTTCTACGCAGTTTTTATTTATTGATATTGTATTTATCGTTCCCATAAGATCAGTTTTCTTTTGCTTGAGTTTCTCGGGTGGGGTTAGGAATGGAGTGACAGCCCTAAACAAGCACGATTTCCTTCGAAGTGCAGTGCAACCCTGTATTACTTTTCATGTTTTGTTTTATGGATGGTACTGTTTTCTTTTTTCCAGCATCCTGCCAAGGCTTATTTTAATGATTATTAACAGGATGAGGTTGAACTTGAAAGTGAAGGTGAAGGCGACGGTTCACCTGAACCGGTCCAAAGGCCTAAAAAACAAAAGCTGGATAGGACTGAACGTAGCACTTTGAAAGCTGGTCTTAATCATTTTCGTCCATCTGCATCAACTGATGGATGCTTCTCATTGATGAAGAAAGCAAGCCTTTCTGGTAGAATCGGTCTCTTCCTATATCTGAAGATGGCATTCAACCATGAGCTTGATGTTTTACTTTATCACTTTCATAAAGAAAGACAAAATTGTTTAAACATGGCGTTAGGTCTACATTTCAGTTGGAAGCTCTCATTATGAGTATTGTTAAAGGTGGAGGCATGATTGTTTAAGGAACAATTAAGAGCTAATTGATCCCCTTCTACCTATATAATCTGTAGGCTTTCCTGTTTCAGTCTGTTAGTGTCAAAGCTTTTGGTTTTACCTGCAAGAATATAGATTCAACAATGGATGCAGTAGTAAACTCTCGAGCTAATATTTTTTTTATTGCTCTTCCTTCCGTGTCCATATTCAGTCCTCTCATTCTCATCTGAATTTGGGAGAACATAATTTTCAGCTTGAACACGTTAGCTGTGTACAACTGAATGACTATCCTATCACTATTTTCTGCAGTTATGTAGGGTTTTGACTGATTTAAGTTTTTTGCATATAATTAATTCTCTTTAGCTTATCTTATGATCATATTTCAGGTGGTCAGCCCCGTGCAGTCGGAAAAAGGACACCTCGAGTCCCTGTTAACAGAGGTGATGATGTAAATTCTGGTTCCATCAAGGAGAAAGGTCAGCAGTCAGACATGGATGATCATGTAGCGGCATTTGCATTGACTGAGGCATCAAACAGAGGATGTTCTCCTCGAGGCTCTCAAATGCTGCCAAGAAAAGATAAATTGTCTAAAGATGGGTTTGGAAGCAAGGATGTCAATACTGATATTAATGCCTATCCTAAGGCCACCACCTCGTGTGGATTTGAAGGTGTGGGTACTGTGGGATTTCACCATAAGGGCAAGATGTTTTACGGAAGGAAAGTAGGGTCCAAAGAAAATGGGTCCAATTTGTCCGATAATGAGAATGAAGCTTGCAAATGTACTGACGTAAAAAGGCGCACTACCCTCCTTGGAAGTGCTACCCCTGAAGTATCAAGTTCAAAGAGTAACAAAAGCTCTCGAGGCGGCAAAAGGAAAAGATGTAAAGAACTTTCCTTTGGAGGTGATTTTATTTTCTCGATTTCCTTGTGCTATTGATTGCACATGCTTCTTCTTTTTATTTATTATTGACTCGGATCCTTGACACAAGAAGTGCATCTTGAACATCATTTGTCTGTCATCACAGAACTCTTATGGCTTATAAGCTATAATCCAACTATTTAAATTATCTAGTTTGTTGTTAAATGGACCTGGCTTAATGTTCTTATTGTTGATTACATTTCAGCTTGGCCTTTATGGGAAACAACATTTCCATGTATAAGTTGCAACCATTACCATTGCGCTCTTGTGCATATTTCACCGAGATTGAATATCTTTTAAGCTTATCTTTACTCGTTGTCTTTTCACCCCAAGAATTCACTCTTTGTCACTTAACTTTGGCAGCATGCTCAGTTAGCTCGATTTTGTTAGATTAAAAAAAATACTTTGTTGCTTTTACAGATGAATTCCTGGATCTGGATGCGCTGCAAATGCTAGCTGATCTTTCAGCTAGAGAAAGCGGTAAGTATGAAGTTATGTGCTCTAGAATGGGGACACGAAAATGTGAAGAAACTTTAAGCTGGTGCAGTTCTCCATTATTGTTTAAGATATAACGATGATCATGGTTGCAGACTTGCAGTATGCTAGCCTAGGGAAGACTAAAAGCTGAATCAAAATTGAGCTTTCTTGATTTCATATGACGCAAGCAACTTTTTTAGTGTCATGGCTCTTGCCAAACACTATTACTTTGTTCAAGTTCTATATTCTGTCTGTATTTCCTTTTCCAATGTTTTAAGCAACTGGAGAATCCTTATTTTCTTCTCTCTCTTTTTTCTTCTTATTTTCAGAAGATGTTGATTCTTTACTGTAAGCAGATTAGTTGAGCACACTATTCTAGCAGTTGCTGTGTTTTGCTCTTATTCTCCCTGACTTGTTCTGTTTTCCACCTTTGATACAAACATCTTGTGGATCTAGAATCAAACTGTGAACTGAAAGAAGAAAGAGTCTCGGTTGATCCAAATGACAAGTCCGACATTCCTGAAGCCACGCCCTGTGGCCATGAAGAAGAAGTTCCAGTAGAGGTTGAACGTCTTTCTTCCTTACAAAAAGTTCAGGGCTGTTTTACCAGAAAACAAAAGTTTGGAAGAAACTCGGCTAATTTCAAGCCTTCTCCTGAACAGTCAATTCATTTTAATTCATCCGAAAGAATGATGAAGGATGTGGCATCTGAGGTATGTACTGGGTGTTGAATGCTTTCAGATTTGTCAAACAGTTCTATTTGTTGATTTTTTTATTTTTTTGCTGCTTTATTGCTGGCTCATTAATTGCATGAACTTAGCTTTGAGTGGTCAAATCCTGAGCCGGCCATGAATTCCCATCAGAGAAAATCATTGGAGACTGAGGCATTTCCCTCTTATACTTGATTCATATAATCTGTTTTAGTACACATTTGAATTGAGGTTATTTCCAAGTTGTTGACATTGGTTAAAGCTTGATGAAGCTCCAAAGCTGACATCATTTTCAAAGCCACTGCCCACCAGTGTTGTTGCATGAGATGCTCTGTTGGAAGTTATAAATATGAAAGTTGCCTTTCGTTGAATCTTCTGTGGCAGTTATCTCGTTGCTATTTTGAGCCGACATCATCTTTTTATATACACTATTATAATATGTCTGCCAGTTAGTAATGATTGATAATCTCCTGTTGTTTCCTCTATCAAAGATCTGATATCTTCTTATGATACTAAATGCATAACTACTAACTTTGTTTACAAAACTAATCAGCATAATGATATGGCAGCGTGGTAGGTGGGAATGGAGGTTGGCATGTACATTTTCTTATGCAGGACAAGCATCCACTAGTGGTTTCATGCTCATAGGGAATATGTACATTGATTATTAGCTCGAAGTCCTTTCGTTTTTTTTTTGAAACTATCCTTTCATTTATTTTAAGCCCATCAGTTTCCTTCTTTTGAAAGATGATCTTCTCTTTGCTTTACAACATCTGTATGGGCGAACACGTTGCCTTTCTTTGACAGTGAGTTGAGTTTGGGATGAGAAACTGGCTGTACTAGTGTAACATTCAGCTTTTGTCTCATCTGGCCATGAGATTTTAGTTATTTCCTTCTTCATCTGTTTAGGTATCGAATGAAGATGAGATCAAGTCTTCAGTTGAAGTTAAGCAATCTGATCTCTCAAGACAATCAAAACCAACTTTAGCAATGGATAGTGCTTTGACTGCCGATCAAATGAAGATATCATCTTGTATAAATGGATCAACTGAGCCTTTGTCTGTCTCGAATCAAGTTATCTTATCAACTGGCAAAAGAAGCAGCATCAAGGCAGATATGAAAAGAGCGGTCATGCACAAAGAGGGCAGGTCTTCCAAGAAGATCATTGAAAATGAATTTGATAATCAATTGAATCCCCTAAATGACAGAGAACTCGATTTAGCGGTATGTTATCTTAAATGTTTCTCAAAATTAATTCTACATCCTTGAGCATCTCCTTATCGTCTCTCTTTCTTCCTCTCATTTTAGCAGAAGCTCTCTTGTTGTTTGTCATCTCCCATGGTACGGAGATGGTGTTCCTATGAATGGTTCTACAATGCGATTGACTACCCTTGGTTTGCTAATGAAGAATTTGTTGAATATCTAAATCATGTTGGTCTTGGACACATACCGCGGTTGACTCGTGTTGAGTGGGGTGTAATAAGAAGGTACTTATATTTTGTAACTTAAGCGTGTATTATACCATGATAAATATAATCAAGAAAAGTAAAGAGACATGCGTGATTGATTATTGGTGCAGTTCTCTGGGTAAGCCACGGAGGTTCTCTCACCGTTTTCTGCATGAAGAAAGAGAGAAATTAAAGAAGTATCGGGAATCTGTGAGAACGCATTATGCTGAGCTTCGCAGTGGCGCTAGAGATGGGCTTCCAACGGATTTAGCAAAACCGTTGTCAGTTGGACAGAGAGTTACTGCTTTTCATCCCAAAAGAAGGGAGCTGTGTGATGGTATGGTACTCGCAGTTGAGTGTGGCAAGTGCAGGCTTCAGTTTGACTGTCAGTTGGAAGTTGAATTTATCGAGGTAATTAGCAGATTGCAAAATAAGTATACTTACTCTCCATCAGGGAAAACCATTTAATAGATTTTTTAGATTTTAATCTTACTACAATGAAATTAATTATTGGCCATAAGTTCTATAAACCATGGGGAAACAGCAAGCTTTTGAGGACATTAACAGGAAGTAGATAGTTTATTATGATTGCATAAATAAACAGATACTTGAGAATTGCTTTGAGTGGTTGGAAACTAATTATTTGTGCAGACACCTTACTCAATAGTCTTTTATTACTGTAAAGTCATTGTTATTTCTCTTCTGGGTGATGGTTATGATGTGCCCTTACTGCTGATACTGAACATCGAGTTAGAATTGACAATTTTCTTGCGTTATGTCCCGTTTTTGGGTACCATATTCTCAAATTCTTCATCTTGGTCCATCATTATATTCGCCTTATTCAAACCCCCGAACACAATGTTTGTTCAGCATCTCTTGGTATTTACAGGAAAGATGTATTGTTGCAGGATGTAGATTGCATGCCCTTAAATCCTTTGGATAACATGCCAGAAGCTCTTCGGACACAGAGGCTGCAAGTGAGGGAACACTCGATGTCCAGTTTGGCTTCCTCTTGGCAGCAAGAGGATAGACCTAGCCCCTTGAGAACGCTTGTGAGCCAGCCAAAGGTTAGAATGATGGCCCAGTTCAATTTTTCTTTTGGCTAGTTTTATAACTATTTGACCAAGAGTTTGCGTCAGTTGAATCTTCTGCTGTAAGCAGCTTTTAGTCCTGTAGCCGAACATATTTATTAATTATTGCAGAAATATTGCAGTTAGGAGAACCATTTTAATTTTAGCTAGCCTGGCTGGCACAGTCCATTGTTATTGTTCAAATTACGTATAAATGAAGGGAGGTAGGAAGGAATTGCCAGGATTTGATAAGCTAAATATCGCCTCTTGTTCTAGCTACTTGACTAGTTCTGTAAATGATTTCTTTCATTAGGTGGACGAACTTCATTCTGTTCCACAAACTAAGGCAGCTGGTCCCAATGTTGTTACTACACAACATGGATCTTCTTGTCAAAATCTTGTAACGCAAGTTAGCACTGAGGAAGCTGACAGGAAAACTATTTCGGGGTTGACTTCCTTATAT
This sequence comes from Hypericum androsaemum, assembly GCA_963995505.1. Lineage (NCBI taxonomy): Eukaryota > Viridiplantae > Streptophyta > Magnoliopsida > Malpighiales > Hypericaceae > Hypericum > Hypericum androsaemum. The sequence continues at coordinate 11,267,494 of OZ023190.1, forward strand.
GATGTGCAGGTTTGTGATTTTACTAGTTATCAGTTATCTTTTACCAACTAACAATTCTTTTTTTTTTGCTGCATTGTGATTCCTGGGGTGCTTAATTATAGCTTGTGTAGAAGGAGCCTCCCTTCTTGTTCTTCGTGTACTCGGGAAAAATTAAATTCTTATTTCTGAATGCTCATGCCTGATATTTTGTAAACTGTTCTTGCATATTCGTGACTTCATCAGATGTGATTGTTATTCTATTATCGTTTCAGTTATTGATTCTTTGCACCCACTCTCTCGGTGAATGATCGTTGTGATTTTCGGTGACCTTTGTTTAATGGATTCAATTGATATTGAAGAGATGGTTAGTTGCTTTTTCCACCTTGAGACATCTATTGGACTTCGACCGAGCTTACGAACACATGTTGATATGTTGAGTCTAATGGATGGTCTCTCCTTAAAACCAAAAGCTCTGCCCACCCCTTATATCATTCCTTCTAGTATAGGAGCTTATTGTTGTCATTTGGGAAACTTCTGGAACAAGGGCTTTCCCTCTGGTCAAGTGCCTGCTCTACTCGGCAGTACGCATGATCAACTTCTTGAAAAACTCGTGCCAAACAGTTGTCTCTGATTTCTCCAGTGGATGAGAATGTACTAGGGAAATATGATAGCCTGTTTTAGGTATGTTTATTTCACTTTTTCGGGAACTTAATTAATCTGATCCATGCAGGCTTCTTCTGTTCCTCCCAGTTCATGGCAATACAGTTTGCATGCAGGATCCATCTGGCACCCTTGGTTGAAGACAGATTCCAGTTCTACTTACGTCCGTGGCACTCCAAGTTATTCCAATAGTCCATCCCATTTTCATGAATCAGAATCCGTGGCAAATGATATAATAAGAACCTCCAGGTTGAAGGCAGGGGCTATGGTTGACGCCGCTATTCACGTACTCTCTCTCTCCCTCTCTCCATGTCTCTCTCTTCAATTAGTCTCTAAGGTTGTTCTTTTCATTTAGTCATTGCATGCCAATTTGCAAAGTTGAATTGTGATGCGATGCTCAGGTCATGATCCATATTTCTGGCGCTTATACCATTATAATAGTATAGAAACTATCAAAATTTCATTTTTTCCATTTTCTGAGTTTCCAAGGTGAAATGGCTAATTAGGCTACATCGATAAACGGGCAAACAGATTGCTAGAATTAGACTTATTAGAAAAGATTGTTCTGTTTGCTTCTTGTATCAATGGAAAGACGTTGTCATGACATAAATGTTTCAGGCATTTTCGCCCGGAGACAAAGGGGAGGCTCCTTATTGGAGGACTAAAAAAGCTCTAGATTCTGTTGATAGCAGCACATCACAGGCAGAACCGAGGATACCATTTATAGAATCTGCAGATGATGCTAACGGCAGTTCATACAGTCATAATCATCTAAGTCATGACACATCTGAACCCAAGGTCAATGCTGACCGGCTTGAAGAATCTCACAATGGATTGGACAGAATGGAGGCATTGATTCCTTCAGAGCTCATTAAATCATGTGTTGCTTCTTTGCAAACGATACAGGTAATACTAGACATTCACCATTAAAGCACGAGTCCATTACGGGCTCAGTGTTAAGCTCTAGTCTGAGTTGTGTCGAATTTCGCTCTCTTATGTTCTACCATTGGATGCTGATGTGGATTCTTATTCTACCAGACTTGTTCCGAAACACGTTATCCCCATGCGGACGTGGCTCAGGCAATCGAATCCGCTCTGGCCAGCCTGCATCCATGCTGCCCCCAGAACCTGTCTCTATATAGAGATATACAGACGCGCATGGGAATAATCAAGAGGCAGATCTTCTCTATGGTTCGAGCTTGAGTCCCATCATCACTTGTCCATGGCACTACCTTTAACTTTGTAAATGTTGAGATTTATACAATTCAAGGCCTCTCTTATTGTAATGGCCAGACCTACATCAGTTTTTCCTATTGTACTTTGAGAGGATTTACGCGTTCGTGTCGTGTCTCTGATCGTGGTCGATTAACAGAGGTAGATCATGACATGACAATGGCCATGATTGTCTGCTGCTTCCAGGACTTGACACATTTTTTCTTTTGACATTTCTAATGGATAGAAGATGGCTACATTTGATAATATCTGACTTCGTGCAAGATTTGAAGATCTTTATTGACTCTAGGCTAATTTGTTCGAGTATAATTATTAGGTTTATATGGTTAAATGTAGCTAATTGTATTCTATCAAGATTTAATCCACTGATCGTGCAAGGGATGGCTGGTGATGATAGGAGCTGCACCAGAACATTCTTACACACAACCAACGGCAGTAACCCTTCAAACTTTGTTAGCACCTAAACACAGGCGACATTCACTGCTTGGTTTAGCTAGCTAGTAACGAGCACACGTCGTAAGAAGAAGAAAAAAATGAACACTCAAAATTTACAAATTCTTCTTGCTCTATGAATTCTCTCTATCCTAATAGTGCTCCAGAGCACAATGCCCTCCCAATATTGCTCAAACAAGAAATGCGTATTCTCTTCAGTGAGCCGAACAACTCTTCTTGCTCAAACTAGAGCTAAAATCTAGCCACCAAGTAGAAACCCGAACACGTCGCTCAGAGAGATTATCCCTTCCACACGCTTACTGCCGGCTTCTACAACGAAAACTCTCCTAACACCTGATACACAAATAGCAAACAAGAAATTAGTGCAAGTTTTCTGACAAGTTAGACAAAAGTTGTTTTTCATGACTATGCCCTCTTTTCCTTGTCCAGTGTCAAATATGAAAGGAGGTGGAGAACAAGATACCAGGATTCGCCAGCCGCTCCATCACTTTGTGCAAAGGATCAGTACGCAAGCACATCTGACACCGCTGTCCGTTGAAGAGTCCATGCGGAGTTGCATCTTGAGCTAACTGCAAGGCCTGGACAAGAAGAAAAAGGCAGAGCAGTGCACACGTCTTTATGCCATACATCGTCATTTCAAAATGGTAGCGGGAACATGACCCTGGAACTGCTAATCAACTCCAGAGTGGTGGTCTGTCGCACATAGAATGCAGTAGAAAACGACTAGTGTGTGATCAGATGTTCGTTGCCAGCAGAGCAAATGTGTTATTCAGGTAAATGTGACATGACAAGTACCTGCTGGATACTAATTTCATCAAGACGAATCCGAGCATAGGCTTTATCCTTTGCCAAAGCAGTGATGTCGCTGTCCAGGAAAAATAACAAACAGATGTCACTACTCTGCAGCACTGAGAAATAAACAATGAGTAAGTTACCTTCGTGAGTATATGTCCACCAACGAATCATTGTCATCCACAACTGGAAGTGAGCTAACTTCAGCTGCATCAACAGAATTGTGAAGAATAAGATTGGACGATGCAAGACAGAGATTGTGCCAACAAAAGCAGAACACACAACTGGCCAATCTTCGTCAGTTCTCGGATTGGCATTACCTTGGACTAACAAAGATAGAGCCGCGGCAAGGGAAGCATTTGGTCTCAACATGGCCAAAGGTCGGCCATTCAACTCCCCAATCCTAGGGACCCATGTGCCCAAAGAGATTGAACAAACTGGCTGTTGTAGAATGGGCAAACTGCCAGCAGAATGTTTAAATTGCCTGCATATACCTGAAATTAGGTCCATGTGTCAGTAGTAAGATTACACCCCAAATTAAGGACCAAGAAATCTTACATTTTAATATCCCAGACAAGGATGCAAGATGTAAAAGCTGCGGACATGAACCATCCACCAAAGGCGAATGGATAATGGGAACCATGGACACATTATTTCGCATGATTCTTAAAGCAACTTCTTTCAGGGAGTCATTTGGCCCAGCCTGCATGTGTATGAAAGGTAGATGATGAATACACAGATGATCAGCCATAGATTATTGATGCTCAATGGCATTGGCATTTAACAATTTCCACCATAAAAAAAAGATTCACAAGGTATAATGACATCAATTGTTTCACAGTTTCATGGCCAATTGAAGCTCCAACAAGAAATGTACTTATAGACTCGATGCAAAAGATCATTTTCATGAAACAGAACCTTGCCAAGGAATTATTAATAGCACCTACATGAATGAGACTTCTTGGGAACACCCTTGGATGAACATCAATTTGTCTGCGGAGTCGTAGCTTCACTTCCTTCCAAGCCAAAATAGTATGTGTCTCTAATTCTTCCTCGCTCAAATTCGAACCACGATCTCCAAGCTGAAATATAAATCCCAAAACTGTTCAATAAATTGCTGAACCAAACTTCTGGCAGAAACTAATACCATAGCTTGCGAAATCAATTTTTCACCAGAGTGATCCTTCAGTTTCAATGGGTCATTAGCATCTACGATTCAGAGCTGGTGAAAAAATGTTTCATATGCCTCAATGCCAAATCATTTAGCCTTGTTACCACGTCTAGTTCTTTTTCTCTCTTTTTTTTATATCGCTACCACTTCAGTTATATGCACCGAAGTATCCTGTATATTTCTTTCTTGGGGATTTCAAAACCAATTTTTCCTCCAAACATTGTCAGATATATGATCTCAGAAAGATTCTGCCAGTACTCACCTCCCTAAGAATCAGGATGAAATCAATTGCACTAAGAACACCAACAAACTGGCCCTGGTTGAAGTCCCACAGAGGAGCCACAGGAACGCCCTAGGAGAAGATTTAACCAGCAAGAATAAAATCAAGGACTACAAGTCAAAGGAAGCATAAATTACAATTTCTTGTCAAAAAGTTCGTTCAGAGGTAGACAAAATCATAGTACATTCAACAATGTGACTCATTTTAAATTAGTTTGATTCAGGGACACAGAGAATAAGTTCAGGAACCATCATGTAAATTTTAGCACACCTGCTCATAAAGAATATGGAATGCTTGTTTGACCGGCACTGTTACATCTAAGGCTATAACCTGGCAGATCAGATAATATCAGAAGAAAGATCTGCCACACAAATTCATAATCATGAAGCAAATGAGAAATGACTTCAAGAAGGTAAGGTATTCAAACCTTGCCCGACTCGGGAAGCAACTCAAATGCAGTATGCGAGGCCAGGAATGAAGATAGACGATGCCGAGAATCATCTAAATCAGCTCCCGATATCCTGCGTATCACCTCCTGGAAAAAAAATCTGGGAAATGACCAATTCCATACAGTAAGAATGGACAGAAGAAAACAAGTTCCTTACCGTTGGCAATACACCATCTAATTCCATATTTCCTGCGGTTTCTGGAGTAGGGATTCTGTCTGTTTCCCTAGGTACAAAAACAGTATTTACAACTCCATAGCTCCCATTAATAAGGGGCTGGTGCTCATCATGTCGCCATTCTCCATCGACGATGAATTTGTACTGCATAAAATAACATAGGCACGTACATGTGAATACAACTCTAAGAAAAGGGACATTTATATAGATGCCAAACACGAGTGAACAGAAAAAATGTAGAGAATGAGCCTACTACTCATTTTGCCACAAAAAGTCAGCAGCGTAACTCTAGCAAACAAATTCTGACTCTTCCTTTAAATAACAAGATGGGCAGATTACTTGGCAAGAAAAAAAACAAGATAACCAGATTATATATACATGACTTATGATCAAGGGCAATGCCACCAGACGTCCAGAAGCATCAAGATTAATCATTCTAACCAAAGAAAAGAAGAGAACTGTAGATACCTGAATACACATTACATACTAACCAATAACATGTGACGTAACGCAACACACATACTTAATGTAGTCAACAAAACATTTTTAAAATTCCAAAAGCGTGGCTACTTGGTTCGGTCCCGAGGATTAGCTTCATATTCACAACACCAAAGACTAGGATCACTTCAACCAAGACAATATTGACCTACCGTCTAATTGCAGCCAGTACTCAACTTCCAAACCTGTTCTCCTTTTGCTTGTTTACATTGCTTGTTTACATAGTTCGGGAAAGTTTAACAGTCCCCGCCTTCATTTGTTTTGCAGGAAAATGTTTTCATTGAAAATATTTTTTACATTTTCCGGCAAAGGGAGAGTATTTCTAACAAAAAGAAGAAAAGGGCCTCATTGCACGGGAGAAAAAATTCTCATTAAAAACAAGGGAATTCATTTTCCCTTTCACCCCACACCCCGCGTCCCCTCTACAACAAACAAATAGAAAATGTTTCATTAGAAAAACCATAATATTCTCATCTGATTTGTGCTATATTTTTCTTTTTTGATTTGGCTTGTGCTACATTCTTCTTGAGGTGAATGCTTAAATAAAACTTTTCATCAATAGAATGAAAAAAATCAACAGCTTAAGGCTACACCAGGGTCACTTGCAGTAGCAACCAAAAGCAGGTAGGCAAGCTTAGTTGAAAAAAGCAAGAATCTGATGACAGAATTGAAATAACCTGGTGATATCCTGGTGTCAAGTTACAAATAATTTGAAACACAGTAGGACAACCCTCCACTGGGGGCATCGGTATATGGTCAGCCCAACTGCAGATACCGCGACATGATTCAGTAACGTGTCAATTATCCATTTCCATGCAGGAAACAACCCACAATACTTCTGATAGCAATCAGAACCAATAAGTAACAGTCTTACTGATCAAAGCAACTCAAGCATAAGCGATAGCAAAAACCCGAACAACAGAGCTTGTTCAATTCGGCGACTCACCCGGTGAATGAACCACTTAAGAGCACACTCCTTCCTCCATAAGGCCACATGAACCGCACCGGACGTACTCTAATGTCATGGCCAGAATCAGGGCTAGAACCAAACATCTTCCCCCTCCAACAAGAACTCCAACAAGAAGTACCTAATGCAAATCTAGATACACTACACTTAACCGCCAACTTCGGGGACCCGACTATATGCTATAATTTACAGCTCTCTCCACAATCACTACAAATAATCAGGCCCAAAACCAGAAAAAAAGGCAAGAGAAGGGGAGTAGCCAAAAGGGATCCTCCACAATTAAGCAGAGGATCCCTTACTACTTGCACATGAAGAACCCCTAAACTAAAAAGTAAAAACCAAAAAAGAAAAATTCCAGCAATTAACAGGGAATATCCCTTAATCTGAAACCAACAAAGTTCCTATATAATTTCTAGCTCTAGAAACCCTAATTCTGAGCAATCTTCAACATCCAAAAACCCCCAAATTAGAGAAATTCCAACCACCCAGGAAGCTAACATAAAAGAAATTGAATAAAGCAGGAAGCTTTAGGGCCCCGATGCATTAAAAAGGGGGGAAAATTTAGGAAGGAATTTCGAGAGAAGAGCTGGGAGACAAACCCTAATTTGCTTGGAAATGGGTGTTGGTGATTGGCATTGTATTTGCTGGATCTAGAGGGGAGAAAGGGAAACATAAAAAAAAGGATTTTTTTTAATTTTTAATTGTGTCTATATTCCTTTCTTGTCTTTACTTTTAGTTTCTCCTCTCTCTCTCTCTCTCTTTGTTATGGAGGAGCCTGAGAGAATCTGAAGAAGACTGACAGACGAGAATGAACATGGACACGTGTAAAGAAGGAACCGATTGTGGGTGTAAAATTACCAAAATGGAAAAAAAAATGGGACCAATGATAATAAGGTGAATAAATTAATAGATAGCGGCGAAATTTAATTAGTGGGTTGTTATAGGTTAATTAAAAGTTTTCGAATTTGAATATTGGGTAGGTAGTTGTCTTAAATATTTGTTTAGAGAATATTGTTAATTTTTAAAAGTCTCAGCTGATTCGAACCTGAATTAATCGACGTAATAAATATCCGGATATCAAATGTTTTAAAAAGCTAATGGTATTTCATGAATTGACGAGAGGGAGATGAAATACATACATCACGGAATTAATTAGATCCATCTGCTAGCAAGGAACGATGCGGAAATCTTATATAGAGTGACGGTTGTATCCACTTACATCTTAATCAAATTTTATAGGTGGATGTAGATCAACTGAAAATAAAATATTTTAGCTTTAAGTAAGAGTTTGAATTCGAGAATATAGCTAATTCAAATTTGATATGATATGTTTGGCAAGTGACATTGACAAACTCAGTGTTCAAAATCATGATATTTATACAAAAAATGAAATATTATTTTAAAAAATCTAAATCTCTTTCCAATAAGTTTTGCTTGGTGTAAATTGAAAAAATGGCATGAATTATTCTCATGTCACACAATAATTACAACTGTATATTTTTTGAACAACTTTTGTCAATGCGAGGTAGATCCGTCATTAAAAAGTAAAGCTGGACAATTATTAAGGTAAAAGTATGTCCTGTTCTTTTTTCGTAATGATTGAAGATCGACCGTAATAGATCAAGAACATGTAGGAACTCGAGGAGATCATTAAGGAATAGTGGGTACGCAGGCTAACAAAGTCGAAACACCGCAAGGGGACTGTTAGTTTGAATCTCCATGTACCGTATATGTTCTGTAAGTACTTTTGCATATGTGTTCGTATAGAATTTCGTAGGCGTATTTTTCATACGTGCTCGTATGTGTTTTCGTATATGTATTCATATACATATTTTGTAAGATGGTTTTTTACGAATCTGATTGTATCTATATTGATCTTTGGTCGTATGAGTTCGTGTAAGTGTATGAATCTGACAGTACTTGTACCAATTCTGCCTGTATGTAAGTGGATTTCTGCCTTTATGTTGCTGATTGTATTCTGTATTTTTATGTTCGTATTCTAAACTGAATCTATATATGATATCAGAATGGTTAATTCTTGATTTGTCCTTCGGGACTCTATACTGTACTGGTCTGGATTATTTCTACACTACTGTGCCCGTAGAGTTATGTATGAATTTTATACTCTACGCGAGTGTGGGAGATATCTGTGCCCCTTGGTGAAGGCTCCCTTTCGTTTCTGTGTTCTATAAAAAAAAAGGAGCATCTACTGTGATCCACGGGATTCTGATATGTGTAACTCCGAAGTTGCGTCTGTTATGCCTTATATTTTATTGGTAACTGAATGTGTTGCTCTACTGATTGACTATATTTTTGCTGAATATGTATGTTTTGTTTGAGTTTGGCTTACTGAGTTGTGTAATCTCATCAAAATATGCCCTTTTGTTTAAGATGATTCGGGGGCCGGCCAAGAGTGAGGACTAGAGGCAAGGACATGCATCCCTAGGCATTTTAGCAATTAAGATATTATAGTTTCGGATTTAAAATCGTTACTTTTCAGATTTTGGAACTATCTGAAATTTAAAGAAATAAAGTAGCCTAATAGAGACATTTACTCTGTAGCGGTTGACATGCCTAATTTTTGGGCATGACAACTTTCATGGTATCAGAGCTTTTCAAAAGAAAATGGAGAATTTGAAAATCATGCATTGCATTCTCATGCATTCAAGAGTCGTAAGCTGTGTTACTATAGGTTAAACTGTAAAAAATTGATAGGTTATGAAGTTGTTGGTATTTTGAGTTAAAAAAAAGGGAATAAGAGTGTCAGGCGTACCCGTACATGAGAGGGGTGAGATGGTTTTTTGAGGGTAAAATGGGTGGTTTTGAGGGCCAAAACAACCTAAACTTTGAATGACCATAGCTTTTGACTCGTTTATCTATTTTGCTATTATAATATATTTTTGGAAAGAGTATTTCATGATCTACAGCAACTATAACTTGTCATAGCAATCGACAAAAAATTACGGCCATTTGAAGTTTTTGTCAAAAAAATTAAGTGGTTTTGTGTGAAAATTCAAATCCAAAATGTATTTTATGTGCTACATATCTGATATAAATTATGTAGAATTGTATTGAGAGTGGTTTTGAAGTGATCATTGGGTCTTTAACATGTTTGATGTGCTTTCGAGGTGGTACGAGTCTGAATTTGAAACTTATATGTTATGTTCTAAAATAGTTTATACATCTATGTTTATGAACTTATTATGTATTTATCATTATCAAACATAGACAGTAGACCACCTAGGATCATGGCCCCACAAACCTAGAGGATGGCTGAAAAGGGACAAGATTCAAGAGAAGGAGGTTCGGGAAGAACACCGAAAGAGATACGTTAGCTAGTGAGAATGTAAAACGGGGGGGGGGGGTACTGCCGTCGCCACCGCCTACTAAGGATGATTAACTAGAAGGGAGAGGAAGGGCTACCGGAGGAAGTGGAGGAGTTGCTTCCCCAATAGGGATAGTGCCTCCTGTGGTGCCAGCACTTGGGGTGACCATCGGTGCTGGATTCCTGCAGGTCTTGACCAACCTACTGGCCCAGCAGCAACAACCAGTGATGCTACAACGAGAGGATGGGTATCATAAATTTCAGAGGTTTAAGCCACCCTCATTTGATGGTGCTCAAGATCCTATTCAAGTGGAAGACTGGATAATGGTAGTGGAAAAGATTTTTCAAATTGCTCGTACGAAAGTAGAGGATAAGGTATTGTATGCCTCATATATGTTTGTTGGGGATGCACAGAGGTGGTGGGAGACGCATACGCATTAGTGAACCCACCAGGCAGATGGAGGAGAAATAGCAGTATGCGGCTGGGAGATATTTCTGAGGAACTTCCGTGGCAAATTCATCCCCACTGAGGAGGGAGAAGCCTAGAGAGTTTGAACAACTTATTCAGGATGACATGATCGTTATGTAATATGATCAGGAATTCTCTTGGTATCTACCATCAAGAATATCTATTAAGTATGTACAACTATAAAAGTAATTGTCATGAATATCAGTTACATTTCTAATTTACCCATATTCAAGCCAGCTGCAACATTGGATAAAAATACTATAGTATGAAAGTTTGAGGATGGGTTGGCCAAGAAAATCAGGGACCACATTGTGCCGTTATTCCTACTGACATACTCTGAAGTACTATCACGAGCATTGGCAGTGGAACAAAACCTGCGATGGGAGGGAGTCGATTAGGAAAGCCTGGAATTCAATTCTCATATTTGTCGCGTCTCCCCTTTTATAAAATTATTCCTCTACCGTGAGAAGATTCGTTTGGGATTGTTTGAGGAACCCCATTTAGTTCACCACCATAGAACTTGATGGTTATGCCGACTTATTCAACACTATACTTTGATTCTGCCCTTCGAAAAGGAACATCATCTCTAACAATGTCATTTCCGTCTATTAAAACAACAGATTTTCAACTCGACAGAAAAAGAAAGAGAGGTAGCATGAATCGAAAGCGTCAAGAGTTAGATGTCGATCAATCGGTTGAAAGGTCTAAAGCCAGGCTGGTTGCTCGAGTATGATCACACCAGTCCGAAAAATGTGTCTCAACTACATCCAACTCCATTCTTTCGGGCACGAGTTTTGTTTGGTAAACAAAAAAGAAGCCCGATTCAAGTGGAGTTTTTTTAAGGGGGAACTAGATATATCAATATGAAGATCTAAAAAAATTCATTTTCTATGAATCTGTTTCTGTGAGTCCGGAATGATATGTATCAAGAACTTGATGTCATGAGAGCTAAATTGTTAGTGGGTGGACACTCGACAAAAGTTTTATTTTACTCAGGTGCTACTCACTCCTTTATCTCTGACAAATTTATGAGAAGGCATAGGCTAATCAAATAGTCATTTCAGGCCTTTTCCTTGCCTTTTCTTGCCTTTTACAATGGCTGCAATGATTTCCTATCATGGGGATGATGGAATTTGAAGTAATCTTGGGCACAGACTGGTTGGCTAGGCATTTTGTAGTGATAGATTGCAGAGGAAAAGTTATGGTTTTTCAAACTCCAGGGGAAACAGAGTTCTGCTACAAAAGTGAGCCGGGGCAAGCCACCTCACTAGTGATATCAACTCTTGAGATAAGAAAATCGGTATGAAGTGGCAAAATGGCATATCTAGCCTCGGTACGAGATATAAGAATGGAGAAGGCATTAGAGGATATACAGATCATACAACAATTTCTGGACGTCTTTCCAGATGATGTATCAGGATTACCACCAAACCAAGAGGTCAAATTTCAGATAGAGTTAATACTTGGGGAAAACAGAATTTTTAAGGCACCGTACTGCATGGCCCCAGCAGAACTGAAGGAATTGAAGGTGCAACTAGAGGAACTCCTAGACAAAGGGTTCATACACCCAAATGTATCTCCTTGGGGGGAACCAGTGTTATTCATCAAGAAGAAGGATAGATCTATGAGAATATGTGTTGACTATCAAGAGCTTAACAAACTTACCATCAAAAATCATTACCCATTGCCATGCATTGAAGATTTATTTGATCAGCTCAGAGGGGCACATGTGTTCTCAAAGATTGACCTACGTTTATGATACCATCAGTTGAAGGTTAGGGAGGAGGATGTACAGCTAACTACTTTTCGCACACGTTATGGACATTATGAGTTTATGGTTATACTTTTCAGCTTGACCAATGCACCTGCCAAATTTATGGATCTTATGAATTAGAATTTCCAACCATACCTAGAGAAATTTATGGTGGTGTTTATCGATGACATCCTAGTATATTCACTCAGTAAGGAAAGTAATGAAGAGCATTTGAGGATGGTGTAGCAAATTTTGAGAGTAGAGAAATTATACACAAAATTTAAGAAATGTGAATTCTGGCTTGAGAAGGTGGCCTTTCTTGGACATGTGATATCCAAGGATGGAGTGTCGGTCCCGGTAAGATTGAGGCAGTGATGAAATGGAATCGATAGGTCAATGTGTCAGAAGTACGGAGCTTCTTCGGATTAGCAAGGTACTACCAAAAGTTTATGTAGGGGTTCTCGAAGATAGCATTGCCATTGAAAAAGTTAACTCAAAAGGGAGTAAAGTTTATATGGTATAAAGAGTGCGAAGAAAATGTCCAAGAATTGAAACAACGATTAGTATCTACTCCAATTTTAACTTTACCAAGTGTAGAGATAGAATTTATAGTCTACAATGATGCTTCAAATAGTGGACTTAGGTGCGTGCTTATACAAAATGGTAAAGTTATTGCTTATACTTCAAGGTAGCTCAAACCCTATAAGAAGAATTACCCCACCCATGACTTAGAGCTAGCCACCGTGGTTCATGCCTTGAAGGTTTGGAGATACTATATGTATGGGGTACAATGTGAAATATACACTGGCCATAAGAGTCTCAAGTATATATTCCCACATAAGGAGCTAAACATAAGATAAAAACAATGGTTAGAGCTGATCAAGGACTTTGAAATTGAAATCCACTATGATCCTAGTAAGGCCAACGTAGTGGTAGATGCTTTGATCAAGAAAGGCTCATACACAGTAGTGTATGAAGAAATGGACCAAGAGGAGCTAGTAAAAAAATGAGCTGAGGGATGCCACTTTTAGTGGATCGGATGTATAGAGGACAGTGGACCAGATGTGGGTTTAACAATAAGCTTGTGGTGGAACCCACGTTGCGCACTTTATTGGGAGAAAGACAACTGAGGAATGACACTCTTTTCGCCATTCGACGTCAGGTCAAACGAAGGGAGTTAGCCGATGATTCCACATCGGGGCAGATACATACTTATACTTTTGGAACATATTCTTTGTGTCAACTACCAAAGAGTTAAAGAATAAGGTACTTGAGGAGGCTCATACTGCATGTTACGCCTGTCATCCAGGAAGAACCAAAATGTATCAGGATCTCAAGCAAGAATTTTGGTAGTTAGGGATGAAGAAAGAAGTAGCAGACTACGTGGCTAGTTATAGTATGCTAGTTGGTCAAACAGAACATCAACGACCAGCCGGGCAATTACAACCACTGGATATTCCAATAGATTTTGTGACCGGGCTCCCAAAGAGTTTACATGGAAAATATGGTGTGTGGGTTATGATGGATAGACTGACTAAGGGAGCCCACTTTTTGGCATACAAGACAGGGATGTCCTTGGAATAAATGGCATGACTCTATATAAGAGAAGTAGTACAGCTGCATGGAGTTTTGGTGAGTATTACCTCAAATCGAGATACCAGATTTATGTCAAAATTCTGAAAAAGTCTCAAGGAATCAATGGGAACAAAGTTATAGTTCAATACTACATTTCACCCACTGTCTGACGGACAATCTAAACGAACTCTACGAAACTTAGTGGACATGCTACAGGCTTGCGTACTGGATTTTGAGGGTAATTGGGAGAGTCATCTTCCCTTGATAGAATTTGTATACAACAACAGCTTTCAGGCAAGCATAGGGATGTTCCCCTTACGGGGCTCTATATGGAAGGAAATATCGGTCCCTAATTAGCTGGAATGAAGTGAAGGAGAAAAGGATACTTGGGCCAGAAATGTTTGAGGAGTTGACTAACAAGGTACTAGTAATCCGTGGGAGAATTCAGGCGGCACAAGATCGACAGAAGAAATTTGCAGATCGCCATAGAAGAGAGCTGGAATTCAAAGTAGGGGATCACGTGTTCTAAAAGTAGCACCCATCAGTAGTGTCAAAATATTTTGGGTGAGTGTAAATCTCAGTCCGCGGTATATTAAGCCATATGATATCATAGAGAGGATTGAAAAGTTGTCATACCGCCTAGCTTTACCTCCTAGCTTGACCAAGATCTATAACGTATTTCATGTGTCCATATTATAAAAATACGTCCCGAGGGAAGGGCAAGTGGTGCAAAAATTTTTGACTATACTACGGCTTGACATCAGGTACGAGGAAGTTCTGCTGAAGATAGTCGATGTGAAAACTCAAAGACTACGAAGGACGACGATCAGATATGTTAAAGTACAATGGAGTAACCATACAGAAAAGGAAGTGACCTGGGAGCTAAAGACAGAAATGAAGGACAAGTACCCTTTCTGTTCGGGTAATCATGTAAGTTTCCTTTTTATTTTAAGTTTGAGAACAAACTTTATTTAAAGAGGGAAAAATCTAAAGACTAAGAAACCGAAATAGAAATTTCAGAACTTGCAGGGGACTGAATCATAATTTACCTAAGGACTGAATCATAATTTATCAAACTCTAATTTGGGAACCCTAGGGCTCGGCCTATATAAGGAGTATAGACAAAACCTTACGATCCCACCTCTAATTTGCCTAGGGACTAAATCATAATTTACCAAACTCTAATTTGGGAACCCTAGGGCTCGGCCTATATAAGGAGTATAGATAAAATCCTACGATCGCACCTCTTTCCGAAACCTTTTTTTTTCTTGTACTATGGTGGAGGAAGTGATCCAGGCGAGCCAAGGGACGGAGGTGAGCACGGCGTTACGTCTTGAGATGTTAAGGTAAGCGTATGTCATGTTCGTTCTTCGTAGTGATTGTAGATCGATCGTAATAGAATAATAACCTATAGGAACTCAAGAAGATCGTTGAGAATAGTGGGTACGCAGGCTAACAATGTTGGAACATCGTGAGGGGATTGTAAGTCCGAATCTCCCTATACCGTATCTGTATTTGTACCGTATCCATTTTGTAAGAACTTTTGCAAATATGTGTGTATTTGCCATACTTACTTGTATGTGTTTTCGTTTATGTATTTGTATATGTATTCTATAAGAAGTTTTGTACGAATCTGACCGTATCTATATTGATCTCTTGTCATATGTGTATGTGTATGTGTACGTGTAAGTGTATGAATCTGACAATACTTGTCTCAATGCTACTTATATATACATGGACTCTGCTTGTATGTTCTTGATTATATTCTATACTGTTGATGTTCGTATTCTCAACTGAATCTGTATATGAGGTCCGAATGGTTACTGCCTAATTTGTACTTCAGGACTCTATACTATACTGTACTAGTCGGGATTATCTCCACACTACTGTACCCATAGAATTATGTGTAGATTTTATACTCTGCGCGAGTGTGGGAGATATTTGTGCCCCTTGGTGAGAGCTCCCTTTTATTTCTTTATTCTATAACAAAAATGAAGTATCTATTTTGACCCACAGGATCTCGATATGTGTAACTCCAGAGTTGCGTCTATTGTGCGTTGGGTTTTATTGGTGTACTAAATGTGTTGCTCTGCTGACTGGATGTGTTGCTCTACTGATTAACTGTATTTTTGCTGAATAGATATGTTTTGTTTGAGTTCAGCTTACTAAGTTGTATAATCTCATCAAAATATGTCCTTTTATTTTAGATGATCCGGGGGCCGGCCGGGAGCGAGGAATATAGGCGAGGACATGCATCCCTAGGTATTTTAGCCATTTTATTTTCGCAATTAAGATATTATGGTTTTGGATTTAAGATCGTTACTTTTTGTTTTTTGGACCTATCTTAAATTTGAAGAAATAAAATAGCCTTACAGAGACATTTACTCCATGGCGATTGACGTGCCTAATTTCTGGGGCGTGACAAGCTAATCTTCTATCAAGCAACAACCCTACTCCACCCACATAAAAAGCTTCCTTCCTCCTTTCCCTGTTATCCCATTTCGGAAGGACCTTGCCAGACAGGTCCCCTTCCCCATCGCTTGTTATGGTTCCATCATCGACTTCGGTGGCCAAATGAAGAGACCTTTGAGCCACTGATGAAGAGACCTTTGAGCCGCTGATGAAGAGGCCAGCCTCGACGCGCGATGGAAAGAGGCGAGTTGGCAATTCGTGCCTTATCGATCCCCGACGCCCCTTAGTCTTTGCCCCAGCGGAGCTGGTCCCTGGATTAGTTAATTATTATTTTTTTGTAAGGATGTATAAGTCATTTACTTCAAAAATAAATGATTGATGACGTCAGCAACGAACCCGAGAGTATAATTTAACCAAACTACGGAGACAGCTACATGTATTTTCGAAATATAAAGATCAAATCGTCTATTTGACTATATCCAGGGACCTGAGGATAATTTATCTTCAAATTTAATATTGGTAGAAAAATTATCAGTTTAGAAAATATTATTCTAGAGTGATTATATGTAAATGGGCCTCGAGCGCAACCATAAGATGTGATATAAACTTTTAGGCATCACGTTCTTCCTGTGGATTGGGATATGTCCCCACCTCTAGAGCTAAATACTCTTTTGCATGCTGATTTTCCAACTTAAAGAAAAGTGTAACTGCTTTACCCCCTCAAAAAAAAAAAAGCGATATAAACAAAATGGGAAATGGTCCCGGTGAGATCATGGTTAGGTATGGTACCCGGCAATCATTCTTTTTTGTTAGTTTTCCATTATTAGTTTTTGGGAAAAGAGTTTGTCACTTGTCATCATTTATACCAATATATTTTAGTAGAACTTGAGTGGTACAAAATGATTTAGGTAAGAATTATCATGAATTTAAAAACGATAAAAGTTAATGTTTGTTATAGCATTAACTTTTAAAAAAATTATGCATTAATTTTCACCTGGTCTACTAGACTTATTATTATTATTATATATATATATATATATATATATATATATATATCTTTGTGTACACTAAAAATAAGAAAGGTATTAGTTGTTGTAGAATATCACATTGCAAATTGCAATAATGGTAGAGTAGTTTATAAGTGTTAAAAATCTACTAGTTCATTGTCTTAAAATTTTGGGTTAGATATAGAAATTTTAATATGATATTAGTGGAGTTGATGATGTACCTATGTTGTGCTGGCACTTAGTTGAACATCTACTACACCAACTACAAAGTTATAGTATGCACACATTTTAAGAAAAAAATATTTATAATATGCTTATTTTTCTAATATACAAATTTCTACTTAAATAATAAAATATCTAAATATCTACGGAATCCGACTTCAAAATCTAAACATTTGTAAATGAGCATGCCCTAAAAGAAATAAAGTACTGGAGTCGGTTGATCGATATAAAAGAAGTACTTGGCGAGTGTTAAAGTGGAGAGGAATTCAAATTTCCACGTCCCACGAGTGGCTCTATTGGAGACGACGAGCCAAGTTGGCTTTCGTTTGTGGTCACATGTGGTATGGTAGAGTGGTCACTACAAACAATGTGGTCGATATCTAGCGACAAAGATGTTACTTAGACCCGCCCCGGTGGATTTTGAAAAAGGAAAAAATTTATTTTGGTATTATATAGTTTCACGTATTATTAATTTAGTACCCTGTAGTTTACCTGTTTGTTTGGAGACGGAGGTTTCCTAAATCGACACTTTTGGTGACAGAGGTTTTCTAAAATGATATTTTTTGTGACAATTTTTTAAAACAGGGTTAGTTTGTACCACTTATCATTTCCACATCAGTGCCACATCATATTTCTCTCTCCTAAGTGGCACTAACATGGAAAATGAAAACCTCAATTTCAACCATAATCTAAAAATTTTCAAACCCCAAACTCTGGTTTTAGATTAGGGTTAAATTGTGAGTTTTTACTTTAGAATTTTTTATATTAGGGTTAAATTAGAGTTTTATTTTGTCATGTCATCACCACCTATGAGAGAGAATATGATGCAGTGCTGACGTGAAAGGTCAAGGAGAAAGAAACAAACTCTAATTGTCACAAAAATGTCACTTTAATAAACCTTCGTCACCGAAGTGAATAAAGCTAAGTCACAAGTTACTAAGTTAAAAATGCGAGAAACTATATCGTACTAAATTAAACTTTTCTCTACTATAAAAGATAAGACTCTCTCCACTCGTAGGTCATAGGAGCAACATATACTTAGATTAATTGACAAAATTATTGTTCTATTTTAATTAAAAAATTTTGAATTCGAGTATTAATATACCGTGTTAAATATTTATTGAAACTTTTTGTGAGCTTATTAAAATCTCACTCAACTCGTGGATTAGTTGGTATAATAATATTTGGATATCAAGTGACCTACAAAAATTATGGGACTGGATTTAGTCATGGAGACCAAATCCAGCACGGTGCTGAAGGATTTTTATTGAAGGACTCGCGGGGACTATTTTGAAATAATGTAGAAATACGGGGATAAAAAATAAAAAAAATTCACAACTAATGAATCGTAACTGGGTAAATCATTGAACTGTAATTGAGTAAACTATTGAATCATAAATGAGTAAACCATTGAATCTTAACTGGGTAACTGGGACGGTCCTGATTTATTTGGGACGGAAAAAAATGACCATTGAATCATAACTAGGTAGACCATTGAATCATAACTAAATAAGCCATTGGATCGTGTAGGACGATCCTGATTGGATTTGGCCTTCCGGGACAAAATTCCCTCCCAAAAATTATAGGTTCCATGAGATCCCAGATTACACGTCATAACTGGACATAGGGACTCCCGCCCCTCCATGTCTCTTCCAGAATCATTTTTGAAAACAACAGCAAACTTTTTTCTCTTTAACATTCTTATACCTGCGGAAAATCTATCGGTAATGACTAAAGTCAAGCATAGTTAATTAATTTTTATAATAAGAAACGACTTTTTATTAGCATCTGGTTGATTTACAAGGTTCAAATTTTAAATTTATTTAAAAATATTTAAATCTCTTACTATGACTCAAGATACTTAAATATCCTGATTTACTAAAAATAGACATGTAATATTAGGAGGAGAGATGATATATAATAAAATTTTCAATTTAATATTATAAATGTTTTAATAAACCGGAACTTTTCGTGGGTGTTTATATAACTTAGAACATTATGTGTCCATTTTTTATAATTCAGACTCTAGAGAACATAAATGTCTTTAAACTTAAGTTAATTCAGATTGTACAAACAATTTTTTAGTGCAGTTTAGCTGTTATTACGTTGGAAGCCACCATATATACGTATTTTTATGAGTAAGTGGTAGCTGGCCCACGCTTCGATTTCTCCTCCTGCTTTGGTCGTGATAATGCACTGTTT
The DNA here is from genome assembly GCA_963995505.1 of Hypericum androsaemum. Lineage (NCBI taxonomy): Eukaryota > Viridiplantae > Streptophyta > Magnoliopsida > Malpighiales > Hypericaceae > Hypericum > Hypericum androsaemum. The sequence continues at coordinate 11,287,115 of OZ023190.1, forward strand.
GTTAGAGAGGTAGATTATCCACGGAACAACAGTTAATGTTTGGAGTTAAGTAAATTATTTACCGATGATATTCACGAGGGAGTCAGTGACGAGCTTTCCGCTGTATATTTGGGAAGTTACAGAGAAATGAGGAGAGATAACCAGTCATTAAGGAATTAGGTCATGATGCAACGGGAACTCCGTATTTAACATAAAAAATTTTATAATAGTTTCTCTACAAATATGATTTACTTGATTCAATAGTTAAGATTTTGCAAAGTGATCGTGAAATTCCGAGCTATAGTCAGATCCAAATAAAAATTGTTAACAAATGAGAATTGGTTTAAATCTTACGAATAAAAAGTTAATTCAAAATATTAACTCTAGATAATATTGTTAACCCAACAAAAAGTCTTATGAAAAAAATTATTTCTGGGCCTGGCCCATATGCCAACCAGCCAGTTCCTGGGCCTTTAGAAGCCAGAGGCCAGAGCTCAAAGTGACGCGAAAGGAAAAGAGCGGCAGGTGTGAATTTTGTTGTGAAGCATTTGATTAATGGAATAGATTATGCTCGATTTTATATATTACAGATAAAAAAATTATTGCAAAAATTGAGCAGCGAGGTAAAAATATATGGTTAAGATACATTTCGTGAACCAGCTCTCATTACAGCACCATCTCACCTTTAGTCATCCGGATTTCATTATTAGCAGCCCTTCAAGCTATTGTCATTGATTTAGTTAGCATTGAAAGCTACCACTTCATACGAAATGGGCTCACGAATTCATACGACTTGCCCAGATGTTATTTTAAAGAGATAATTACATACACAACTCCAGGATATATTCAAATAGATTCTGAGAACCTTGTAATTTTCCTACTAATTGCTGAGTCCCTGTAGTTTGGTTATTATTATACTTTCGGTCCCTGGCTCAAGTAAATGACTCAAATATCCTTGCAAGAAAATTAAAAAAAATCAATTACCCTAACCTCTTTTTTCTCCTTCCCCGTCGATCCGAAAGAAAAAAATTAATTACCAAATAGAACCGGAAAATCTATTTGGCGGCGATTAACAGTGGCGGGAGGAGCGGAAGAAGAAGAGGCGGTTGCGGCAGTGGGGGAGATGGAAGTTGTTGTTGTTGTTGCCCGGTGGTGGCGGCGGCGGTGATGAGAAGCGGTCCCAGCTGTGGCACATGTGGCCGATCGTCCTCCGTAACTCCTTAACTGTTGACTCGTCGATCCCGTCTCCGTCTCCTTCCCCGTCTGTCGTTCTCGTCTCTGTCTCCTTCCTCGTCCGTCGTACCCATTCTAGTCTCCATCTCCTTCCCCGTCTGTTGTTCCCGTCTCCGTCTCCTTCCCCGTCCGTCGTTCCTGTCTTTCTTCTCCTTCCCTGTCCGTCGTTACCGTCTCTGTTTCACTTTTCCCCTTAGGTTATTGTGTTTATTTCTCCGCCGTCCTGTTTGTGTTTATTTGTGTCCCGTGATTAGATGAAGCCCTCTGTGTATAGGATTCTTGCGATTGTTGGTTTTTAGATGAAGCTAAAGGCGGCGACTTTATGGGGAGAAAGGAAGTGGCCGGAAAAATGGCCGGAGAAGATGACCGGCGATTTTAATTGACCTGATTAAGGGCATATCCATCATTTCAAATATAAAATAAGAAAAAATCGATTAATGACATCAGCCAGGGACCCGAAAGTATAATAATAACGAAACTATAGGGGCTCAATAATTAGTAGGGAAGCTACAGGGTCCTCAGAGTCTATTTGACTATACCCTGGGGTCCTGAGAGTAATTATCTCTATTTTAAAAGATGTTCATAGATTCATCATAACATGAGTTTTGATGATCATGAATTAATAGTAAGATAATCTGTTTCTATTTAAGCAATACTTATTAGTTTGGTTTTCATCTTATATTTGCCTAGTTGAAATGTGCTCATTAACATTAAGTTGTAAGAAATAGTAAGTTTAATTAGCGTTTTATTTTTCAATAAAGAAATTTTACTTATTAGAAAAAAGGCTACCAGCCTACCACTTCTGTTAATAAAAGACCGACTATTCCGGGATGATAAGGAAGCAGCAATAAATGATTTGGGGGCCAAAAGATAAAAAATAAATGTCGGAGGTTGCGAATTGCAATTTCTGAAAAAGGAGGTTGAGGAATTTTTTTGAGAATTTGGATGACGCTGCGATTTTTTTATAGATGTTATTACTGCTACCAATATTTTTAGTTGCGACTATATTTTTGGATTTTAGTGATATATATTAGAATATTTATATCCAATGTGGTAATGTAGTGATTTGTTAGGATTTTCACCTGTGATTGTCCAAAAGTTAGATAAAAAAATTTTGAGAAATACTTTTTGAATTTGACTTCAAGAGATTTGAATGAGGAGAAATTGTTATACCAGATAACTATCCAAACTTATCTCTCTCATGAAGAATTCTTTTATATGCGTAAAAAGGAATTTTACAGAGAGAATCTTTTACTAATACAAAAATACATAGAGAACTCTAGGAGATTCTTGGTGCATTTAGACGGTGAAATCCAATCCCTTGCACGTGAGCAAGGATGAACCAGTGAAAGTATCGATCGATTCTGTGACATAACTCAGAAGAAGAACGATCTACGCTACAAAGAGGTAACTTTTTTTTCATTTAATGATTTGTTCGTTAAATAATTATGTTTCACTAATTGAGATTATGCATGAAATCATCATTACTATCAGAGTCATAATGAGGTTTGTTCTGGTTATAAATCATTTTTGGTATAAAAAATTGTATGTGTAATTTTTCTGTCCCAAATCGGATGTTTAGAAACTGTTATGTGAAGAGTATCTACCGTCGTCCTTAAATGAAATAAGGCAAATAGTTCACGTATTGAACTGTACTTGCTGAACCTATGCATGATTACACGAATCTGTACCCGTTTGAGCACTCAGGAAACTGTGGTATTGTTCTGAAATTGATGTGGACTGCGGGAACAAAGGGCTTCGTCTTATGTGAACGCCTGAAAACCAGTGGGATTAATTTGTAATTATCCTCCAAAAACCCCCAATCGGAATGAATCCTAATTTTTCAATTGGGAGTTCTTCCCCAAATCGATTCTACTATGTTCCGTACAACCAGAAGCAAGAAGTCGACTTCCAAAACCGAAAACGTGAGCACATTCCAGAGATGAGTCATCGACATCTGGTTACTGGAAGATCGATCGATGTGGGTCCCGGATGAAAGTTCAGAGGCGGCTCTTCTTCGATGGCGGGTGACCCTGTCGGCGTCGGCGACGACCTTGCCAGCGGCGAGTCTCCTGGAGAAAGGAGATTGCAAATTTTTTTTCCGAAAAAAACCCTAACTTTTTTGGGCTAAATCTTAAAATGGGCTGATTTTGGGTAAACCCGGGTCTGTTAAAATTTTTCGAATTGGGTAGAGAATCATCTTTTTGGGTGGGCCAAATGGCTTTTAAGTTAAACTCGGGCCGGGGCCAATTTATAGGGAAAATAATTTTTTCGGGTTTTCTTAAAAAGGAGGGATCCAGGCGAGGCCCGCCGCTCTGTCCCTAGACCCAGTCCATGGCCCGCCTTGACCAAATAGACCGAGTCATTACGGGCCTCCCAACTTATAAGCGGACCTTAAGTCCTCAGCCCAAGTAAAGGGCCACTTGCAACCCGCCTTGGACCTTTATTTTAAAAATTTTCGGCCTTATTAAATGAATTTTTGGTTTATTCAATAAAATTACATTTTTTAAAAGGTTTGAAGGGAATCTTTTAAGTTGGTTTTAAAAATTAATATGATAATTTAATAAAATAATAATGTTTTTGGATGAATTCTTAAAATATTTTTTCTATATTTTTTAAAGTTTGGATACTAAAAAAATAAAAATAACATGACCTAATGATCACACAATAAAACTTAACATTGTGAATACTCTTTATGCATTTCACCATCGTTATGATTAGACATTGTATTTTTTTATCTCTTTATGGGAATACTTAAGTGTGAGCCTAATTTACTTGCATTATGATGCATGTTCATAATGGCATATCGAACTCCACTCGTGCTTAACAGAACAAAGCGCTTTGAAAAAAATACGCAACATGTGTCGTGAGATATTGGAGCACTGTATCCACTGAGAAGAGCATAAAGATGATGTTGAAGTGCTTATTGAGCATATCATCAATGTTCACAAAGAGATGCAAGAATACGTCTGAGCTCGTGTTTATGGCCGCTGAAATTATATGCGTTTGATGTTCACCACTCTTCTGCCTCATATACATGGCACAACACATTAGTACATGCTTTGAGTTGTCTGATTATATATCTGTGTAGAAAGAGAATTTTGAAAGAAATTTCTCCAAAAATTCAATTAAAGTTACAAAGTGGGTGATTAATGCGTCGCTTCGACAGAAGTGTTAGTAGAATTCTAGATTCTGATACCGAGAAGATCATTGATTCAATGCCAGTCAAGATCTTGTGGAGGAAGAAGATCATTTATGTATTTTAGGTCTTGTTTGAAGTTTTTAGTACTATGTGTTTAAGAACTTCAACTACTTCCATGGTTGTTTTGTTTTATTGAAGACAATTTGCGTTTGCAATTGAATAAATTTGTTTGTTTAATTGTTCTTATTACTATGTGAAATATCCACCTGTTTTACTACGCTAAGAACTTAAAGTTTGAAATTAATTCTCGGACGGTGAAAAAAAAAATGCTCGTGACCTACTTCGAATTCAAGATTAATTAAAAACTTTATATCTCTTAAAGTTTTTTGCGTAGTAAAACAAATGGATATTTAACATGGCAATAAAAACAATTAAATAAACAACTTTATTCAATTGTAAACACAAATTGTCTTTAACAAAACAAAATAACCATGGAAATACTTGAAGTTCTTGAACACATAGTACTAACAACTTCCAACAAGATCTGAAACTATTAAAGGATCTTCTTTCTCCACAAGATCTTGACTGGCACTGAATTAATGATCTACTGGGCATCAGAATATGGGATTTTGCAAACCCTTCTACTGAAGCGATGTACTAATCGCCCACTTTGCAATTTCAATAGAATTTTGGGAGAAATTTCTTTCGAAATTTCCTTTACTCCCACATGCATAATCATGCACTTCAAAGCATCCTTATATGCTGTGCCATGTATATGAGGAAAAATAACTTCAATATCTTAAGCTATCACCACTGTGGCTAGAAGATCGACGAACATCGAACACCTATAATTTTTGCAGCCATAACCACGAGTCCAGACACATTCTCGCATCTCTTAGTGAACAGAGATGATATGTTCAGTAAGCACTTCAACATCATCTTTATGCTCCTCCCAGCTAATACAGTGCTCCAATATCTCGCAGCGCATGTTGCATAATTTTGTAAAATGTTCTGGCCTATTAAACACGAGTGGAGTTCTATATGCTATTATAAACCTGCATCATAATGCAAGTAAATTGTGTTAACACGTGAGTATTCTCAAAAAGAGATTAAAAAACACAAATTTTAATCATAACGATGACAATGTGTAAATAGTATTCACAATTTTAGGCTTTTGCAATAATCTGGCTATCATACTTACAGACATCAAATTGGTAATCTGTGATAGATCGATTGCTTTATTTTGGAACGACCACTGGTTACCCAATTCTAATGCTTTAAGTAATGAGGCAACCTTTCCTATACACGAAGACAAAGGGATGGAAAGTCATGGATGTAGTTTCTATGGAAGGAGAGTGGAATTTGGGCTTTTTTGGCATTTACTAACGTCAGATTGTCTTCATGCCATTGCAGGCATACTATCGTCCAGAGTTGAACGAAGTGCATATAGGATGACTTGGTGATACTTTCCTGATGGTGCATTCATAACCAAATCTGCATACGATTTGCTCTAGGAATAAGCGGCACAAGAAAACCCTGAGCTATGGTCAAACAGTTGGGCTTGGCAAGGCTCCCAAAGAAGTGAGGAACTATGAATTCTGTGAGGAGGGTAAGAAACAACCATCTAATGCATTTTCTTTCCTGTGCAACAGGATAAAAGAACTAAAAGAAGCCAACGACTCAACCTCAAGTATAGGGTGTATACCAAAGAGAAGGGGAGACGCTGGTAGGTTGGTCCCTACCAAGACATGGATGGTTGAAACTCAATGTGGGTGGTGTGAGGAGAACGTCCACTAATACGGCAGCAACATGAGGCCTACTTAGAGACGAGAAATGATCATGTGTAAGTGGCTTCACAACAAACTTGGGGAGATGCTCAAGCATAGAGGTGGAGCTGACAACTTGCCTAGTGATTGGGAGTTCAAAAGCTTGTACTCGAAGTTGATTCCAAGATAGTTGCAGAGTAACTATTGAATCCAGGACAGATCAAGACCTACTGCTCTTCACTCCTTATTGATATTAGGGAGCTTTTAAGCTAACAATTCCAGGTGATGGTCCAACATATCTATTGTGAAGCCAACTCTTATGCGGATTGGTTAGCAAATTTGGGGTTTACGGTACCTATTGGTACATAGTATTTTTGTAATCCAACTATACGGATAGGCTCTCTCATACTTTGGGATATTAGCGATTGAGCATTTCCTAGTTTTATTGTAACTAGTAGTGACAATAGTATGGAATCTGATATAGCGATGATAACGTCAAAGCAAGGGTCCTACACTGCAGAAGTGCATTTTCCTTCTTGTAGATTTTTTCTACCGGGTTTTACCGAGAGAGTGTTTTTTTTAGGCCGGCAGTCGTAACTTCGAAAGAGAGAATTTTACTCTAACTAAGATGTAATTTTCCATAATAATATATGGCTTGCTCCTCCATTTCCACCAAAAAAATGTTACAAATGTTTCAAGTTACAATTTAAGCTGACAAGATTTTGAGGATAAATATAGGATGTTGCAATGAAGTACTAAATAGGCCAATTTCAATTACATCATATAAATTATGAATTTTTGAATAAATACATGGTACAAAATGACCTCGTAAAAATTCAGTCTTAACTACCGTTGACGTGGAAGGAAGATGCACGAATCATCTCATTCTAATTGAACCTAGAGAATAAACCAAAAGCAGGATTGATTGTGGTGAAGCCTCCATCGAGCGACATGTTATGTCCACTGATCTACTTGGCTTCCCAAGTAAACGGTAGCCTCAGCGACATCATCTTCAGTGAGCTTCACGCCTTCCAGGTTAGAGTAGACACCTCGTATGGCTTCCTCATCTAGCTTAAAGAAGTCTACGCACCCTTGGGTTGGAATGAAATAAAGAGATAAGCAGCCCACCAGGTGCCTTAGCCTCACCTCTACTCCGCTTCGTCTTCACTCGACCCATCTTTGATCCGGTTGATTCCTCGAGCATCCCCAAGCACTGAATCACATCGATCAACTCCCGAATAATTTCTCAGACTCCATCCCCAATAATCTCCCACCTGGAGACTGAGCTCAACTCTTGTCAAAGTTCATTTGATGATCTCCTCTTCACTCCTTCTCCACTTGGTACGCCAGGTCTCTTCTCTAGTTCACTAGACCACACCATCTCTTTGCTAGCTTTCGTCACCGCCACGTACTCACTTTCTGCGATTGACAACGCCACCACTTTTTGCAACCTCGAGGCCCAAGATATCCCTATCCCTCCCAGCATAAAGACATAACCACTTGTGCTCCTCTTCTCATCATGGTCATTGGACCCAAGTTTGCATCACAATAACCTAGGAGTTTCACATCTTTGCCTTCAAAGCAAAGGCACTTCTTAGTAGTACCTCTCAAGTAGCCTAGGATCCACTTTACTACGACCCAATATTGCTCACTCGGATTGCTCATGAACTTGCTCACTACTCCTACCATATGTGCTATGTCTGGCCTCGTACAAACTATATCATACATCAAGCTACCCACCGCTGATTCATAGGGAGTCTTCTCCATTTGAGCCTTCTCCGCCTCACTCTTAGGAGAATTCTTCTTAGACAGCTTAAAGTGACCACCTAAAGGAGTCAAATTGGGATTGGATTTTTGCATGTTGAACCTCTTCAACACCTTCTCAATGTACTCGGCCTATGAGAGAAACAACTTCCCCTTCGCCTTATTCCTCTCAATCCTCATCCCAAGGATTTTCTTAGCCTCCCCCAAGTCCTTCATGGAAAATATCTCGGATAACTGCTTCTTCACCTGCTCACCTCTCAAGCACTTGATCCCGCTATCAACATATCATCAACATACAACATAAGAATGATGTAGCTTCTTTCAAAGCTCTTGTAGTAGCAACAGTGGTCCGCTTCACACTGCATGAACTCTATCTCGTGCATGAACCCATTAAACTTTTTGTACCACTGTCTCAGAGCTTGTTTCAACCGGGTAGGATCAAGAATCCATGAGTCAAAGAAGGGATTCTTTTGGACATCTCCTCTTTTGAAAGAGCTCTGGTCGGCCAAAACCCTAGATGGGTATGCCCAATCTTAGGTTAGGGCTGATTGGTACCAGCCCGATCCCGGTTGGACATTGTTAGCCCCCATCCTAGAAGACTCATATTATCCTAAGTAGTTCACTCCATATGTCCACATCTCTATGTAAGAAGTTATTTGGTACGGGGGATACAAAGGAGTTTCAGGTAGTTGACCATAATCGAACACACCCAGCAATGGCGAAGTCGTGGTGAAATGCCTATGACCGTCTATAGTTGCATGAAGGTTGGTTGGATGGGCACCACTTCTTCTGCACGCCTAACAACAGACTCCTCATAGCGTCTGTTAGACTCCTCATAGCACTTTTGAGGGATGAAGGCGGCATATGTCTCCATCAGGATGATGGGTCTATAGAACTCTTCGTAGCTCTTTTGAGCAACATATGAGGCATAGGACTACATCAGGATGATGTTTGTCTTAGTCGGCTCTTTGAAGGAAGCCTTGGTAGATGAGTTTCTCCTTGCGTTCAACTGAGAAGCGAAAGATGTTTGCTCCTTAGAGGGAATCGGTGCAACAAAGTTATTGGTTGTCTTGGTTGAGCGAAGGTAAGACCGCCTTCTCAGATGCCCTTCTTATTGCGGGGAATAGAGAACAAGAACCTGAGATGGATCCGGAGTGATCATCCCAAGGTCGGTCAAACTTATACGAAGACTAGGTTACGCTAAGCTACGGGCTACATAAAGGAAAAGCAACAAGTAATAGTGTTGTGTTATGGATGATCTCTTCCCTCGCCTGAGCCCTCTTTATATAGGGAGCTCCGTCCTAGCTTCGTCCTCAAGAATACGAACATTCCTCTAAACTCTTTCCAAATCAGCCCGACCTCGTAAAGGAAAATGACCGAGATCACTTCCAAAATAGGAGCAAAATCATCCTTCCCACGAAATCACCTTCTATATATATCCGCCTTCTTCATGTGGCCGTCTTCCCTATATGACCACTTTCCAATACAAGAACGACGCATCCTTAAAATAGGTATGTCTAGGCCGTGGTGAGCAAGCAATCCCGGACCAAAACAACGACTTCCCAAATAATGAAAGATTTGTCCCAACTTAGGAAAAACCCAAGATCGTTACCTCATGCCAAAAATCTAGCCTTAATATAAGAAACTTTGTCCGGACTTCATGTGCCCGATCACCATGACCTCGGCCCAAGCCTAATTTTGGCTTCACCTTGGCCCAAGCCCAATTTTTGCATCCTGGTGCGAATCCCTTTGGCGCCCCGACAAAGATTCTCTATGACGCCCTGGCACGGATTTCTTCATCCTAACGATGAAGGCCTCGTCCTTGCGATGAAGGCCTCATCCTCGCGATAAAGTCATCATCGGTCGAATATATGCCATGGCATCATTTTGGACACTGGGGAGGGAACTTTGGACTCCCTGGCATCCCAATGATGTCATCGTCCTTGTATCTCATCCCTACAACGTCGTATTCATCCCTGTTTTGCATCCCAACAATGTCATCGTCGTCCTTGCATCCCCACTTGACGATCATGTGCATCATTTTCTTTTGGGAAGTAACACCTCGTCGTAGTCACAATGATCATAAGCCATGCCAAATTAGACAAACCTCGGGCCATAACATTTTTCCCTTCAACCTCTCGTTCGGACGGTCATGAATCATTCACTAGTATGGGCTTTCCTCGTATTAGCTAAGAAGGCATCGTCCTGACGACCAATTGACACCCATTCCTAACTTTAAGTATGTTCGTGCGTTGGTCGTAAGTACTACGGTTGTCCGTGCGATGATCGTCTGTGCGACGATGACATGGCCCAGATACCTTTGGCGAGGTGACAACCACATGGTTGAGACACTCTTGGCGTCGACATGGCTCAGACACCCTTGGCAAGGCGACGACGTCATGCTCTAGATGCGCTTGGCAGTGCGACAATGACATGCACCAAATGCCCTTGGCGAGGTGACGACAACATGATCAAGACACCCTTGACAAGGCAACGACGACTTGGTCCGGACACCCTTGACAAGGCGACGATGACATAGTCGAGACACACTTGACAAGGCGACGTCGACATGGCCCAGACACCCTTGGCAAGGCGACGATGACATGGTTTAGACGTCCTTGGCGGGGCGACGATGACATGTTCCAAATGCCATTGGCGAGGTGACACTGACATGGTCTAGATGCCCTTGGCTGGGCAACGCCGAGATGCACCTTGATCTAGGCCTCTCCTTTAAGGTCGTGGGACCATTCATAAATTTTGTGCTAGGCGTCGCACTTACGGGCGTAAGCATGGAACAAAATCTCGCCTTCATCGACGTGGACCTCATGCTGAGCGTCACCTTTTAGACATGAAATATTTGCACTCCAAAAAAAAATGGACAAGATAACAGGACCTTGCCAGGTGTAGCACCATCGAAACCTCGGACCATGAAGCTCAAGGTTACCTCCCCGCGAAATACGTCGAGTCCATCATTACGATGTTTGTCACCATCTCCGCTCCGTCTTCTTCTCTTCGATCCAATCATTTCGTTCCCACCAACATGACCACCAATTTTTGTGAGGTAAACTAAAGGTTCTAACGGCATGGTTCTTAAGATTGTTGAAAAATTTGGTGGAAGAGAACAAAAAATTGATCTGAGTTGCGTAGGAGACGTTGTCCTTAAGAATTATTTCACCGGTAGATGTAGTTCTGCAGAATTAAACAGACCTTTCCGAGTTTGTATGAACACGGGCAATTAATAATCTAACAAGAACATGGCATAGACACTCGAAATCGAAAAATGGAGCAATAGGTCTCACCAAAAATGGTTAGATAGTCAATAACAATAGAAGGATAACCTTCTTATATAGCAAATATCTAAAGGACAAAATAAATATGGATATTTACATAATTTAATTGTGTAACATATGATTTAATTTATACAATAAACTTGGAATGTCATAAATTTTGAAATAAATGATGAATGTTACAAAACTTAAAAATAATGAATGATTTTTCTCAAATAAATATCCATTTTAATTTGGATTGTTACAATTTTATAACATCTAACATTAATCACCCAAATCTTCTATGCCCATTAATATTTCCTTTGAATTATCATTTTGCTCACTTACATTTGCTCCATTTTGCCAACATTTTTTGCAAGTAAAACAAAAAAAAGGTAAACGCGGGTATACTATCTTTAATTTTTTGATTTATATCACCCGATATCCAACTCGATAATTCAAATTTGAGACAGATAAAATTTTTAAAAGGTGATAAAAAATTTAATAATTATTTGACATTGTTGCCTTCTTAAAGACTCAAACTTGTGCACTCATTAATGTAGGCTAATCTTTAATTGTGATATGATACTAACATATAATTTACTGCTATTGGCGATTTGCAGCGCATCTTAAACGGATTTGGATTCAGGGGGGACTACATAAAAACTGTCCCCATGGTATGGACTAAATATAGGCCTTTAGATTTGATAAAAATTAAAATTTAAGCGATCTAACGGTTCAAATCCTTTAGAGGGTATTTTAGTCCAGCTTTAAAATTTACAACTAGGTTTCACTACTCCCCCTTCCCGTGAATTGCTGCTGCCAATTACCTACCCAATTAATTTCAATTAATCGACTTTAGATCTAAATAACCCTAAAATCACTTTGCCGCCATCTATTCAATCTTCAAGGAGAAGGGGACCGCTCGACCGTTTGTTGAGTGTCGAAGAGGTCCGCTTTGACGCTCGTGCCCCCGCAAGGTGAGCCGTTCGCACCCCCAACGGTGTCTCTTCCGTCGTCCCCTTCCACGTTTGCCTTCTCTGTCACTGCCTCCCACCAGTGTTTCTTCCACCGTCCACGGTTCGGTCAATTTAAGGATAAACCCTACCCCTTCTTCTGTTTCGGTCTCGCCGCTCGCCGTTTGTTGAGTGTCAAAGAGGTCTGCTTTGACATAGAAGATATAATCTAAGATGTAATCCAATATCATAAATGTAATAAACCAATATCATATAAGATATAATCTAATATCATAGAAGAACGGTAACCAATATAAAAGAAGAAGGAAACCAATATCAAAGAACAAAGAAACTAGTATCGAAGAAGTAAGTAACCAATATTGAAGAGCAAAGAAACCAGTATCGAAGAAGTAAGTAACCAATATCGAAGAAAAAAGAAACCAGTATCGAAGAAGTAAGTAACCAATATCAAAGAAGAAGGAAACCAATATGGAAGAAGTAGGAAACCAATATCAAAGAAGAAGAAAACCAGTACATATGAGGGTGGAATCTAGTTTCCAAAAAGAAGGAAACCATTTTCCTATATGAAGTAATCCAATATCATAAATGTATTAAACCAATATCATATAAGATATAATCTAATATCATAGAGGAAGTTTCACCAATATCATAGGTGATGGAAACCAATATCGGTCAAGTGTTTGATTGGAGTCTACGCACAAATAAATCATTGGTACAGTGGTTGATTCAAGTCTATGTCCTAAATGGCATTGGTCTCGTGTGTTGTCTCATGGTTTGAGCCATTGCCTGCACTGTCATTTTGCTTTTGTCTTTTCTTCTCGTACTTGGCCTTTGCTATTTTCCGTCCGATCTCATTTTTGCTTCTCAACCTCTTTCTCGACTTCCTTGGATTCTCGCGTTTCTTTATTGTTTGACCCGAGGGTTTAGATGTTGGCTGGACATCGCCCGGTTGTGCTTCTGGTGTTGGTGTACCTTCATACGAAAATATTTTAGTATTAAGATATAAAATTACACACGAACGAATAAGCATAACTTTAACTTTGTATGATTAATGATGTAAATGTTTTAGATGCTTACCTTGGATGCTGCAATGTGAGAATTGCTGAATCATACTATCCACATTTTCGTCAACAATTTTGACAGCATCTGGATCCATAGAAATAAGGGCTGCCAAATGATTCATCTTATGTGTTAAATACTGGTAGGATTGGGCATAGTTATCTTCCGGCATTGTCTTGTCCTTGCTTATTCGCCCTTTTTGTCCACCGTTTCATCACATAATGCTTTGGTAATATTCTTAATTCATCATTATTAGCGAAGCCGCTCAAAGTCTCCATGACTTTCAAAATGTGCCGGCAGATTAATCCAAGACTTTCATACAGCCGGCATGAACATGTTAGCAGCATTTTGGTCTTTTGAATCACCACCAATCTTTCATCAATATTAATTAAATTGGCGGTACGCTTGAAGACACGGTAGTTGCATGATCCGTCTGCAACATGGTAAATAATTAAATGATATTGGTATGCATGTCGCATGATATTGGTGAAACTGTGTATAAGCTATTGCATATATGTGATAGAAATTGGTATATGAGTGTAAAAAATTTGTTACCTGACAGGGGGCTACCATCCAATACTTGTTCAAACTGGTACCGACGAGATTCTTCATATTCCTCCTGGAACTTCTCAAACATTTTATGAGTGTACACCTTAGCTGACGTAACCAATGAACTGCTTTTGTGTCTATTGTTGGGCAACTTAGTTTTGGCTTCAAAATCTGCCATTCTCTCTGCGCACCTTCTACTATTAACCATGTTGTTGAAATGCGTAAAGAATTCAATGAGGTTGCAGTCAGATTGCAAGTATCCGCGTACATTACTGTTGCAAGATTCAATAAGGTGTGTGGTAACCATGCCAGCAGTGAAATGTTCTCTAACCCACACTGACGACCATTGTGTTCGAAAACGATGTATATAATTCATCCATTGGTGCCCTACTGGTGGAAAACACTCCTGAATCATCTTATTCCAGAAATAATCAAATTCTTCTTCATCGTCAGCTTCATTTATCAGATAATTGAATGCTTTTAACACCTCACTTGTGCACAGATGACTTAAATTCTTCTTCGCATTTTCTAGTATGTGCCAGGTGCATAGTGCGTGGTATGTACCTGGTAGTTCGATACTTATGGCCTTAGCAATTGCTTGGTCTTGGTCTGTGAATATTGTCTCGGGGGCTTTGTTATCCATGCAATTCAAGAATGTTTGAAACAACCACTGAAAAGATTCTGTTGTCTCATCGAACAGAAGAGCTGCTCCGAAGATGCAGGTCATCCGGTGGTGATTGAATCCCGCAAAAAGAGCTGCACAACAAAATAACAATAATTAATTCAATGCAGAACTAGGGCTTTATACCGATAATAATTATGCCGTATAATAATATATATGAGAATCAACGTCATTTACCTAATGGGCGATAGTTTTTATTTGTTCTGTACGTGGTATCAAAACCAATTGAATCACCAAAGATATTGTAGTCCATCCGCATCCTTTTGTCGGCCCAAAATATATTCGCTATCTGCTCGTCACTGTCAACTTCAATTTCATAAAAGAAGGATGGATTCTTATATGCCTCTTTTCTGAAATATTCTAGCAACGCTGTAGCTTCGCCCATTTTCATCGTCTTTTGCCGTCGTGTGCCCAGATGGTTCTTCAGATCTATAGGAAGAAAACCAAGATTTTCCACACCTCCAGCTACCATTGCCATTACCTCATAAGAAGCCCTATTCTTAATGCCAGCATCATTGTGCATTCTAGCAATCTGTTCTTGCATTAGATTCATCTTTCTGTTTGATCTTAGCATGTAAGCTAACTCTCCACCGAGGAGATCATGGTTGTGTTGTACATACCATTCATTTATGAAATAGGCTGACTTCTCAGGTGATAAGTGGAATGTGATCATTGCTTTGCAACTCGTTCTTTCCTCTCTTCGTTCATATGGCCGCGTGCCAGGCTCTTTATGATCCTTACCCCGCTTACGAACACCCTCCTTATTGCAGAGATATCTTATATACTAAATTTCTGCAGTCTTTTCACCGTTGATTGTCTTTGGTTTTTGATAATCTTTCCTCACGCTAAATCCTTTTCTGTGTGCATAATAGAGGTAGAAGTTCAGTGTCTCGTCCACATTTGGAAATTGCATTTTTTCCCACCATTCTTTTTTCTCCATTTCCTCAGCTGTTTCACCTGCATACATCGAATCCAATTTCAAAATAGAAGAGAACCAATATAAGAGGAGGACGCTTCCAGTACATAAGTTGGCGAAAACCAATATGGCATAAGAAGAAAACCAATATTGAATAAAATGGAATCCAATTTCACACAAGGGGAAAACCAATACTATGATAGCAATAAACGAATAACATAGAAGGAAGGAAACTAATATCGGAAAAGATGAAAAACAAAAGCAAATAAGAAGCAAACCAATAACAGATTAATTACAAGGAAACAGATATCGTTGGGGATGGAAACTAATATATGAAACCAATAACATTTAATCAATTAACCAATTTCGTAGAAGCCATTAGGCCATAACATGCAAGTTGGAAACCAATATGGAGAAACCAATATAGGTATGCTAAAATTTTATACTTCTTCTCACGGTAAAAGCACAATACAACAAACGATCAAATTGAAGGAAGTAATGCCTCGGCGTTTGATTCCGGCTGCATTTGTTGGATTTCCTATTAAAAGATAGATCAACTTACCTCCTATTCCGTTTGGGCTGTTCTCATCGTTTGTTAAACTCGCCGCTTCGATGCCTGTGTTCTCAGATGAACACTGGTATGAGCCTGATGCGATGCGTTATTGGAGATAATAAAACTCAACAATGCAGATGATTAGATTCGAGTATTACCGTTATCCATGAAAACACTGTATTGCCCTTCGTTATAACGATTTTCGTCAGATGTGTTCATTGTTGGTATTCCTACAAAATCGAAGCCGATGCAAATTATAATAAAATATATGTAAGATAGACATTGTAACTTCCATTTGAGCAAGATGAAAACCAATGGAACGAACACTTTTATATGAAAAAATAAAGACAGTAAGTATTTACCTTCATTTAATCGGCTTGTATTGGTTTCGTCACTCGACAGTGCCTCGGCGTTTGGTTCCGGTTGCATTTTTTGGTTTAGGGTTTATGTGTTTCTTTTGTTGCAGCGACGGGTTTATTTGGTGTAGGGTTCCTCCCGTTTTTTTTGTTCACACGTCGTTTAGGTTAGATTCTAATGTGATTTTAGGTATAATTGGTTGATTTTGTTTTCCTATTTGATTATTTACTTAATTGTTTCTAACCTAATTAAGCTTCTCTTTTGTAATAGAGTTGTCCAATATTACCCCTAATAATCTTTATAATACCTAGAGTACCTTTTCATTCACTTTGATCATTTTCATGACCCCATCCCCACTGAATTTGAACCGATCTTAAACAAGAGGGAGTACTTAATAAATGGAAGCTTGCTAATTATATACTAATTTGTAACATCAAGGAGCGCTAGCTTCTCTATATATAGACATATAGGTGTTGTACATTTCTCAAGAAAAACTAAATGTTGACATCGATCGATAATTTATAGCGAACATCAGAAGTTCAATAGTTGGATTACAAGTTCTCACAAAAAAGAAATGGGATAAGTTTATTTTAGTACCATGTAGTTTCACCCGTTTCTCTTAGAGTACTATGTGGTTGACCACCAATTATCCGGACAGGTCCAAGGAAGCTACCCGTCCAAACCCGCTCGAACGACGTCGTCTTAGAGTCGACGTGGCAGACACGTAGCAATAATGTGGAATAAGTTCAAGTTGACGTGTACTATGGTAAATTACTAAATAGTTCCTAATTATTTTGTATCTTTTCAAAAAATCCAAACTTCATCCCAAATTGTCTCTCTCTTCCCTCCCCTATCTCTGTTCTCTCGCCTTCGTCATCCTCCTCTCTCCCTCTTTAAAAGCTTTAATCTTTCCAAAGCCAGGGACCCGAACAATTAAAATCCTAATTGATTCCCAAAAGTTTAATCTCTTCTAAAGACCCGAATAATTAATAGCTCTGACCCAGAATAATTAAAGCCCCAAACTTTAATTTCCTCTCCTGGAAATAATTGAACCCCAAATAACAATTGGGAAGAAAGATCAAAACCCAGAAATAGAAACCCAAGATGGGTCTGGGTGCTTGGTGGGTCCAGCTGCCTCAGGACCAGCGCGGCGCAACCCTCCAGAAGGTCCCCGAGCTTGGTCCTTTGGGATTGCGAAGAAGAACGGGAAGAAGGAGGAGGAGAGAGGTGAGGTGGCTCTGTCGATGGGAAGGTGTAGAGGAGGGAGCATGCGTTTGGGTCAATGAAAATGGAGGAGAGGTTGAGAATCCATTGGAGGAGAGCTTGAAGCCAGTTCTGTTTCTAGGAGGCGACTTCACCGACGCCGTCGTCGGCGGTGCTTGGTTAGGTCCGGCGACGATGGTCTACCCTAACTACACTACTTCTGGGTCGACAGCGCCACCACTACCCAGTTGCGAGACTTCCCCGCTACCAGATCTGAGGGGCCCTTCCATCGTTGCCCGGTTTCGAGACTTCTCCATCCACCATGGCAGACTTGAGGACGACGAAGAGAGTTTATCTCTGATTTTTGGTGATGAAGTTGGATTTTGTAGGTACCTTACAATTTTTGTGTAGTTGAGTTTGTTCTTTAATTTATCTTAATGTCTCGGTGAAAGGTTTTCAAAAAAATATAAAAATCTAGGAACTATTTAGTTATTTACCAGATTCCACGTCAGGTGAAAGGTGTCTACCACGTCTACTCTAAGACGACGTCGTTCGAGCGGGTTTGGACGGATAGCTATCCTGGACCTGCCCGAAAAATTGGTGATCAATCACAAGGTACTAAAATACTAATTTGGAATCACATGGTATTCCATGCAAAACAGGTGAAACTACAGGGTACTAAAATGAACTTATCCCAAAAGAAATTGGATTAAAAGCTTGCTTTCCTGTTTGAATTATGCAAGCCGATGGATCATTCCCGATTAAAGCAAAGAGGTAAGAGACAATACTATTTTAATGAATTTATATTTTTATTTACTGGTGTAGGAAAAAAAATTAGAAGATATTTTTCAAGTCACTACGATGGATTTTTAAGCCATGCCATGTTATGAAAGTGCGAGCTAAACGAAAGTCTAAATGTTAATGAAAGTGTCAACTAAAAGAACTGACATCGATGATAGATGAGGTTTAAAATGAGAGTATATTTATTCAAAAAGTCATCAAATTATGTGAATTTAAAATGAACATTTGCCTTACTACTTGTTATCCACCGAGACCTTTGATATTTGTATGATATAAATACAACATCAAAACAGATCTTTGAAGTTGAAAATATATATACAACTTAATTTGGCATATTAAATTTAAGTACAATTCGCTCGATTTAAACATGAACCACCGGACTTGGGGGTCGAACCATGAATCCCTGGTCAAGATTAACGTTCAAAGTTCCTGTGATAATTTTGGTGAATTTATATTTATATTTGTGTTATACATATTCTTAACACAAAATATATAATAAAGTACTAAATTATTAGTTATTTTTTATAATTAAATTGAAATATTGAAAAAATTGTGCAACCAAAAATAAAGTAGGGAAAATGTCAAATTAGTGGAGAATATATATAACAAATCTTTATACTAAATTAATAATCTGAGTGGAGATTAATGCCCCCACACATCACCATTAATTAGCCATCGATTTTAACTAGCAGTTTAACCAAAAAGATAAATGAAAAATCCAACTTCGGATTTTTTTTATTTTCTATTTGCTGTTATAAATTCAACTTTAAACTTCAATAAAGGCCAAGAAGAAGTGATTCAATTGTTGTAAAATAATAATATGATGTTACTGACTTAATCGCCAGGGAAATCGACGATATTCAACTATAATTGACGGTATGGAACTTGTTATAATTGTTGATCCTCGATTCATTCACGATCTGTAATTTTCATAAATATTAATTTGTGGGGTTTTCAACCATGACATATAATTTTTCAAACTATTGTTAGGGCCACCTAGAATTCTTGGAATTCCTTTTTTTGAAATTTGATTGGCATCACATGACATAACGAAATCACATATACTCACGCCAATCAAATTTATGTCATGTGATTACGAAATATCTGTTAAAAGTGATTCAGCCCAGTCAACAAACGGCCCAACAATGCATAAAGCCCACTTAAGAAACTGGCCCACTTTTGTACCTTTACCTTTTCTCTTTCCAGATGGTTGTAAATATATAGGATATTCTTAGGATATTCTTAAGATGTTGTAAATACACAATAGAAGAAAGACAATACAGCAAGTCAGGGGACGAGTTCCTCTCTCCATCTCTCTCTTGTTCTTCCTTAATTTCCCCTTTTTCTTCTTCGATTTAATTATCTTCAACATGGTATCAGAGCTAATCTAAGCTTTTGAATCGTGACCCCATATTCTCCATCTTCTTTGACCTCACTTCATTACTAAAATGGAGCAGCCCCCTTTACCTGTGACGACGCCGATCTCGGTCGTTCCTCTCCCTATCCATGCCGGTCAGAATCCGGGCGGAGAAGTTCAAGTTCCTCCTCTCTACCTTCATCCTAGTGAAAATCCAGCTGTAGCCCTAGTGACTCCATTGTTGGAAGGAAGCAGCAACTTTCACGCGTGGAGCAGGGATATGAGGTTTGCTCTTCGATCCAAGAATAAGCTTGGCTTTATTGACGGTATGACTCTGGCCCCTGCTCTTAACGATCCTCAATATGCTAACTGGGAGCGTTGTAATACCATGATAGTCAGTTGGATTCTTAGATCTGTTGAACCTGAGATTCACCAAAGCTTGTTGTATTTTGAGACTGTTTCTGATGTTTGGAACGATCTATGTGAGCGCTTTGGTAGAGGAGATGCTGTTAGAATTGCTGGTATTCAGCGTGATGTTCACTCACTCAACCAAGGAGCGAGAACTGTGAATGCGTATTTCACTTGCTTTCGAAACTTGTGGGATCAACTGATCCAGTTTCGCCCATTGCCTAGGTGCAAATGTAATCCTGCAGTTGACTGTAATAACTGTGAACTTTATAGGGTTGTTACCCAGTACAGGGAGAACGACCAGATCATCATGTTCTTGCAGGGTCTGAATGAGAATTACGCGGCCACTAGACAACAGATCCTACTGATGGATCCTTTACCTCCCATCAGCAGAGTTCTCTATCTGGTCCAACAGCAAGAAAGACAGCTTAATCTGGATTCTGTTGGCATCCCTCTTGTTTCTCATGTTAAACATGCTGCTAACCTCGCTACCTCTGCTGATCACAAGGCAGAAATGAGCTCTTTTGCAGCTGCTGGGTATAAGAAGCCATGGGATACCAGTAGGAAACCACAATGCATCTATTGCAAGGGAATGGGTCATACAGTCGAGAGATGTTTCAAGAAACATGGCTACCCATCAAACTGGAGGCCGAGAAATCAAGGTCAAGGACAACCAGGTTATAACGCAGCTGTAGCATCTGGTTACGGGAATGCAAACTCATACTCTGGTCCTGGACATCAGACCATGAATCGTCCTTCTACTGGCCCAGGTTTCCATCAGGCTAATGCGATTGAAACTAAGAATTTGGCAAATGAGCTAAGTAAGCTATGTCTGTCTTCAGATCAGTATAATGGTCTCTTGAACATAGTGCAACATGCTGCACCTCACATCAATGCTCAATCTAGTGGTCAGACTTCTTACCCTGCTACTAATCCTTTTTCTGCAGCAGTGTTTAACTCTAATCCCACACCACAGTCTTCTTCTAACCCATTCCTAAACATGTCTGGTAAGTCTGGTTTGTCGGTCTCTTTGTCTGCATATTCTGTATTCCATGGAAAATGGATACTTGATTCTGGGGCTACTGATCATATAGCTTGCTCCCTAGGTTCATTTGTTTCTTATTCTCCTTTGCATCATGTTTATATTGGGCTACCAAATGGTCATCACGCACAAGCCACACATATTGGCAAAGTCCAACTAAATTCTGATTTATTGCTTCTTGATGTGCTTCATGTCACTTCTTTTTCTTTCAACTTAGTGTCAATCAGTAAGTTGCTCAGTAATGTCTCTTTCGCACTTCATTTTAAATCTGACACTTGTCATATACAGGACCAAGTTACCTTGAGAACGATTGGTAGTGCCAAGGAAGAACATGGGCTGTACATCATTGAAGCAGACTATCAGGCTCATTCCTTGCTTGGACCACATCCTTCTGTCAACTCTCTCAAGTTGATACATAATCAGTTTGATCTCTGGCATGCCAGATTAGGTCATTTACCAGCTTCCAAACTTCAGGTTCTTCAGCATATTCATCCAGCAATCTCTCCTTCTCTAGACAAGCATTGTGAAGCTTGCCATCTATCTAGACATAGAAAGTTACCATTTTCTCTTAGTTCTTCTATAGCTAGTGCTCCCTTTGATCTTATACATGCTGACATCTGGGGTAAGTTTCACTTGCCTTCTTATGATGGTTCTCAATATTTCTTGACAATACTAGATGATTACTCACGTACAACATGGGTTTATTTGATGAAGTCTAAATCTGAAGTATCTTCCATAATTTTCACCTTTTATGAATACATCCTCACACAATTTGGAAAAAGGATAAAGACAATACGCACAGATCAAGGATCTGAATTTTTAATGAAAGATTTTTACTTGCAGAAGGGCATCATCCATGAGACTAGTTGCATTTACACGCCTCAACAAAATGGTAGAGTAGAACGCAAACATCAGCATTTATTAAATGTAGCTCGAGCATTGTTAATTCATGCACATTTACCCCTATTGTTCTGGAGTGATTGTATTCTCCATGCTACATACTTAATCAATCGCATCCCTTCTGCCATTTTGAAAAATAAAACACCTTACGAAGTTTTGTTTAACAATGCACCTAGATTAGATCATTTACGGGTCTTTGGTTGTCTCTGTTATGCCTCCACCTTGGGGCCTAATAGAACCAAATTTGATCCAAGAGCAAGGTCTTATGTTTTCATAGGCATTCCTTTTGGGGTGAAGGGTTACAAACTCTATGATCTTCAAGATCATAAAGTTGTATTGTCGAGAAATGTTGTTTTTCATGAAGACATATTCCCATTTCAGAATAGTCACATGTATGATCCTTCCATCTATGTTCCTCACCAACAATCTGATCTCTCTCTGCCATTATATACCCCACTCTGTCATGATCCTATTGATGCAGATGTATCCCCTGCATCCATTCCTCCCATAGATCCTACTCCTCCTTCTACAGATTTTTGTTTTTCTTCTGTCACTCATAGTTCATCTGCAGATTCT
Organism: Hypericum androsaemum; assembly: GCA_963995505.1. Lineage (NCBI taxonomy): Eukaryota > Viridiplantae > Streptophyta > Magnoliopsida > Malpighiales > Hypericaceae > Hypericum > Hypericum androsaemum. The sequence goes on from OZ023190.1 coordinate 11,309,645, forward strand.
AGTTGCTCTTCTACAGTTCCAGCTTCTTCTCCCTTGTCTACTTCTCCTATTCCCATTACCCAATCACAAATTTCACCCCTTTCTTCAAGTCTTTCCGATACAGTTTCACATTCCTTATCTCAACCTGTCCCACAATCTGTTGTTCCAGCGAATGAGCTTGATGCTCTGCTCCAACCTTCACGGGTCAGAAGGGCCCCCAAGTACCTTGAAGATTATATTTGTAATCTGATACCCGGGCATACCAATCTTTCTCCAAGTCCAAGTAAGTCTATTTTTTACCCTATTACTGATTATTTTTCACTGGAACACTTATCTCCTGCACATAAAGTTTTTAGCATTTCACTTCTTAAGGCTCATGAACCTACCACATACCAAGAAGCTTGTCAGTCTGTACCCTGGACACAAGCTATGAACAGTGAGTTGCAGGCACTTCAGGACAACAACACATGGGAATTAGTTCATTTGCCAAAGGAAAAGGTTGCAATTGGATGCAAATGGGTGTATAAAGTTAAACATCATGCGGATGGCACCATAGAGAGACACAAAGCTAGATTAGTTGCAAAGGGATACACTCAGGCATATGGAATTGACTTCCTCGACACCTTCTCACCTGTTGCAAAACTAACTACTATCAGATTGCTTCTGGCTGTTGCTGTTAATCAGAATTGGATACTTGTACAGCTAGATGTTAACAATGCTTTTCTTAATGGTGAGCTGGAGGAAGAAGTTTATATGAAGTTGCCACCAGGTTTGCTTGTTTCTCCTGCAGACAAAGGCAAAGTGTGCAAGCTCAGGAGGTCTCTCTATGGTCTCAAACAAGCAAGTAGGCAATGGTTTGCCAAACTTAATCAGGCCTTGCTACAATATGGTTTTACCCAGTCTCCTTCCGATCATTCCTTGTTCTTCCGATCACATGGTTCAGCTTTCACAGTCCTTATAGTATATGTTGATGACATTGTTCTTGCAGGGAATGATCCTCATTCTATTACAGAGGTTAAGTCCTACCTCCATGCCCACTTTAAGTTGAAAGATCTTGGCAATCTTAAATATTTTTTGGGGTTGGAGGTAGCAAGGCGCACTGATGGTTTACATTTGAGTCAGAGGAAGTATACTTTGGAGCTTTTGAAGAATGCAGGCTTTTTAGATTGTAAGCCAGCTGCTACCCCTATGGATTATAATTGCAGGCTTAACTCTGAAGATGGGTTCCTCCTTGATAATGCTCCTTATATACCAGAAGATGATGACTTCTATATCACTCCAGATGAACCAGTTACTTCATCTACTTATCGACAGCTCATTGGTAAGCTTATCTATTTGACCACCACGCGACCTGATATAAGCTATCCAGTTCAGCAGTTAAGTCAATTTATGAGCTGTCCAACTGATCTTCATCTTAAAGCAGCATATCGAGTGCTGCGTTACCTAAAGGGACACCCTGGTATTGGTCTCTATTACTCTGCAATATCTGATCTCAAACTTAAAGGGTTCTGTGATAGTGATTGGGCCAATTGCACAGACACGCGCAGATGCGTCACTGGTCTTGCATTATTTTTGGGTGATTCCTTGATCTGCTGGCGCTGTAAGAAGCAAGAGACCGTCTCCAGGTCTTCATCTGAGGCTGAATATAGAGCTCTTGCTCCTCTCACTTGTGAATTACAGTGGCTTCGCTATCTGTTGGCTGATCTTCGTGTTCCGTTGATCGGGCCCAGCCTGGTATATTGTGACAGCAAGTCTGCTATTTACATTGCCGAAAACCCTGTTTTCCACGAACGCACGAAGCACATCGAGATTGACCTCCATGTAGTTCGTGAGAAGGTTCAACGGGGCATCATCAAGTTGTTCCATATCCCTACTGAGGTACAACCAGCTGATTTATTTACTAAACCTTTACTGAAGCCACGCCATTTCTATCTTCTTTCCAAGTTGGGAATGTGTGATCCCCACATTCCAACTTGTGGGGGGGTGTTAAAAGTGATTCAGCCCAGTCAACAAACGGCCTTACAACGCATAAAGCCCACTTAAGAAACTGGCCCACTTTTGTACCTTTACCTTTTCTCTTTCCAGATGGTTGTAAATATATAGGATATTCTTAGGATATTCTTAAGATGTTGTAAATACACAATAGAAGAAAGACAATACAGCAAGTCAGGGGACGAGTTCCTCTCTCCATCTCTCTCTTGTTCTTCCTTAATTTCCCCTTTTTCTTCTTCGATTTAATTATCTTCAACAATATCTGCTAAATTAACCTTGAGGAGTCGCTCAAGGTTAATTTAGCAGATATTTTGTAACCTCGTTTATATCCCGGGTTTAAGCTTATTGTTTGTGTAATGAACTTGATGATTAATCCAAACGAACAGGTTGTTTTCTGGGCATCAAGCATCCGGCTAGGGTGATGAAACCTGCAGGCCAGGGGGGTCACGGGAGTGTCTCCTCTAGCGTCGGAGGCATTGCATCCCACGCCTACACCAGCTGCAAGCACGGAGTCATTGGCCTCACCAGGAACGCCGCTGCTGAGCTGGGCCGACTCGGGATCCGAGTGAACTGTACTTCGTTGAGACCCCATTGAGCACCAACTGGTTCAAGATGGAGGACGACGCCAAACAAGGCTTCGACTCTAACCTGGAAGGCATGAAGCTGACAGAAGATGATGTAGCCGAGGCAGCCGTTTACTTGGGAAGCGACGAGTCGAGTGGCCATAACATGTCGCTGGATGGTGGCCTCACCACCATTAGTCCTGCCTTCGGTTTATTCTCAAGGAAGTGATGTTCAAGATTGTGTTTTAACATATTGTTATTTTCGGTTTCGTTCGAAGTATAACACACCTCTCTCTGTATGCACCTTCCGAGGTCTGTTGCTTTGCGAAATAAAAGTGACTTTCTTGCTCACAGATTACGAGAGATGAGAACGCTTTCTTCACCAGAGTTTGCATCAAGTTTCATGAAATCTGACATATTCAGCTCCGGATTTGTCCTCTCGTAGCTTTTGACCGGGAGAAACTCGAGTGGACTGGTCGCGCATTGCTTCTCTCGCGGGATTGCAGCAAGAGTCTGTTACAAGACAGGAAAGATGATGAAAGAGTTGACAGATCCCAGAATAGCTGAAGTCACAGTGGCCGCGGACGAAAGAGCAGCAGCTTCAAGCCTTTGCCACCCTTCCATCCCAATGCACTTCGGAACATGATAGCAGTAGATCAGCAATCACTCAAGTCGGGTAATGACTAACGGAGATGTATCAGCCGTCGATCTCCACCAAACCACGAAGATCACCTCGCTCCTGCATCCTCCTCTCGAGGCCATTTTCACAGCTGAACGGCTCCACGATCCTCTCCAAAGTCTAGCTACGTATGAGAGAAACCTGATGCCAAGTCTCTTCCAGGTTTCTATGTCAGTCAGTCCTAGTGTTGAGTCTAAGACTCTTTTAACACTAATTGCCGAAGTAGTACCCTTCTTCAGACAGAAGCAAATAAATCTCATATCCAACACAAAAAATCCACCAATTACTCCACTTAACCCAGCTAACAAGGATCGTTGCTCTTATGATGGAATGTCACTTCTCAAACGGAACTCGTTCGCAGAAGTTTACACGAATTTTAACTTCGCCAACGTACCATAACACAGAAACATACGAGCGACAATAACCACACTTGAAACAAACAATGTAATAATCTCAACATTCTCGGCTGATAGCTATCATCAGGCTCGGTATATAAACAGCACATTTACTTACAATACTAATTAAGAAATCCCAAATCCCACCATAGAAAAGTTTACAGGGAGGACCCGCAGAAGGGGCAGAAGCGGAACCCGGGCTCGACCCGCCCGTCGCAGGAACCACAACGCATCGACGAAACGGGGTCGTCGCGGGGCGGGGGGAGGGAGAAGGAGGAAGGGAAGAAGAGGTTGCAGGTGGGGCAGTGGAGGAGAGGGTCCTTCCCGGGCCACCTCCACACGGGGACGAAGAAAAGCTTCAGGACCTTTTCGTACTCCACCAGGTCCGCCTTCGACCCGCAGCCTATGCACCTTGCTACCCCGGGTTGTAGGATCCGACCCGCCTGCTGCTCCAATCCCCCTGCGAAAAAGAAGAACATTTTTTAGTTTTTCTTTTTTCTTTTTTTCGCTCTGGTAGTTTTTTTCTTTCTGATGGGGGTCGGTGATGCGTCAAGTTGGGCTGTAGGCCCGTGTATTTGATTTGTGTGAGGACTGTGGAACGGCCCGGAATACGGAAATTCAAAGTCGATAATTGTCGGATAATGATAATTTTTAAAATAAATATTTTTAGGTGTTCAAAATCGAGTTTTTGGGCATGATTCCAAATTCATGATCCACCTTTTGCGTTGGCCATGTTCTGTATTTGGAAATAGGTCTTGTTGGATCTGAAATTAATTTAATTTGTGATGTTTGATGAAATTGGTGTGGAACTTGATTTGAAACAAATTTTCCACTGATACAGAAAAGTGATCTAAATAGAATAATTGATCAAAATGGTGACTACCGGAGAAATTTTACACGATTGTTGAAGTTGCTAGATTACATTGGTAGTTGCAAACGAGGTGAATATATTTATGAATGTTAAAAAATTTATATAACCATTACCTTAAGGATTTTTTTTAAAAACAAATTAATACCGCAAGTTAATCTTGTACATTGAACTTTGTTTAAAGTGATGTGTAGAATCTATCTTAAAATTTTAGAGTTAGATATAGAAATTTGAATAGAAGAAAATCATATCAACCGTAATCGAATAATTCGGATGAACTAGATCACGTTACAAGATTCTTAACTCGGAGATTGAATTGAGTGTTGTCTTTAATAGTCTTGTAAGCATATACTGCCCTAGAATTTAGATCGTTGATTTATTTGATCTAGGCATCACATAGTCAAGAAATAAAGACCCGGCAGATAACTACTTCAAGCTCAAGGACTACGGCACCACGTTCACCACCGAGCTCAGTGCCGGCACCACCACCATCCTCACCATGGCTTCTATCATGGGCGTCCCCTTCCCAAACTCATAAGTGCACCCTCTTCCACCTAAAGCAAAAACCCATTAAAAACACTCTTTAATCTGCTTCCACTCCAAAACTCAAAAGTGCACCTTCTTCCACCTAACGTAAAAATCCATCAAAAACTCTTTCCTCTCCGGCTCTCCCTCCCAAGTCCCATCAAAAAAAAAATTTCTCCTTTCTTGTTGCATGTACACCATTGTTGTCGCATGGTGTACCATATTGTTGATCGAATCATCATCAACAACATAAAAAAACACATGATTAATTATTTGATTTTTTAAATAATTTTATCATGAAATTGATCAAACAGGTGATAGAACTCGCATCTTAATTAAAATTAGTTAACTAGCAATATGTTTTATTGCATGATGCATGCATGGTGTACCATTGTTCGTCTTTTTAATGTACAAAATTTTAAAATTGCCCTTATATAATCTCTGATATTATAAGTTTTCTATTACGTGCGGTGTTCGGTTAATATTGTGCGTAACATAATGTTTGGCACATCACCACTCAATCCGACCCTCGAACCCCAACTGTACAATCAAGCCGCTTCTCTCTCTCTCCTTATCCTCTCCAATTAAATGAGATTATCTGCCGAAATTTTGTTGAGGCTGTGTATGGGATGAACTTGAAGCACTTCTGCAATTCTCACACTTTATTTTTACTCTCTATATTTTTCTTTTCTGTCTCTTCTAATATTTCTTACCGTCGAGAGGTGCATCAAGGGGTTCTGTTCCTTATTTATACATAACAATCACAAAAACCGACAAATATAGTCCCGTCTAAAAATATTGGTAGCAGTAGTAACATTTAAAAAAGTTTTGCAGTGTCGTCCAAATTCTACAAAATCTCCCCAACCTCCTTTTTTTAGTAGTAATAGTGAGGCATCAGCCTCCTTTTTCAAACATTAAAATTGCAACCTCCCACATTTAATGTTTGGCCCGCCCTCTTTGATTTATTGCTTCTGACATGCAATATTTTGAAAACAACTGAGACACTGAATCTCTCAACTCCGGGTCGTGGTCGGACCTATTGTACCGTATTTTTTTTGTAAAAAAACTCTTATCTTTAATTATATGTAGCATTGACTATCAAATAATTCTAAATATTAACTAATTTGTTGTAAAATTATAATTTACAATTGTCAAAGTTTTAAATTAATTACTTTCAATCTCAAAACTCAACAAATCTTTCTTTTTCAAAATAAAAATTCTGTAGTTGAATCTAGACGAGCCAATCTAATCACAATGATATCATCACTGTCATCAAGTTTTAGGAGCCGTAGTTTGACCGATCAGACAGACAGTTTACACCATAATTTTATAAAACACCATTGGCAATTATAATTTGATTCCCATCTGTTATTTTTATAAGTATTTGATTTGATTCCCAGCCGTACAACTTCAACATAATTTTCTCTCTCTATATATTAACATAGGAGTTTTACATTTCTCAAGAAAAATGGTTGCTGCCGACGTCGATCGAATACTTGGATCAGAAGTTCCATATTTGTATCAATTATGAGCGCCAACGGATCATTCCGGGTTCTGCAAAAGAGGTAACGGAAACTTGTTATATTTTGATTGATGACTCGCATGCTGATCCCCCCCCTCCCCGAGACCTGGACTATTCTGATCGAAGCTCCGAGTAAGCCAAGCGGTTGGCGTCCGCCAAGCTTGAAGGAATTGAGACAGTAGCTGAAGGTGGCTCTCACCTGGCGGACGCCGGGTCAGCCCGAAAAAGTCCATTTTCATGGACAAAAGTGCCCCTCCAAACCCAAAACACATCCTAGGGTTGTTGGCTCTATAAATATCCCTTGTAACTCATTTGTAACCCCTAAGAACAAGAATAGAAGAGAGAGAGAGTGTGACTAGAAAAGAAGAGAAAATCATAGTTGAGTGTGGGTGCCAAAGTGTGGCCTTTTCTTGTAAGGAGCACGTGAAGCTCAAGAGCATATAGTGAACTCTCTCCTGGCTTGGTACGCCCCCGGAAGTAGATCGTTGTGGATCAAATTGGGTAACTAAATATCTTGTCTCTTGTGCCTTTCCTTTGGTTTCTTGTCAGTTCGTACTTCTCGTTGTGATTGTGGTTCGCTTGTGTGTTTGTGGGCAGTGTGTAGTTCCTCACGGTTCCCAACAATTGGTATCAGAGCTCGGGTCTAGAGTGACGTGGGAGCGGCCATGATGGATGAAGTGAAATCACCGGTAGAGAAGTTCGACGGCATGGATTTTGCCTTTTGGAAGATACAAATCGAAGACTACTTGTACGGAAAGGATTTGCACTTACCATTGGGTGAGAAGAAGCTGGATGATATGAAGGAAGAGGAGTGGAAGCTCCTAGACCGTAAGGCCATGAGTGTAGTGCGCCTTTCGTTGTCTAGGAATGTGGCTCTACACACCGTAAGGCCATGACCGTAAGGCCATGACCGTAAGGCTACGAAGGATATGCTAAAGATGTTATCCGATATGTATGAGAAACCCTCGATGGCCAACAAAGTTCATTTGATGAGGAAGCTCTTTAACCTTAAGATGGCGGAGGGGGCGATGGTGGCCAAGCATCTCAATAATTTCAATATGACGCTCTCTCAATTGAGTGCAGTAAAGATTGACTTTGATGACCAGGTAAAAGCTCTAATCCTACTTAGTTCCTTGCCCGATAGTTAGAGTGGCACGGTCACGGCGGTGAGTGCCTCAGTGGGGAAGGTAACACTGAAGCTTGATGAGATGAGGGACTTGATAATGAGTGAATAGATTAGAAGAAAGGAGTCTGGGATAGCCTCGGGAGCGGCGTTGAGCACGGGTAGTAGAGGGAGATCTGATTCTAAGTCAAAAGGGAAGAAGAAACAGAGGAGATCCAAGTCCAAGACGAAGATGAAGGGTGAGTCGAAGAAGGATAGGAGTTCCGTTCAATGTTGGAATTATGAGAAATATGGTCATTTTAGAGACCAATGCACGGCGCCAAAGAAGAAAGATGACAAGTTAGCTAATGCAACGACGGAAGATCATGGAGAAGTCTTAGTTTTGAGCATGAAAAGCCCATTGGAAGCATGGGTATTGGATTCGGGTGCCTCATTCCACTCTTGTAATGACGCGAGTATGATGGAGAGGTACACCCCGGCTAACTTGGGCAAAGTCTATCTAGGGGACGATGAGGCTTTGGATGTTGTGGGAAATGGGGAGGTGAGAATCCATACTCCCAATGTTTCGATTTGGTGTTGAAGAGTGTAAGGCACGTTCTAGAGTTGAAGAGGAATTTGCTAAGTGTTGGGCAACTTGATGATGAAGGTTACGCGATAACCTTTAGTTGCAAGACATGGAAGATCACGATGGGAGCCATAGTGGTGGCTCGAGGTGAGAATGAAAGGATGTTATACATGACAAGGAATACCAATAGCATCAATCTAGTGGGAGCTACGGATGATGCGGGCTTATGGCGTAATCGCCTAGGCCATATGAGTGAGAAGGGGATGTGGGTGCTACACTCGAAGGGGAAGCTACCGGGCCTCAAGATCGTGGATGTGGATCTTTGTAAGGATTGTGTTCTTGGGAAGCAAAGGAGAGTGAGCTTCTCGAGAGGTAACAAGCCCCCGAAGGAGAAGAAACTCGAGTTGGTCTATAGTGACTTATGGGGACGGGCACCAGTGGCGTTCTTAGGTGATTCTTTGTACTACATGACCTTCATCGATGATTCTACAAGGAAGTTGTGGGTCTACTTCTTAAAAAATAATTCTGAAGCCTTCGATGCCTTCAAGAAGTAGAGAGCTCTTCTAAAGAATGAGATGGGTCTTAAGGTGAAGTGTTTAAGATCCGACAATGGCAGAGAGTACGAACTTCAAGAGTTCAAGGATTACTGTGCAGGGAATGGGATTTGCATGGAGAAGACAGTAGATGGAACTCCTCAACAAAATGGCATCACAGAGAGGATGAACAGGACAATCAACGAAAGAGCCCATGAGATTGACGTGTGGCCTACCAAAAATGTTTTGGGCGGATGTTGTAAACACCGCGGCTTTCTTGATCAATAAAGGATCATCAAGTTCTTTGGGGAATAGGATACCAGAGGAGGCTTGGAGTGGCAAGGAGATTGATCTAACCTACCTTCGGGTATTTGGTTTTGTTGTCTATGTTCATGTGAATGCAGGTGAAAGGAGCAAGCTAAGTGCCAAGTCCAAGAAGTACACGTTCATTGGATATAGAGGAGATGATTTTGGTTTCAGACTATGGGATGAGAAGAACCGCAAGGTTGTGAGAAGCCGGGATGTCATATTTAATGAGAAGGTGTTATACAAGGAGATGGGGAGTGTACTCGATGAGGTGGGTTCTAGCACTGAGATGGTCGAGTTAGACATCTCAAACTCGAGTGGGAGCAAGAAGGTACGAGGTGGCCAAGAGGCCGAGGAGGAAGCGGGACCAAGTTCTCAACCGCCAGTGGTTCTGATGAGGAGGCCCACTAAACAACATGGGTTTTCAGATAGATATTCATCAGCAAATTTCTACATCCTACTCACTGATGGGGGGGAGCCCGAGGAGTTTGCAGAGGTCCTAGAGAGTAGATAAGAGGACAAGTGGAAGCTTGCTATGGACAATGAGATGGAGTCACTGAGGAGCAACGGGACTTGGGAATTGGTCCCGCTCCCAAAAGGTAAGAAAGCTCTGCACAACAAGTGGGTGTATAAGATCAAGCATGAGACGAATGGCATCGAGCGTCACAACTCAAGACTCGTAGTGAAAGGATTTTAGCAGAAGTATGGTATAGACTATACCGACGTCTTCACTCCCGTGGTGAAGCTTACCATCATTCACATGGTGTTGAGTTTGGTTGCTTCAGAGAACTTAATGTTGGAGCAAATGGACGTGAAGACTGCATTCCTCCATGATTGGTTTGACAGATTTGGAAGCTCGATCAAATGGAAAGTCCTTTCAGCCAGACGGCCGGTCAGTGCCATACCCGGGGGACAAGCCCTCTGTCTTACTTGCAAGGAGTAAGGCAATACGAAAGGTGAAAGGGTAATTAGAGGTCTGCACCTTATCACCATAGGAGCTGGCCAGGTATGTTTGTGAGAGCAACGGCCTAGACCTCTTAGAGGTGCATAAGAATAGTGACCATCGCGTTGGTCCAAGTAACTTACTACCATCGAGGCAAAGGTGAGGGACCCTTTTGACACCACAAGTTCCTTAAGATAAGGAGATTTAGAAAGGACCACATCAATGCTTCTCGTCTGGTCGTACCGAAGCATTAACGTGCAGGGGGCATTATTGGAGTGCAAATATTTCATGTCTAAAAGGTGACGCTGAGCATGAGGTACACATCGATGAAGGCAAGATTTTGTTCCATGTTCACGCCCATAAGGGCGACGCCTAGAACAAAGTTTATGAATGGTCCCACGACTTTAAAGGAGAGGCCTAAATCAAGGTGTATGTCGATGTCGCTCTGCCAAAGGCATCTGACCATGTCGGGTTACCTTGCTAAGGGCATCTAGAACATGTCATCATCGTCCCGCCATGGGTGTCTAGACCATATCGTTGTTGCCTTGCCAAAGGTGTCTGGGCCATATCAATGTCGCATTGTCAAGTGTGTCTCGACCATATCATCGTTGCCTTGTCAAATGTGTCTGAACCATGTCGTCATTACCTTGTCAATGGTTTCTTAATCATGTCGTCGTTGCCTCACCAAGAGCATATGGTCCATATCGTCATCCCACTGCCAAGGGGATCTAGACCATGTCATTGTCTCCTTGCCAAGGGTGTCTGGGCCATATCGATGTCACCTCGCTAAGAGTGTCTCGACCATGCCATCGTCGCCTCACCAAGGGTATCTCGGCCATATTGTCGTTGTACAGACGATCATCACAGATGATCGTAGCACTGACAACCATCGTACGGACGATCGTAGCATGGATGACCATCGTACGAGCATACTTAAAGTTTGGAATGGGTGTCAATTGGTCGTCAGGACGATCCCTTCGTCACTAGGATGAGGAAAGCCCTTACTAGCGAATGATTCATGACCGTCCGAATGAGAGGTTGAAAGGCACAATGTTGTGGCCCGAGGTTTATCTAATTTGGCGTGGCTCATGTTCGTTGTGAGTACAAGGAGGTATTACTTCCTGAAAGAAAATGATGCACGTGACCATCAAGAGGGGATGCGAGGATGACGATGACATTATTGGGATGTGACACAGGGACAATGTTGTTGGGATGTGATGTAGGGATGATGATGACATTTTTGGGATGCCAGGGCATCCAAAATGATGCCATGGTGTCTATTTGACCGATGATGACTTTATCGCGAGGACGAGACCTTCATCACGAGGATGAGGCCTTCGTCATGAGGATGAAGAAATTCGTGCCAGGGAGTCATGGCAAATTCGTGCCGGGGCACAAAAGGGATTCGCTCCAGGATGCCAAAATTGGGCTTGGGCCGAGGTGACGCCAAAATTAGGCTTGGGCCGAGGTCATGGTATTCGAGCACGGTGTTTGGTCTTTGCCCCTCACATGAGGTCCGAACAAAGTTTCTTGTATTAAGGCTAGATTTTTGGCATGAGGTTGCGATCTCGGGTTTTTCCTAAGTTTAGATGGATCTTTCATTATTTGGGAAGTCCTTGTTTTGGCTCGGGATTACTTGCTCACCACGGCCTTGATATGCCTATTTTGAGGACGCTGTTTCGTTCTTGTATTGGAAAGTGGTCACGTAGGAAAGACGGCCATATGAAGAAGGCGGATACATATGTAAGATGATTTCGTGGGAAGGACGGTTTCGCTCCTATTTTGGAAGTGATCTCGGTCATTTTTCTTTACGAGGCCGGGCTGATTTGGAAAGGGTTAAGATGAATGTTCCTATTCTTGAGGACGAAGCTAGGACGGGGCTCCCTATATAAAGAGGTCTCGGGCGAAGGAAGAGATCATCCACAACACAACACAATTACTCTTTACATTACTTGCTGCTTTTCTTTTACATAGCCCGTAGCTTAGCGTAACCTAGCCTTAGTATAAGTTACACCGACTTTGAGACGAACACTTCGAATCCGTCTCAGGTTCTTGTTCTCTTTTCCCCGCAACACTTTTATTGACGATTCCTGTCCTCCTACTTTATTTACATACTGTAATCCAATTCTAAATTGTGGGATTGACAAGTTTATGTCGATTGTGAGGGATGTTGGTATGCATGCTGGGTTCAAGAGAACTCGAAGCCCGATCGACTTTTTGATGAGTTCGTGGAGCTGAGACATTAAACACCACTATTAACTCTACAAAAATGAAGAATTTCGTAGACATTGGCGAGGATAATAAGATGAAGATCATGACAAAGTTGTCCAAGAGGTTTGACTTGATACTTATTCTATTTCACCTAATTCCATGCGTTGTACATATGAATAAAAACTATTGGAATAACGAGAAAAAATGGCCATAGTAGAAGGGACCTCCATTAATTAAATTAATTGTTAAGAATAATCACCTTATTGGTGCGATAATTAGAGAATATAGAAAGTTTCTTTGGTGTGGATAATAAGCACTTTATTGGTGCGATAATTAGAGAATATAGAAAGTTTCTTTGGTGTGGATAATAATCACCTTTATATCTTGAAGTCCTCTAATTTTGTTAGTGATTTTTGATTTATTTGATGGACACTAGTTGTTTGATTAATGATTAACTATAGTTTAGTTCTCGTCATAAAGAAATTGAGTATGGAATCGAGTACTGTTCATTGGACAGTTTGTGATATATAATTTAAGCATGGAGCTTAGATATGAACTTTGATTCATTTGTACATTTAAAAAGGTTATTTTTAGGCAGTAAGAAAAAGGCTTATTTTTTCCAAAGTGAATTATTATATATGTTTTTCCTCCGAAGTTCGCATTATATATACTAGTAAATACTCACGCGTAATGCGAGTGCCATTCTATTTCAAAATTCGCAAAACATATCGTTCATTGACTTTCTTTTTTAAGCTGTACAAAAATAAAAACAGAACGGGGCTCGGCATTTGGGGTCCGCTGTTGGGGGTTCGGAAGTTCAGGGTCCGTGGTCGGGGTTCAATGTTGGGGGTCCAGGGGTCCGCGTTCTGGGGGTCCGGGAGTCCAGTGATCTGGGGTCCGGGGGTCCGCAGTTCGAGGGTCCGGTGGTCTGCGGTCCGAGGGTCCATGGTTTGGTGGTTCGATGATCCGGGGTCTAGTGATCCATAGTACGCGATTCAGGGGTCTGTGATTCGGTGGTCTGATGGTCTGGGGTCCGAGGTCCTGTGGTACGATGTCCAGGGGTCCGCAGTTTGGTGGTATGGGGTCTGCGGTTCAATGGTCTGTGGTTTCTAGAGTCTGGAGATCCATGGTCTTGTGGTCTAGGGGTCCGGTGGTTTGAGGGTCCAGAGGTCTGGTGGTTCGGGGTCTGTGGTTCAGTGGTTCGGTGGTCAGGGATCTGGGGGTCTGGGGTTCTGGCAGTCGGTGGTCTGGGGTCCGTGGTTCAGTTGTCTAGGGTCCGTTGGTCTGGTCCGGGGTCCGATGGTTTAGGAGTCTGGGGGTCTGCGATCTGGGGGTTTGGGAGTTCGGTGGTCTGGGGTCTGTGGTTTGGTGGTTTAGGGGTCCTAGGGTCTGGGGTTCGTGGTTCGAAGGTACGGTGGTTCGATGGTTTGGTGGTCCGGTGTTTCGGTAATCCAGGGTCCGGTGATTCGTGGTCTGGGAGTCCTGTTGTCTCGGGGTCTACTATTCGGGGGCGAGGGTTTGGGAGTTTGGTGGTCCAGGGTTCATGGTTCGGTGGTCCGGGGTTCAGAGGTTCGTGGTCCGGTGGTGTGGTCTGGGGTCCAGTGGTCCAAGGGTCCAAAGGTCCGGTGGTCCGAGGTCTGGGGATCTGGAGTTTGGTAGTTTGGGGTCCGTGGTTCGGTAGTCCGGGGGGTCCTAGGGTCTGGGGTCCGGTGGTCTGCGGTCCGAGGGTCTGGGAGTTTGGTGGTCCAGGGTCTGTGGTCCGATGGTCTGGTCTGGAGGTTCGGTGGTTCGGTGGTCCAGGGTTCGAGGGTCTGCAGTTTGGAGGTCCGGTGATCTGCTGTCCGGGAGTCCGGTTGTCCGGGGGTTTGCTGTCCGGGGGTTTGCTGTCCGGGGGCGAGGGTTCGGGAGTTCGATGGTCCAAGGTCCGTGGTTCGGTTGTCCGGGGTCCAGAGGTTTGTGGTCCGGTGGTCTGGTGGTCTGGGGTGTGGGTGTTCGGTGGTTCGGTGGTCTGGTGGTTCGGTGGTTTGGTGGTCCGGGGGTCCGGTGGCCAGGTTGTCTGGAGGTCCAATGGTCCCTATCCGGGGGCGGGGGTTCGGGGGTTCGAGGTTGGAGATTTTGGGTTTGAGATTTGGATTTTTGGTTTGGGTTTTTTGGGTATTGGATTTGGGGTTTGAGTTTTTAGTTTGAGATTTGAGTTTAGAGTTTGGGAGTAGTTTTGACATTTCTACCATGTCGGACAAAAAAGAAAATTTACATTATTATAGTAAGATATATATTGCTTTATTTTTAATTTTTTGATAACATGATTTCTCTCATGTTTGATGACTTTGTTGGAGTTGGTTGCTAGTATTACACAGTTTTTGGTTTCTCGGCCACACGGTCCAGTTTTGGGAGGGCCAAATATATGAGGTCAAAGTGAATAGAGAAGTTGATCTGATGGTATAGATCAAGAAATTGTGATGGAAAATAACAACTTCAATACCAAGAAGTTTGTTGCATCATGTGAAAAAATACCAACTTCATTACCAAGAAGTTTGTTGCATTATGTGAGAGGAGACCCAAAAAAGGTTTTCTCGGTGAATTCTGTAAGGAATGGATGACATCCTTCCTTGCAGATGATGATCCTCCATTGGCACCAGAACCAGAGACATGTAAATTAATTTATTTTAGGAACCCATGGTTAAAAGAGGAGGAGACCATGAGTCATGAATGATCTAGTTGGAAGAGAGGAGATGCCCGGGGAAGCACATGAATTGGTAACGGTTTCATCAAAGGTAATTAATAACCTTCATTCTATGATGTTGCTATGCATATCGTTTAAATGACTGAATCAAGTATTTGTGTTTCATAACTATATGAATAAATTGGGACAATAGAATAAGTAAGAGGCGATGAATTTAAAGTCATGTCTTACTACTTAATTTTGGATGACTACAAGAAAGTATTTTATGGAAATTTAATAAATGTTTTAGGTAATGGGATAATCTGTAACATTGTGATTTATATGGTATACATATTATAATTTATTATCTTTGTGCAATCTTCCATTAACGAGATTATATTTTAAGAAGAAGAAATGAATATTGTTACAATCGTGAGATGTAATTTACTTTGGAAGATAATGGCTCGATTAAGTTAATTGTGACCGACAGAGAAATTAATTATGCTCTTTGGAAATTTTCCGGTTACTTGGTAGATATAATTTGAAAAAAAAAATTAACGGCTGGGAAATTGCCATTTATTAGAATGAGTAAATGCTATATTAAAAAAAATGAAAACTAAATTACTGCTATCATTTATGGATTTTAATGAGAAAGGAACGTAAACATTATTGTGTAGGAGTTAGGGATGCGTTACATTAACTCTCAAGAATGAATTAAATAGAGGTGCATTTTCTTTTTGTTAAGCATGAGGGATGCCTTTGGCGACGGATTGAGTGGGGACTAATAAAAAGTTGTCCATAGGTGGAAACTAGATTTAGAGCCGTCAGATTCGATTTTAAAAAAAAATTTACATCCAATGGTCAATAACCAATCAGGGGCATTTTTGACTTTTTAAACAAAAAATTAGGTTAAACCAACCATCTCTCTTCCTCTCACACCCTCTCTTTCACTAATTAAAAAATCTCTCCCTCTCTCTCTCTCTCCTCTCTCTCTCTCTCCCCCCCCCCCCCCCCCCCCCCCAACCAAAGAACCGCCCACCTCTGATAGAGGAATCCAGAAAATGGGTCCCATGGTATTGGCGACGGGTCTGTTCCAGATCGGGGGGGGGGGGGGGAAGGTGTTCTTTAGTTTGGTCGAGTCACGTGCTTTTGCTTACGGTGGTCGGATGAGGACGTCGGGTGCCAGACCTGCTCCAGGTCGGGGAGGAAGACGTGCTTCAACTGTGATGGTACGAGTGAGGGTCGACCCATCCCTATTCAGATCTCCATGAGCCCACCTAATTAATTAGGACTTGTAGTGATATTGGTCTTCTGATGTAGAGATATTGGTTTTCGGATGTAGTGATATTGGTTTTCTACAGTAGTGATATTAGTTTTCGTGACCTCTTTTGTTTGGTTTGAGTATGTAATGATATTGGTTTTAGTCTGTAATGATATTAGTTCGAGTATGTATTGATATTGGTTTAAGTTTGTATTGATATTGATTTTAGTCTGTACTGATATTGGTTTGAGTATGTATTGATATTGATTTTAGTCTCTAATGCCATTAGTTTTAGTCTGTAATAATATTGGTTTGAGTATGTATTGATATTAGTTTTAGTCTTTAATGATATTAGTTTTAGTCTGTAATGATATTAGTTTGAGTATGTACTGATATTGGTTTGAGTCTGTAATGTTATTGGTTTGAGTAAGTAATGCTATTGGTTCTAGTCTATAATGATATTGGTTTTCGAACGTAGTGATATTGGTTTTCCAACGTGGTGATATATTGGTTTTCGAATGTGTTGATATTGATTTTCGAATGTGGTAATATTGGTTTTCAAACATCGTGATATTAGTTTCCGAACGTAGTGATATTGGTTTCGAATATAGTGATATTAGTTTCCGAAGGTAGTGATATTGGTTTGCGAATGTAGTGATATTGGTTTTCGAAAGCAGTGATATTGGTTTCCGAACGCAGTGATATTGGTTTTCGAACGTAGTAATATTGGTTTTCAAATTTAGTGATATTGATTTTCTATTGAATTTTCATTCTTTGGTTCTTTGAGTTTATTTAAAAAAATGTGGTAGTTTGTAGGATTTTTGAAGTTCACAATAATTTAAAGAGAGAGAAAGAGTCCCTTCCACTTTTCACGTGAGATTGGTTTAAATTTTTTTTTACCTTTTTAGTTTTTCCATAAAAAAGTGTGCCAGTTAATTTCTATCTCCAATTTTGTTTTTATTAGTTTTCCAATTTTACTCTTAACTACTTTATTAATGCCTAAATTGCCACAATCTCTCTTTTAGTCTCCAAATTTCGGAACTACCCTTGTCCCCATAAAATCTTCTCCCATGCGTTTGTATCTAATATGACTTTATTGTTAGAAGCATTTACTTGATAGCCCCGTGACTTAGAAAATATTGCGATGCGTAAAATCTGGAAATGAAAGTTAATGGACAAAGTGTAATTTGGATTTCGCTCAAATATGAGTTTTATGTATGGCAATATTATATATTGGAAAACATATCTAGTGATCATTTTTCTCTCCCAAAAATGTCGATTTTATGATGACAATATTGTGATTATTATCTATTATATTCGTCAAATATGATCCATAATATATATGGTTTATTTAGTTATGCTATGGTAAATTAAAATTGTTATTTGAGCATTGCCGACTTTGAGATGAAGTCGATTAGTTGAAATAGTTGGGGCTTAAGTAAATCCATTGTTGGCAATATGATTGCTATAATAATTTTCGGAGAATTTCAAGTGATGACCATAATTTTGAGACAGATTCTATTGAAAATAAAGAGCCACGTTATGATCATATTTTGAGAAGGGGGAGACTGAGAGTATATATTGATGTCCCTAATATTTAATAGTGGGATGAACATGAGTAATTAAATTGTTGAGTGGTATCATGAATTGTGGATATCTATTGTATTGAGAAAATACAATGATGTTTATTGAATTTATATTCAAATGAGATAAATAATTCAATAGTTTTGTGGGTATTTTGGAAGTGGTGTGGTTGCCTGGAGATTGACCAAGAAAACCATAATAGCAAAAACTACTATGAAGTAAGAAGCTTATAAAGCTCTAGAGTTTATCGTTGATAAACCTGAGTGGTTAATATATTTTTTGGAAACAAAGTCAACATTATTAATGTTGATGTCTTGAGGTTGCTAAGTGGTTATTATGAAGTAGAGGTTATTATGGTTGTGAATTTTTTGACAATATTCTTTTAAGAATATAACCGACACCATTAGTGTTGATGATTTGAGATTGCCGATAAGATGCAATAGCCATAGCCAATAAAGCTATCAATGGCGAAACCAATGTATTCGGTTAATATATAATGTGGTTAAATAGCTGTTATAAGGTTGGATTAATGTCCATAGAATGTGCGAAGTCAGAGTAGATTTGGCCAATCCTCTGACATAACCCTTGTGAAAAAGGATGTGTAAACATCGAGGAGAACGAGACTTAAGCCAAATTGCTAGATGAACGGTGATGGGAACTCAACCTTTGTGATTGAAGATCCCATGAAGAAGGTTCACATGGGTAATAAAAAGTCACGAGTTAATCACTCTAGTACTAAAATTTGGTCTTTTTTCTATGATGTGAGTGTCAGAGTACTAGATTGCACTGTGGTAGGATAAGCTTAAAGCTTTTAATGATCATATAACCATTAAAAAAGGATGGTGTATAAAGTACAATATACACTTGATGAGGTCACCTATAAGGGTGTCGAGTGGAGCCGCTCGTATGAGATTGTGTCTTAATCTCTGGAGCACTCATGAACTACCAGGCTGCCCGTATGGCCATTTTAGCGCGGAACAGCAAAAACGATAAGAACTGCAGGGGTGAGGTGTGGCTTGTAGGGTTCAGGTATACAACATAGTGATCATGATTCATAGTAGTTATGCTAACTTCATCATGACACTTGTATAATTTTCCTATAAATCTAAAGTCTGGTTTATAGTCTGCGAGACATCAGTGCAGATGCACCTGCATCCATATAAATACTCGAAAGTATTTCAAATTTTTCCGCTATGTATATTAGTAAAAAATATTTGAAATAGTAGGAGATTGTTAGAAAAATAGAGCAAATGTAAGTAAGCAAAATGATAATTCAAAAGAAATATTAATGGGCATAGAGGATTTGGGTGATTAATATTAGATGTTATAAAATTGTAACAATCCAAATTAAAATGGACATTTATTTGGGAAAAATCATTCATTATTTTTAAGTTTTGTAACATTCATCATTTATTTGAAAATTCATGACATTCCAAATTTATTGCATAAATTAAATCATATATTACATAATTAAATTGTGTAAATGCCCATATTTATTTTGCCCTTTGGATATTTGCTATATAAGAAGGTTATCCTTCTATTGTCGACGATCTAACCATTTTTGGTGAGACCTATTGCTCCATTTTCTAATTCCAAGTATCTATACCGTGTTCTTGTTAAATTATTGATTGCTCGTGTTCATATGAACTCAGAAAAATCTGTTTAATCCTGGAGAACTACACCTACCAGTGAAATAGTTCTTAAGGACAACGTCTCTATTATGATCAGAGAACTTAATTGCAATAAGAGAAGTCTTTAGGTGACTGAACTATAATAGAGAGTAGTAAGTATAAATAGGGATATAGAAGAACTCTAGGGACTATTCGGGAATTGTGTAAAATCTTTCTAAAAGGAACATAACGTTCCCTTCTTCCTTTCCTCTTCTCTTATCTCTTTTCTCCTTATTTTCCCCCCTTTCTTGATTAGGGTTCTTCTTGATAATCAAGATCATAACAAATTGGTATCAGAGCCATAAATCCTCGGATTCTTGGCTATTGACGTTGGAAAGCATGGAGTTGTATCATCGGAATCTTCAAGAGGTTGTTAAGGCAAATGGGTCGAATTGCAGAGAACCTGACCCGCGGAGGAAGCAAATCGATGAATTTTGGTGCACCTCGGAAATAGTGCAAAAGAGTCTCCTAGAGTTCTTGTGTCGAGAGTATGGTGTTGAGCCTCGTCGGAGCCAGTACTTGGATGAGTTATTGGACGAGTGGGCCACAGAAATTTATGAGAATAAGGTAAACGCTGCCTTGTCTCGATTGGGTTTTCCTTGTCTTCCCTCTTTTTTGGGTGTTAACCCGTTAACCCGTATGATTGGGTTGAGCTCTCTGAGGAATTCTTTGAGATTAATTCATCTTTGGAGGAGTACAAATATAGTCTAATGGTGGATTTGCTATTCGAAAAGGCAAAAGTGTGGTTTAAGTCGTGGTCTTTGAGTAGCAAGGAGGCTGATTTGGATGAATTCATCGAGGCATTGTATATACGTTTTGAGGATGAAGAGTTAAATGAGGATGAAGTCATGCAGGATGATATAATGGAAGCTGCTCCTCTTGATGATTGCTGTGATTTTGATGTTGAAGATATCTTGAACAATGGAGATGTTGATGATGATGTTCAATAAGAAGAGACAGATTCTGAGATAGTGGGTCAGCTTGAAGGTGAATTCAACAAGGAATTGGATTTTGAAATTGCTTTGAAGTCAAAGGGGGTTCAAGAAGTGCATCAAGAGCACGAGCAAGAAGGAAGTAGAGAAGAAAGTGGTGATGTGCTCGATGTTTATACTATTGAATCACATGACAGTAGTCTCTTGGTTGTTAATTTGGATATCGATCGTTTTGATGTTAAATCTAAGCCGCCTGACGGATCTAGAGCTTCTGAAGAGGTGGGTCAAAGTTTGTTGAGTGGAGTTGAGTGGAGATTAGTGTTTCAGAGTTGGGATCCAGGAGACTTTGATGTTACCAACAAATCTTGTGAATTGTGCTCGTTGTTGGAAAGTAACTTCACCTTGGAGTTACAATCTGATTTGTGTCATTTACTATAGCCAAACAAGAACTTAATTGGTGAGCCAAAGTTACTGCCTAGTTGCAATGGTGGCAGAGAGCCAAGACCAGCAACAAAGGGGTTTGGTTCTGGAAAAGATCCATCCATGGATGGTAATTGGTTAAATGAAGCTAACTGGGATGTTATTGTGATGTTCTGCCATGTTTTGATTGCCTGCAAATTTGAAATTCTCGAGATGAATGAAGCTCTTAGGACTAATTCTTACACAGCGAAACCTCAGGATGAGGGCAATTATCTGGGTGCAGCAAGTCAGTTTGTTTTCGAAATTGCTAAAAAGATATTCTCAAGTGCGATTTGGTGTGGGGTACTTTTAGGATATGCGCTAGTACTTAGTTGATGGTAAGGATTGCTGTTGATGGCCATTGCTTATCAGTGCATGAGTTAGGTGCTATTTGGGGCACAACTTGGATTGACATGGTGAAGGATGTACTACACCATTTGTATGACTCTAGTATTTTTGAGAATGTGAAGAAGTTGGGATGCAGATTCTTGAGAAACATATTTTGGTTTCCTTATACTCCTCCCTTTTTCAATATGGGCATAAATGGACATTGCATAAAGCAGGATAAGTATGATGTTGTGATGATATTAAAAGAAAGTGAAGGCTTGAGATTGGCATTATGAGCTAGACAGGTCTTTAATCGACAGGTTCTGAAGTTAAAGTTCAAGGAGGAAAATTCTCTTTGTGCAATGACAGCAAATTCGCTATATCATGCAGATTTGCCAATTTTTGTAGAGTTGCAAGTTCTTGCAGGTTCTTCATATGGTCTAGCGATTCTGTTAAAAATAGCACCAAGTGTGCGAGGTCATGCAGATTTGCCAACATATGTAGGTCTGCAGCATATGTGTGTCTCAATTACCTGTGAAATAGTAGAGAAGCTGAGATGGAACTTGTTGGGAAAAAATGCTTTGGTTTTGGTTTTCTTGGTGGCTAAAGGTCACAATGCTACTACAAATCAAAGGTCCCTTTAGGGTTACAGGTCAGTATGTTATATGTGCAGAGGATTGTGCATTATCGAGAGAAAACTGTATTGGTCTATTGATTGATGCACTCAAGACCCGGATATGTGTAGTTGCGAGCATGCAATCAGATGTGTTTCTGCAGGAGCCAAGTTCGCAAGTTGTTGCAATTCTGCTTAATCCAGGTTCATCTGCTGCATTTGCAACAAGTGCAAAACTTAACTTTGAGGCAACTGCTAAGCTGCAATTTTCCTCTGTTATGGTTCTTACAGATGCATCCTCTTTACCTGTTACACTTCTGATTTCTGATGAAGAGTACAAGGCGGCTTGTGTGCAGCAACTTATCTGTTGTTTTGATGTTCGTTGAACCTTGAGGACAAGGTTCTCATTGAAGGGGGGAGTTGTTATGATCAGAGGACTTAATTGCAATAAGAGAAGTCTTTAGGTGACTGAACTATAATAGGGAGTAGTAAGTATAAATAGGGATATAAAAGAACTCTAGGGACTATTCGAGAATTGTGTAAAATCTTTCTAAAAGGAACAGAACGTTCCCTTCTTCCTTTCCTCTTCTCTTATCTCTTTTCTCCCTATTTTCTCCCTTTTCTTGATTAGGGTTCTTCTTGATAATCAAGATCATAATAGTCTCCTACGCGACTCAGATCAATTTCTTGTTCTCTTCCACCAAATTTTCCAACAAAAAATAGTACACCCATGTTACTAATTCTTTGAGAAGATAAGTCGTTGACTTACTAACGAGGTTGGTAACGTGTTAGATCCCATTGTACAATGTTTCATATTCGAAGTTTTAATTTAGATAAATTATTTAAAGAACAACTATCTTTACAAGTTTCGACTTTTTAATTCATGATTGTCCATAAATATGATAATGAGCACCCAATTAGTTGTTGACTTGTAGCATTCGGGCGACTACAATTCTACAATGTGACATAATTTTTGGACAAGTTACCTTTGAATCTCCCATGTATTCACTTATCACTTTAGAGTCCTTATTGTTTCAAAAGATATTTTTTAAGGCAAAATAGTTATAGGTCCCTAATGTTTGAAAAAATTAGGTAATTAGGATATATTAATATTGATTAGTCTTTGATATTTCTAAGATCAATTGATGAGTCTTTGCACTCATATTCTGATCTCTTATCCGAAAAAAAAATTTTAAACTGCCAAAAATATATGTAAACTAATTCAAAAATTACAAATTGCCATTTAAGTTAGAAGCTTTCCGTCTCCCTCACAAATTCATTACACATCTTTTAGAAATATACTCTTTTTCTCCATTTTTTAGGGTTTTAGAAACGAGAACTCAAGAGCAGTACTTTCCAGCAACGAAGAACAATAGATCATACAGAAATAAGATGAACTTCTATTGAAACCTGAAAGGAGTTGGTACCTTTTCCTCTTTCGATAGCAAAATAAAATTGTTTCTGGAAAAGTTTCAAGTATAAGTCTCCAAAAAATCTTCTATTTCTCCATTAATCACATATTATGTTGTTCAGGCTTCTTGTAGTTGATCTATGTGCAACTCATACTTTCCTAAGAAATCAAATTAAATATTAGCCTCTCAGCCCATCTTCTTCATAATCATCATCTTCTTGTTCTCCCATTCCTCAACTCAGTCGACTCATCCTCCTCTTCATAACGTTGTATAAGTTCGTCGATGTTCGTCAATCAAATTTTCTTTTTCTTTATTT
The DNA here is from genome assembly GCA_963995505.1 of Hypericum androsaemum. Taxonomy (NCBI): domain Eukaryota; kingdom Viridiplantae; phylum Streptophyta; class Magnoliopsida; order Malpighiales; family Hypericaceae; genus Hypericum; species Hypericum androsaemum. The sequence continues at coordinate 11,333,085 of OZ023190.1, forward strand.
ATTGAAACAATTATGTCTTGTATTTTCAAAATTTCTCAATTGTGCTAAATTATCACAAGGAAATTTGTGATTATTGTAGGCTAAAGTACAAATATAATTTTCTTTCTTTCATCTTCTTTTTTCTATTTTGAAATTTTTTTCATATTCTTCTAGCGCGGCAGGTTTTCAATGGAAGCAAGTACAACACTTAATTCTTTTTGGTAAAAAAAAGTGCAACGACTTTCCTTTAGTATTTAAAATATTTTTTTAAAATAAAATAAAATAAAGAAGAGTGTGCGTGGGGAGAGAAGTGAGTTAATGTATAACATATACAAACTACAAATCCAGGTTACGAAATTGTATAACCACATAACATTATTATCATTTTTCTCTAGAAAATTATACATGCTCTACCTAGAAAACTACGCAATTGTGTCACAAAGTGGGCAAGTACAAGTAGTGAACTTGTTAATACGATACTCAAAATATGGGTATATATAACAAGAGTGAAAAGAGTGACCACATGCCCTAATGGCGTCAACTCATCCTAGCAACACATAGCACAACCTTCTGTAAGAAATCAAATTAAATATTAGCCTCTCACCCCCATCCTCTTCGTAATCACCATTTTCTTTTTCTCCCATTTCTCAACTTAGTCGGCTCATCCTTCTCTTCTTAATGTTGTATATGTTTGTCAATCATGTTCGCCAATCAAGTTTTATTTTTTTATTTTATTGAAATAATTATGTTCTCTATTTTTAAAATTTCTCAATTGTATTAAATTGTTATAAGGAAATTTGTAATTATTTTAGACTAAGTACAAATCTTCTTCTTTTTTCATCTTCTTTTTTCTATTTTCAACAAATTTTCACATCTTCTTCTAGCATTGCTGGTTTTCAATGGAAGCAAGTATAACACATAATTCTTTTTTTTAAGTACAATAATTACCCTTTAGCCTTTAAATTTTTTTTGAAAAAATTAAAATAAAACAAAGGAAGAGTGTGCGTGGAGAGAGAAGTGAGTTAAGCTACAACATATAACTACAAACCCGAGTTACAAAATTGTATAATCACATAATATTAATATCATTTGTCTCTAGAAAATTATGCATGATCTACCTAGAAAACTACGCAACTGTATCACAAAGTGGGCAAGCACAAGTAGTAAACGTGCTAATACTATACTTAAAATATGAGTATATACAACTGTGATATCCTGAAAATAGTTGGTTTGAATAAGTGGTATTCTATTGTGTTATATGCTTGTGATATGAGTTTGGAAGTGTTCTTAGATATGCTATGGTCTTCTAAGAATTATAGACCAACCTCAACAACTCAAATAATTCTCAAGCCTTGTAAAGGTAAAACATGTTTGAGACTGGCTAGACTCATTTTGAGTTCATAATGGGTTAGGGTCTAACGCCGGTCATCGACTTTGAGTTTGAGTCGTGATAACAACGAAATTGAAAAGAGTGGCCATGGTGCATACAACTCATCATCTGAATCAAAATCCTGGCAATACATGGCACAACATTCTCTAAGAAATCAAATTAAATATTAGTCTCTCACCTCATCCTCTTCAGAATCACCATCTTCTTGCTATCCCATTCCCAAACTCACTCGACTCATTCTCCTCTTCTTAATGTTGCATATGTTTGTCAATCACGTTCGCAAATCAAATTTCATTTCTCTTTCTTTTTCTTTTTTTTGAAGCAATTATGTTTTTTATTTTCAAAATATCTCAACTGTATTAAATTGTGAGAAGAAAATTTGGGATTATTTTAGACTAAAGTACAAATCTTCTTTTCTTTTTTTCACCTTCTTTTTTCCTGTTTTGAATTTTTTTTTCACATCTTCTTCTAAAGCGAGTGGTTTTTAATGGAAGTAAGTTCAACACTTAATTCTTCTTTTTTATAAAAAAAGTACAATGACTACCCTTTAGCCTTTAAAAGACTTTTTGACAAAAGTAAAATAAAACAAAGGAAGAGTGGGCGTGGAGAGAGAAGTAAGTTAAGGTACAACATATACAAATTACAAACTTGGGTTAGGAAATTGTATAATCACACAACATTAATATCATTTGTCTATAAAAAATTATACTTATGCATTCCTAGAAAACTACGAAACTGTATCACAAAGTGGGCAAGTACAAGCAGTAAATCTGCTAATACGATACTCGAAATATGGGTATATACAACGAGAGTGAAAAGAGTGACCACATGCCCTAATTGCATAAAACACATCCTCTGAATCAAAATCTTGGCAACACATGGCACATATTTCTCTAAGAAATCAAATTAAATATTAGCCTCTCACCCCCATCCTCTTCATAATCACCATTTTCTTGTCTCTCATTCCACAATTGAGTCGGCTCATTCTCCTCTTCCTAACGTTATATACATTTTCAATCACGTTCGCCAATTAAATTTCTTTTTTCTTTCATTTTCTTTATTTTATTGAAATAGTTATGTTCTCTTTTTTCAAAATTTCTCAATTGCACTAAATTGTGACAAGGAAATTTCTCTATTTTGAATAATTTCACATCTTCTTCTAGCGCAACTGGTTTTCAATGGAAGTAAGTACAACACCTAATTCTTTTTTTTAAAGTACAATGACTGCCTTTTAGCCTTAAAAGATTTTTGAAAAAATTAAAATAAAACAAAAGAAGAGTGTGCGTGGAGAGCGAAGTGAGTTAAGGTACAACATATATAAACTACAAACCCGGGTTCCAAAATTGTATAATCAGATAACCTTAATATAATTTGTCTTTAAAAAATTATACATACTCATTCCTAGAAAGCTACGCAACTGTATCACAAAGTGGACAAGTACAAGTAGTAAACATGCTAATACGATACTTGAAATATGGATATATACAGCGAGAGTGAAAAGAGTAACCACATGCCCTAATGGCATACAACTCATCCTGTGATTCGAAATTCTGGCAACACATGGCACATCCTTCTCCAAGAAATCAAATTACATATTAGCATGTCATCCCCATCCTCTTCATAATCACAATCTTTTTGTTCTCCCATTCCTCAACTCATTCGACTCATCTCCCTCTTCCTAATGTTGTATAAGTTCGTCAATCACGTTCGTCAATTAAATTTCCAGGAAGAAGGACAAGTCATTGGCATTGATCTCCTATTTAAGAAGTTTGGCCGAAGTGATTATGTTAAGAAAGGAAGCACAAAAGGAAGGAGTACTTTTTCCCTCTCCATTTTATAGGATTTTAGATTTGTAACCTAAATGACAATTGAGTAATTTTTGGGTTAGCTAAAGGATATTTTTTATAATTTTAAAAATATCTCGCTGAAAAAGTGGCCGGAATATGAGTTTAGGGACTTATCAATTGATTTTAAATATATCAGGAACCAATCGATACTAGCATGTCCTAATTAATAATTTTCTTCAAACATTTTCATGGCTATTTTGCTCTATTTTGTATGTTTCTTTTGTTTGATTAAATAATTCACAGCTCTCTCACTCACATTATCGACCATTTTTAAAAAATTCCTTCCCTCCCTCTCCTCTGCCCGCCGCGCCATTGCCGCTACTACTACAAGTGGCTGTCGCCACAACCACCTGGGAATGGCAAAGGGTGGAATTTAGGTAGGATCCATAGGATCAAGATTCTTGTCCTCTTTTTTAGGATGGATCTAGATCATTGCCCTTATCTTCTTTAATAAAAGAGAATTCCAGCAAGATATGCGTCCTAGATATCGAACATGATTAGGGGTGACAATGGATTGAATCGACTCAGATTCAATTTGTCAAAAATTTGATTCAAATTCGAACTGACTCAAACGAATCCCAATTTGGTTTCAAATTCGACATTGGATGAATCAAATCTCAATCCACAAGCCCAAATTTGTCAATTCGTCAAATTGTGTAAAAAAAGAAAATAAATAGGATCAAATTTTAAAAGAGGGAAAATTGGGAAATTGAAAATTTCCTTTTACCTCCTTCCATTCTTAAAATTAAAATAATTCAAAAAATAATTCTTAATCTCTCTAATCATAATTTAATCTCTGTAAGTATTCTCTCCTAAAGTTTACTAATAAACTATTGTAGTCATGTTATTAGTTACTTAATAGAAGTGTTATATTCACATAATTAATGATATCTCTCTATGGATTTTCTACCGATTCTCTCATTATCCTTTTCTGGATCAAGTGATAAACGTCGAGAAAGTAGTTCTGGAAAGAACTAAAACAAATTCAAAAACTCAAAAAAATGAATTAAAAAAAAGAATTTGAATTTGGACGAATTTCAATAGTTTATAATTTGAATCATAATTTTGCTATTTCGATTCGATTCGTGGTCATCCCTAGGCAAGATCACGATCGACGTGCGGGTCCACATTATTTAGTTTTGTTTACCTTTTCTGAAGGTAAATTTTTACATCACTGTCAATGCTTGAACCGAGGACCTCATTGAATTTGATAACACCTTGTGCCATTAGTCTAAGTTCCCTTTGGTTAACTTTTTTGAACCTCATAAACTAAATTAATACTTAATCAAATATCTTTTATATCCAACATATTACCATTATTATAAACCACAATTATTTAAAACATGAGTGTTTGAAATGCTATTAATTTTGACTTATGAGCAATATAAACATATAGATGTTACTAAGCGTACAACCCTTTCTCATCCAAAGGAAATCTTTACTTATTTTAATTATTCAAAAGAATATAAAAAATGAATATATTGATACCAAAAGGAATATGGGGCAGGGACACAAAGAGTTCTGAAATTTTTGATGAAGGGTCTTCCTTTGATGTTGATGCTAGAGGTTTTGTGAATTTTAGATTATATATATACATATATATTGATAACCTCAAAAAATTTTGGTAGGATCTCAGTAGAGTCATATATGCACATATTGATACCCTTATCTTTAAAAAAAAATAAGAATTTGGGTAAAATCTAAATCTAGACCTGGTCAAAGTCAATATATCTTAGATCCGTCGAGTCTAGGACCATGTTGAGGTACAAAAACCCCTTTTCTCCCCAACATATCGGGTAGACCTTCAATATTCAGACTGTGTTGGGACCACTGATATGTTCTTGGCGGCGATGGCGTTCACAAATGGGATAGTGAGAGGAGAGAGGGAGATGGAGAAATTTTTATTTTAAGGATAGTGATTATCATGACAAAAATAATAAATATACTGATGTCAAGGAGAATCCTATATTAATATTTACACAAATTTGAAGGAAGACAAAATATTTTTTAAAACATAAAGGACTTTAGTAATAATAAACAAATACATCATCAACCTTACAACAATCTACCCCAATTTTTTTCAGACGTTGAACATAATATATGAGAAAAAACTCACAAAGTTCCTAAGTTTAAAGATAATGTACTGAAAGGTCTTGTCCTTAGTAAATTATTCGTTGAGTTTTAAAATGAGTAAGGGCATTTTGGTAATCTCATTTTGTCATTTAATTAAATTTATTAAATAAATTGGTCAAAGGAATGAACTAGTTCAATTTCTTAAAACTCAGGGACTAACTATTCAATTTCTTAAAACTCAAGGACTAATTTACTATAGACAGAATCTTTCAGTTAATTATCTTAAAATTTAGGGACTTTTCCTCCTAATATATATTTTCCAGCACGAGGCCCTATCAATATGCTAAAAATGAACATCACGGCAACCCGAAAATTTTCCTATTTTCTGATTTCACCAATCAGATTGGACGGATCAAAAATATTTTTAAATAAAAAAATGTGTTATTAATTATATTTGTTTTAAAATTTTAAAAAATTATAAATATATTCTATGTTTATTAAAAAATTATAATTTAAAAATATTAAAATCACAATTTAATCCCGTTAAATCTAATAAAATTAAAAAAATACTTTTGGCAAATTGGTTTGGACTAATCGGTCTAAATCGGTGATCAAAGTTGTTAACCATCGGTTGAACCCATCATCCGAATTATGTACAAAACAACTCAATATCGATCTTTGATCGTTGTCCGGTCAGTCTTACCACTTTTTAAAAAATATTGGATTCTGTTCCTGCCAATGAAATGAGAACTGTATAACCATATAGTATTCCTTTTCCGTCAGGGCCGATGTATGTGGACTTGTTTCCGGAAGACCTCGTCGACGAGTAAGACTTCGTCTTCTTTCCCTTGTTTTCTAATTGCTATATTCAATTGTCAAGACTCAAGAAAAAGGGTGAAATATAACTATGTTTATCATATAGTTGGCCATGTTGTGACACCAAATAATAGTGATAGCAATTATATTCTTTGCTTGACTGAAACCTTAATCTCAGACGCTGTATACTTTTTAGAGGTAAAACTTTCATTGTATTAAATTAAGTTGGCAAATCAGAAAATGACAATAGATCGAGTTTTTGGATGTAAAGATAACAAAGCCAATCTATTAAACAATTTTGAAAAAAATAGGGTGACCCGGTTCCGGAACAACTAGTTACAAGGTTCCGAAAAAGTAAAATCATATTTGAAATCTTGAAATAAGGTTATAGAACAGTGTTTGGAACTTACGGTTACAGTTTTGGGACCTCCAGTTATTTAGTATATTTCGTTTAGAAGTATCGTGCTTAGTGGTACTTTTGGTGTAACCACTTCGGAATAATACATTATTTTACTTGCACTCCAACATACTTGTAAAAAAAAAACTCAAGACCGATTTTAAATTTGGCACAAGAAATATCCCTAGAGGCTGGACCCTTGCCGGATGATGCGACCCAATCTCCAAACAGAAGAGGGGCGCTCAAATCATGCCAAATAGGAGTAAATAATTTAGGTCAAAATAGCAGGGGATGATTTTGTTGGGTGTGCGACTTGTGGCTGGATTTTTAGGCTGGCGTAGTATGGAGGGAGGGATATGGCAGTGGAACCTTGAAAGTTTTTTGTTTTAGTTTAGAGAGAAGGGATTTTAGAGAGAGAGAGGGATTTTGCAACACCCGGTCTTGAGTTTGTTTCTATGTCGTTCATCAGAGATTCTTGAATAAGATGTTCATTCATGTAATGTTATTATAGATCTCGTATGACTTATAATTAGTGAAATTTTCAAAATTCAAAAAACAAGTTGGAAATTGGCTGCAAAATTTGGACAATGCACTACAGCAAAATCTGGACATAAATAATCCTATGAAATTTTAACAGTGGGATTTTTTTCCGACCAAGTATGTCTACCATGCAAACCAATATCACTACACATGCAAATCAATATCACTACACATGCAAATTAGCCTCTTGAAATCAATATCACTTCACATGCAAACCAATATCACTTCACATGCAAACCAATATCACCTGGTAGGTTATTGACCATCAGATTTAAAGATAATCAAATCTGATAACCCAAAATGTAGCCCTCACCTGTGGTCAAATTTTCTTTAGTCCCCACTCAATCCGGTCTCGTCTATTTCGGCATACTGCAATTACAATGAAATCCACGAAGTCCAATTGGTAACTCCGAGTTCTTCCAAACAAGATTGTAAAGGACTTTGAAAACAAATAGTGACCTGGAAGAGGATAGAGTTGCAGCCCGAAATTAAGTTGCAAGTTGCAAGTTGCAATTCACTTTTCTTTATTCTACAAGTCAACATCAACAGCTTTGTTTCACCCCAACTGATTCGCTTTCCACTTGAAGGAAGTTTCGTCTCATGTTCCCCTGTTTCGCTTTCGTTTGTTACTATGTCGATGCTCCGATCCTATGGTCAGCAGGGAACATCGTCGCGAAATTCGCAGAGACACCGATAGAAAATTTCATGACCGATGAATATTCAATAAAATCGAAGGGATGTAGTTTGGTCAAAACTACTGCCCGGAAATGTCAGAATGGTACATTCCACTCAATTTCTTTGCAACATCTGTGATGTCGGGTCGCTTGGCCTGTCGGTAACTGGTGCATTGAAGTGCTATCTTCGCGAGCTCTTCAAATTGCATCTCTTTCCCCGGCCATGGCCCTTCGTCCCTTCGAACTATCGGGTCAACGATCTCATCGTACCTTCCATTCTGGATACAATTGCTCACATGAACCACTAAGTTCGCCTCGCCGGTTTGGCTAAGCGAATGATCATACGCCTTTTTGCCGGTGAGCAGAACAAGAAGAAACACACCGAAGCCATAAACATCAGCCTTCTCATTGAACCTGCCCCGCGAAAAGTACTCGGGAGCCATGAATCCCGCAGTCCCAACCGGATCTTCCTCGACGTGTGTCTCGCCCTCAGGAATAGATATAGACAACGAGAAATCGAATATCTTCACCACACGGTCCTCGTCTAGCAGCATGTTCGAAGGCTTGAGGTCTCTGTGAACGATCGGCCTAGGGAACGCGGTGTGGAGGTACGCAACCATGTTGCTAACATCAACTGCGATCTTCAGCCTTTCTCTCCAAGTCAACGGCTGAAACATTGCTGGATCAGAGACATGAATCCTGTCGTGCAGCGTTCCTTCGGACTCCGCGGATTCGAACACCAGGACGGGATGTTCGGATTCCAGGCAGCATCCTATCAGCTTCAGCACATTACCATGAACGCTCATCCGGGACGCAACCACAATTTCCCTGACAGGAGAATCCACCGAGTAGCCTTCGTTGTAGATCTTCAAAATCACCGAGCGGCCTCGTAGAAAGGCCCTGTACAGATTGAAGCCTCCGCTTCCGGAGATCAGTTGCCTTCTCCTCAAGTCCTCGGTTGCCTTGTTGATATCTTTGGCAGAGTAGCAGCGGATCGGATTCAATTTTCCATCGAAAAGGGAAACGGATTCCTCCAACAGCATCCTTCCATTTCTCATGAGTACCGGTTCGTTTCCATGCTTGGTTTCTCGGAAGCACGACATCTTCGTTGCTGCTTGGAAACTGAATTTAGGAACCAAACAAGGGATAAGAACGTGTATATATGATTGCCATTTTATTTTTTCCATTTACGAATGATAAGGTAATTAATTTGAGGCAGTCGAAGTCAACAATACAAAGTCTAGAAAATATCTTGCTCTATGTGCCAAGTATTTTGTTTCCTATGGGTAGCATAGAATAAAGATACGAGGGGACGCTTAGCCTACTTGAGGCACAAAACGCGAACATAAGTGACTTCCAGGAAAGGCCATAAAGAAAAGCAAAATGTTCTAAATCTTATATTGATATGGATATATAAATGGTGTAAAGTAATAATTTTTATAAACTGATAAAAATTTTTAGTCCTCAGTTGAAATCAGTGTTAAAATTTAATAACCTCTCTATCATAATAACTAATATTTTTTCTAAAATTTTTTAGTGCTTTTCCAATTTACATATTTTCCCGGTCCCAATTTTTGCAAAAAATGATATTTTTGAATAAATACATAATATTTTACAAATTGAAATTTTTTTAAGGTAATAGTTTGTGTTAGACTTGTTTCTTTGATGAATTATGCATCATCATTCATATTCTCAATTGTCTTTAAATGATTGTTGTGATGGTCTTCTTGTTGTAAGAAAATATATGAATCGTATGTAGTATTTGAATAACGCAATAAGCGGATATTTATGGTGATTTGAATATAGACAAAATAATTTTTTTGGTATTTATGTATTTATTATTTAAAAACTCAATTTAAACATTTTTGGAGAAAAAACTTAATTTTTTTTGTATGTTAAACACTATAAAATGATATTTTTCTCTTTTGCGGTACTGCAATAGTCATGTTATTCGGTTGTCGCGGCTTGCACTAGTGAGTATGCAATCTAGGCAAAGCAAGATGTTCCAATATTTTTAATTAAAGAAATAAAGGTCTAATAAGTTCATCTATTTGTTCAAAAGGTTCACATAAATTTATGTACTTAAAAGTGGTTCACATAAGTTTTTCTACTTCTTTAAATAAGTCAAATAACACCCTGATAGAATTTTTCTGGTCATCGGTGATACGTCATCAGCTGAAGTGACGTCCTTATCATCTTAAAAAATGTCAGATCATCTTTAAGTTATTTAAATTTTAAAAAAAAAACTCTTTGCTTTCGATCCTTGATCTTCCTTTCTCTCTCCTCCTCCTGCCCTCTTTTCCTCCACGAAAACTTCTTCCTCCATGAAAGCTCTAATACAATTGTGCACTTGAAATAATTTTTTAATTAAAGATAGTTAAATTACCGTAAAAATAGTTTAATTGCCCCCGGGAAGACGAAGACCCGATCGGACCTTCATCACGGTCTTCTCCTCTTCGTTCGTCCGTATTGCGGTGTCGTCCTCGAAGCCGAAGGCATATAAGCCAGGTTCTAATCAGAATTGAGAAAATAGAATTTATAAAAGTAAAAAAGACATATAAGTAGGGTTTTTAAATATGCGGTCTGTCCGGCGGTCGGACCGGTCGGACCATGATTTGGTCAGGAGGACGTACCGGATTTGGTCAAAAAACTGCTAACTTTATCAACCGCCCAAAAAATGGTCACACCATGCAATTTGACCGAATTTTTGACTCCATTTTTTTGGTTCGTATGGCTGAACCCAAAAATCAGGGTTGGTCAACTATTTTGACCAAAAAAGTAGAGTTGGCAGATATTTTGACAAAAAAATTGACCAAATCCTAATAAAAAGAGAAAAATCATGTTTGGTCGAATATTTTTTTCTTTTTTTTAGGATTTTAAAGTTATGGTGGGTCAAAAAAGAAAGAAAAAGTTGGGGTTGTGGGATAGGGGTAATTAAAATATTAATAAAATTATATTTTAATATATATAAAAAGTACTGGTCTGACCGGTGGTCCAACCAATCAGACCGATTCAAATGTGAGATCCAGGAGCGGGTCGCTCTCCGGATCGTATTTGAAAACCTTGCATATAAGCAGTTGTGCGTGTTTTTTTTGTAAGAAGCGAATTAAAGTCATTTAACACAACAATTAAGACCTTAATATTCATAAAAAACAATTAAGACCTTAAATGATCGTCAACACATCATTATCTTGTGTAGTGTCCATGTCAGCAAAAATTGACACATCATAAATAATTAAATTAATTAAAAAATATAATTTTTTTAAAGAATAATAAAATTTTCTAAACAAATATTTAACAAAATTCTTACAACACACACGTTTACCGATTAAGTGGCAGCCGAAGCTACAAAAGGATATAAAGTATAAACAAAGATCATCGAGCATAACTTTGTCGCGGGGAAGCTGGGCCTATTCGGAACCCGAACAAACACACAAGCCCAGGTTTAAGCCCTTCAATCTCATAAAGCACCGCATCCGTATTTTTTAAACTCCGATATCTATCAAGGCACTGTAGAATCATACAATGACACTCAAGTAGTAATAAGGTTTGAACTAGAAATATAAGAGGATAACACTTGATCACGGTTCATTATTTTTGGATGGTCTCTGAAACATCAAAATGTTAAAAGTACAATCTTAAACAGCACACGCGTAGGCTGAAGATGAACAAAACATGTCTTTCTAATTGAACTTAGAGAACAAACCAAAAGCAGGATTAATGGTGGTGAAGCCACCATCCAGTGACATGTTATGGCCACTCATGTACTTGGACTCGTCACTTCCCAAGTAAACAGCTGCCTCCGCGACATCGTCTTCCGTGAGCTTCGAGCCTTCCAGGTTAGAGTAGACCCCCTTGGGGTCCTCATTCGTCTTCAAGATCATCAAGCTCATTGGCGTCTCAACGAAATAAGGAGACAAACAGTTCACTCGAATCCCGAACATCCCCAGCTCAGCAGCAGCGTTCCTGGTGAGGCCAACGACGCCATGCTTGGCGCTGGTGTAGGCGTGGGTTCCAACGCCACCAATGCTAGAGGCGACACTCCCCAATGAGATTATGCTTCCCTTGCGTGCGGGTATCATCACTCTTGCTGCGTGCTTGGTACCCAAGAAACAACCTATTTGGATATAAAGTGATCGTCTATGAATTTAAACTTAAAAGTGTAATTTTTTCTTATGCGATAAACTCTCTTATTGTTATGAATTCAGCAACTAGGGAACAAAACGCGCAAAGAACACGGACGCAAAAATTTACGTGGTTCGCCATCTCAACAATCTCCACCTTGGCGAGAAATCATCTCGTGGAAGAACCATGAAGTTCCACCCGAACTTCAACAAACTCCACCTTGACAAAACACCGGTCCATGAAGAACCATGAGATCTTGCAAAACCAATCCGACTCTACCGACTCCATCTCGGACCATAGATAACTGCATCAATAAGACCATCTCAACTTTCTCTTCACCTTTTGTTCAATCACTTGGAGCCAGCCCCCAAACTCGAGCTTATGAGCTTGCTTGGCCTATTCCCTCCAACCTCCATCGAACCCCAACTAGCAAGTCCACCTAGTGAAACAACCTTGCGACTAATAGACACGCCCTCTATTTTTCGGTCAGCCCCATGCTCCGCAACCTTGAACTGCTTTTCCGCTGGACCTTCTTGCCTCATACCAATGCTACATGCCATAGCATACAAAGGGCAACTTTTTGTTCTACCAAGTAAAACCCTCGACATGCCACGAATTCCACCGTTCGGCCTTGAGTGAGATACCCAATTCGTCCGTGGTGCTACCAACGGCTTCGCATTCCCCATGCAAAACCTACCCAATACCTTTGACGTGCACGTCTCTTTAGACAACCATAATGGGAACTTGCTAACTTTGTCTCCGCGAATCCCAACTCCACTCAAACCATTCATGTCAAGCTTTCGCTCCATCACACAAGAGCTTTTCTCCACTAACCTATAGGTGTTCTTAGCATTCCTTTCACCTTTCATCACCACCACAGCATCCTTCTCCACCTCCATTAGCCCTCCTACAACATTATAGTTTAGCATTACTTTCACCTTTCATCACCACCACAGCATCCTTCTCCATCTCCATTAGCCCTCCTACAACATTATAGTTGTACCCACTATAATCCAAGGCTCCTAACGAGATCAAATTTCTCTCCAACTTTGGAACATGTATAACCCCACACAATTTTCTTTCAACACCATCCCACATCTTGATTTGGATATCACCTATGCCAGCAATTCTACAAGTAGTACCATCACCCATAGTCACCATACCTGAATCAACGAACTTGTAGGTATCATACTACCCTCTCTTGGACGTCATGTGGAAAGAGCAAGCGCTATCCAAAATCTAGGAATCCGAATGCTTTGGACTTGACAAAACAGAAAGAAGATCACCATCCGACTCGTCCGAATGTGAGGCCATATTCACAGAACCTGATCCTTTTTCCTCGCGATCCCGAGTTCTTTTTGGACAATCCTTCTTCACGTGCCCTTTTTCTCTGCACTCCAAGCAATGTTTCTTGAACCTCCTTGACCATGACTTGGATCCCTTCCTATCTTTTGTCCCACTACGATCACCATGGCTACCCCTCACAACTAGCCCTTCTGCTTGTTCATCGCCAATTTTTCTTCTTTGATGAAACCCTAGCAGAGCACTTGTGATATCTTCAACACCAGGGACTCCTTCCCCCAAGTTAGAGTTGTAATCAAATTTTTATAGGAGCCAGGTAAAGAATTCAGCAGCAACAATGCCTTGTCTTTTTCCTCGAACTTCACATCAACCTTTCTCAAGTCGCTCACAAGTTGACTGAAATCATTAATGTGTTGGCTCAAATCCGAGCCCTCCTTCATCTTGAGCCCGTATAATCTTTGCTTAAGATAAAGCTTGTTCGACAAAGACTTAGACATATACCTTGCCTCCAATTTCTTCCATACCTCAGCTGGTGACTCCTCATCCATGACGTGATACATCACATCATTCGCCAAGCACAAGCGAATTGTCGCCACCGCCTTGGCCCCCATCTCCTTCCACTCTTGCTCCTCCATCTTCTCGGGCTTCTTCTCTGAGAGCGCGATGACCATCCCTTGTTGCACGAGGAGATCCTTGACACGCCTTTGCCATAACCCAAAATTCGAAGAACCATCGAACTTCATAAGAGCAAACTTCGTGCCGTCCGTCATCCTCCAACTCAAGCTCTGATACCAATTGTTATGAATTCAGCAACTAGGGAACAAAATGCGCAAAGAACATGGATGCAAGAGTTTACGTGGTTCGGCCTAATGCCTACATCCACGGAGAGAAAGGAGAACTTGTATTGATGAGTTTTCGAGCCACAAAGCCATACAAAACCTTATGGTAACATGCCTTTATATAGAGGCAAACCCTTTGTGTATAAGTAACCTATCTAGGTCGGATTAGGAGTCCAAAACCTAGTCAGAATAGGAATAGGAATAAGAAATAAGTCTTTCCTATTTTTCGCCATCCCAACATTAAATAATATTTTCTTATCCAATTCTAATGATATCACTAAACACGACAATTTTTGAGTTTTTTTTAACTGCGGACTAACTGTTAAGTATAAGCACTTATGACTTATCTAGATCAATAGTCCATTTAGATGTCAAAAAACATGGACCACTTCCAAGCGTCAAATCGGTAGGTTGTAAACATGGACTAAATCTGTGCTGGGACTTTCTTTTGGGGTTCGTTCTAATATTATTATTATTAATAAACATCACTTATAAAGAAAACGTCAAATCCGCACTATTAACCTTAGACAATGCTTTATTGTTTTTGAGAGTTCAAAATTAGAGATCGAGTGACATTATTAATTCGTATAAATTGGGGAGATTTAATCCTCGACAGTTTTTAAGGATTAAATTGGTTAAATATATAAATATTTATAAATTACCTGTTAAGTTGACCTTGATGACGCTCTCGAAATCAGCCAAGTCATTATCAAGGATGCTGGGTTGGCGTGGATCTAAAATGGCAGCATTGTTGACCATAATGTCGAGCTTCCCGAACCTGGAGACGGCGGCGTTAACAGCATTCTCGACCTCCGTCTCGACGGAGACGTCACAGTGGACGAAGAGCGAGACGTCCGGCCCAAGCTCGTCGGCAAGTAACATCCCCGGGGCGTCCTGGATATCGGCAATTACAACTTTGGCCCCATGCTTGCAGTAGTGCTTCGCTATGCACTTCCCTAGGGCTGTTGCGCCACCCGTAACCAATGCCACCTTACCTTCCATCCTGAAACCAAGTGAATGCTACGTTAAATCCATAAGCAAATTTTCACTAAAAAGAGAATCAAATCCTTTACTTTTACCTCTTTGCATGAACAGGGAATGATCCATCGGCTTGCATAATTTCAACAGCAAGGCAAGGCAAGGTTTTAGTTCAGCTGTGGAACTTCTGCTATGTTGAGGTTTGCCTTTGTCTAAACCGCCAAACCGATGGTTAACTCTCCAATACAGTTTTCAACGAACACTTGCTTTAGCATATAAGGGGAACGTAGGGTGAGGATTGACTTGTCACGAAACAATTTACCTATATAAAACTCACCAATAAAATTGCGGAAAAGTTTGAAGAATAGCTGTTGGATGATATTCCATCCGCAGTGGGTGACAAAAAAAAGTACATGCCATTTAAAAAATATATAACTTATTTTTGAAATTCAAATTATTTCTCAAACTCTAAATACCCTTTGTCATTCACTTTGTTTAATTACAATGCGGTACTCCAACAATATCGAAGTAGAGGTATAGTCCTTCTACTTTTATTGAAATGCTAGTACGTTTGAATAGTAGTAATTGTTGGGAAACAATAATAGGTCTGCAATCACAAAGAACGAAACGAAGAACACGAACGATTTGGTCATCCAGTTCGACAAAAATGTCTACGTCTGGGGGCTTGCCAAGCCAGGGTCTTTCCACTAGGTTTCTTGTGCGTCACTACACTTTTTGTCGCACATCGGACGTGCCTTTACATAGGTATTTATAGAGGAACAATCCTACATTAGGTTTACAAGTCGAAACATATCAAAACAGGAAACAAAATTAAGGCTAAACCGGACACCTAGCAGCCGCTGGGTCCTCAGATTCCCAACATTATGTTTCTCCCCCCCAGGGAGGGCTAAGCCCCCAGCGGCCGCTGGGGCCTTCACAAACTTCATCTTTCGCATGCCATTCACTTGGCGGTTGTTCATACTCTCGCGTGGTTTTCACTTAATCATCCAACGCCTTCCTCGAGTACCTATCAGGCTCCATAACCCAACAGTAATATATAATATAAAAACCAAAAGAGGTATTTATAATTTGCAAGTTAATATAGTCAAAATGCTAGCAAGTTGATATATTTATATGAATCTTTTATAATCAAACCCACATATAGTTCGATTAATAAGCTATTTTCTCTCTGACTTAAAATTTGTGCCCAGACTAAAACTGAGTTCCGCTACAGCCTAGTGGCCACTCGGGCTCACCTTCGGCAAGCCACAACCCCCTGAAACAATAGGGACTCAACTGGAAAACTCTTGCCCACAACTAAATAACCAAGAACACATGACCACTACTGAGAATCACCGTGAAGCGATTGCTGCTCCCACTTGGAACGCTCAAAGTTCCTCCCACCCCCATGGCATCCTTCCGGGACCAGCTGATCAACAAGAAAAGGACAGTTGAGCTGTCAACTAAAAGAGACCTCGTGGCTGCAGGTCTCATGCGATTCTAGCATATTGAAGATCATGGGGCATTACCTAACAATCCAGAAATAGTCCCCGACCTTTGACCCTACCAAATCGACCATCTCATCCACCATGATATGGACAAGACTCTCGGGGCTCCAGGTTATTTTCTACAACGCATAGGTTATCCTAGCCATCCCCCAAGTCCTAGGAAAGCCACTCAAGGTGGATGAGACGATAATGAATGCCCGGCGGGGGAGATTTGCTCTGGTCTGCATCGAAATTGACCTCAGCCGACCACTCTTCGGCGTTCAGATTATTAACGAGAGCCACGTCCAAGTGAAGTACGAGTCCTTTCATGTGATTTACCTCTAGTGCGATTGCTACGGACACTCATTAGGCTCTTGCCCGGGCAAACCGCTCCCTGCCTCTGGTTCCCTACCGCTTTCCTCCGGTGGCCTGCCAGAATAGAGGGCAGAGACACTTGCCCAGACGAAGAATCAGACCCAGCAGGTGGTGTCACTTTCGGTGGAACCCGCCCTGGGATCAGACCTCTGGTGTCTTGCGGCCCCCACTCGGTACGGTGATCGTCGAGGCTAGTCGGGCAACGCCAATGGAAACGAGGCCAGCCAACCCTCCCTCAAAGACCACGACGGGCAATGGCTGGGGGTTGGTGAACACGGCAAAAATTGTACCCAAAACTGCTAGGCCAATCTGCGCTTCCCCAAGCTTCAAGAAGTCCCAAACAAAAACTTCCAATTCTGACCGTGTAACCTTTTCTGATCTCCATCTGAATTCCCCTTCTTTGCCTCTTTCCTCCGCTACTTTTTCTGGTAAAAAAAAGATAAGAATTGCCCCTTTTTAGTTAATAATTATAAAAGTGTTTTTGGTTTTGTAGGGGCCAGTGACCAACCTGGGCTTAAAGCTGACCCAATTAAAGCTTTAACCAAGAAGGGTAAAGGGAAAGCTTACGTGAGGCAAGGAACTGAGCAGGCCAAACCAGGCCCAAAATTGCACCAACAAGGAAGCCTGTTTGAAGATGAGCCTCCACCGAAAATAAAGAAGCGTACCCGAAATGGGCAGAATAGGCCTAAATTCACCGAAGCCCACCAGGTTCTAGCAACAAAGCCATCCAAATACCTAGTGGACAAACCGGCCCAACTTCCTGGCCCAGCCCTACAGACTTGTGAAGATGACTCCAACTAGCCCATAGAGAGAGAGATCGAGGAGGATGTAGGGGAATACCAAACATCAAAATTCTGGTCTTTCAGAGGGACCCCGTACCAGCCCGTGGAGCCAGCTGTTAGGAATGGAGCAGCCCAGCCCACCAACCTAGCAAATCTTGGGACGTGCGACTCACGAGATGGGCCGACTATATCCACCGAGCCCGAGGTAACTGAACTCGAGATGCACCTAGGCTCTCACCCGGTGGAAATGCTCCTCTGATACTTCAGATCATTGTTTGCCTCTCTGGTCTCCCCTTTTTATTTACCACATATATTTGCCTTTATTTATGTCGAATTTCTTTATCATCTTCTAGAACTGTTGCAGTACTGGTAGCCCTCACTTTCTGCAAGCCACGAGAAGTTTAATTCAGCAACATAGCCTGAGTATTATTGCCATCCTTGAACCCCAGATCTCAGGAAATAAGGCTGATCGGGTTTTCCAATGTCTGGACTTCTAAAACATTGAGCGTGTGAAGGCGTCTAGGCGTAGTGGGGGCATCTGGCTCCTCAGGAATAAATCAACAGTGAAGCTCTCGATCAAGGTCAGGGATGCCCAGTTTATTCAGGCTAGTGTTAGCTACCATCAGGTTACCTTCTAACTTACTGCCGTCTATGCCAGTCTCAGAGCTACGGAGGCCATGTGGGATCGACTCATTACCCTCAGTGCCACCATCGATAGTCCTTGGATTCTTGGAGATGACTTCAATGATATCCGGTCTTTGGATGAGCGACAAGGGGGATCAGGCACTCTCTCGAACCAGGATAGGCATTTTGCTGAGCACATCGATACCTTAGGTCTCATTGACATTAGATTTTGGGGGCCTAAGTTCACCTGGGCTTGTGGTCGTGAGACTTTCACTCAGATCTCAAAGCGCCTTCATCGTGTCTTATGTACTAGGGATTGGCATTTAGATTGGCCAAAGGCAGTAGTCAGGCACCTGCCATGGGTGATCTCTGACCACTCCCCGGTCCTTCTCGAGCTTCGGCTGAGTAGGTGTGGGTGGGGGGGGGGGGGGGGGGGGGGGGGGGTAGGAATGAAAGGCCCTTTCATTTTCAGGCTGCTTGGCTACTTCACTCTGTCGAGACCCTCTCTAATAAGTAGTGCATTAAAGTTCCTCACTCTGGCTTTATCCGAGTGGAACTGTGACGGGTTTGGGAATATCCTACAATATAAGGATAGATGCATTGCTAGGCTTGGAAGTGTCCAGAGGTCTCTACAGGTATGTGTTACATGTGGTCTCCTCCGGTTGGAGGATAAGCTACGTATGGAGTTGGAGGGTATCCTTGATCAGGAGGTGCTCCTTTGTATGCAGAAATCTGTAGAATAGTGGATTACTGACGGGGACCACAATACTCAGTTCTTCCATAATTTAACTATTATCCGTAGGCATGGGGATCAGGTGTGCGATCTCCTTTCTCCAGACGGCGAGTTGCTTTGGGATCAGGAGTCCCTTTGCTCCTTGGCTGACGACCATTTATAGCATCTGTACTCTGAGGAGGTGTCCCCATACCCGACCTTTTCATTTTTGAATGGTTTTCCTGACTTAGAAGACAGTGTGTTATCTGGTTTGTGTAGCCCAGTTTCACGTACTGAGATCCATGATAGTTTATTCCAGATGGCCTACAAGGCCCCGGGTAAAGATGGCTACCAGGCTGTCTTTTTTTAGAGATGCTGGGAGGTTGTTGGTGACTCGGTGTGTGCTCAAGTCCAGGAGTTCTTCCTTAGTGGTCGGCTTCCCCCTCACCTGAACACTACCTTGATCACCTTTCTCCCTAAAGTCCATACGCCTGAGTCTCTGACCCAGTTTCGGCCCATCAGCCTCTGCAGTCTTATTTATAAGATCATTACAAAGATCCTAGTGGGTCAACTGAAGCTTCTTCTTGATACTATGGTCAATCCGACTCAGTCCAGCTTTGTGCTGGGCCGCTATATATCAGACAACATTGTTATCCTTCAGGAGGTGGTTGACTCGATGTCCCAAAAAAGGGACAAAACTGGCTGGATGGTCATAAAGCTCGACCTTGAGAAGGCTTATTATCATCTTAGCTTGAATTTTCACTAGGAGACACTTCTCTTGTCTGGGTTCCCGGTGACCTTTGTTGACTGAGTTATGGAGTGTGCCAAGACTAGGTCGATGCAGGTCATTTGGAATGAGAGGAAGACTGATACCTTTTCTCCGACCTATAGGATTCGTCAGGGTGATCTTATTTCCCCTTAACTTTTTATTCTCTGCATAGAGAGGCTCTCGCATGCTATTAAGAAGCTAGTACAGGCTGGTAGATGGGTCCCTGTCCGCCTGACACATCACGCTCCTCCCCTTTCTCAACTGATGTTTGCTGATGATCTGATCCTTTTCTGAGAGGCCTTTATTTCCGAAGCTGAGGTGGTAAACGACCTCCTGGAGACCTTCTGTGGCTGTTCGGGATAGCGAATTAGTCTGCCTAAGTCTAAGTTCATGGTTACTCAAAATGTCAGCTTCCAGTTTGCTAGCTAGCTCAGCGATGTGATGGGTATCCCTTTGACTTTGGATTTGGGGTCCCCTACGAATCTCAGATGGGACCGTCGTCAGTAGTATCACTATATTCTGGAGAAGGTCCATGGAAAGATGGCTGGCTAGAAGGCAAGATCCTTGAGCAGGATATGACGTCTGACACTCGCCTGCTAGTCTCTACTGGGATATAGATCGCTGTGTTCGAAAGTTTATTTGGGGCTCCCACCAGGACCAGTAGCGGATCCATCTTATTAGTGGGGATACTATGTGCCTCCCCAAAGAGGTGGGTGGGCTCAGGCTCCGGCCGGTGTGAAAGGCCAATATGGTATCCTTTGCCAATCTGCCGTGGAGATTCCTCCAGTCTTAGGACTACACCCCCCCTGGGCGCGTGCCCTGATTGGTAAGTATAGTAGGGGTGGTTCCAATTTGGATCTGCTAAAGTCGAAGCAAGGCTCTTCTGCCACCTGGCGTGCCATGGTTAAAGCCTGGCCGTCTTTTGCCCATGTTTTTTGTCAAAATATAGGTAATAGTCTTCGTACATCCTTTTGGGATGACCCGTGGCTCTCCTCTTCTCCTCTCCAGAACTACTTCCTTGATGATCTCCCTGTGGTGCAGGCTGAGAAGTTTGTGGCTGAGTATTGGACTCCTGTGGACTGTTGGGATATTCCTCAGTTAAAGGCCTACCTTCCTCCGCACATTATTATTTCTCTGACTTTGACTCTTTTGCAGGGCGCACCAGCTTGGACAAACTCGATCTCCTGTAGCCTCACTCAAGATGGGCGCTTCTTTACTCAGTCTGTGTATAGGGTTTTATGGAGGGATGTGGAGATGCCGCCTACTGACCCGATCTGGGTACGAATTTGGACTTTACGAGTTTTCAAGAGGATCCAGTTATTTATTTGGTTATTTTGTCATTGCAGGTTAATGACGAATGTAGAGCGTGCTCGGAGCACCTTACGACGGATGATGTGTGTCCAAGATATGGTGCTGCGTCTGAGTCTCTAATACACATGTCTCATGATTGTAGGTTTTCTAGGTTGGTGTGGGCTTCCCTCCGGCCTCGTCCACCACAGATTTTTATATTGAGACTGATCTGCGCCGGTGGCTCTGGGCCAACATTTATAGTACCACCATTCCCGCAGATGGCCCACCGTGGCTACGACCTTTGTGATCGCTTCAAAATGGAACACTCAATTACCACTCCATCGGGAGATCCTAGTGGTTCATCCGCGACTCGGAAGGCATTTGGTTAGGCGATTTCGTGAAGGGCATTGGGAGCTGTACCTCCTTGGTTACGGAGCTATAGGCTCTGATTCTTGGACTTGAGCTGACTTGGGAGAGGGGATTTAAAAGGGTTTTTGTGGAGGTGGACTCATTTCTGGCCATTCTCTGTGTCGGACGTCCTGTCGATCGAGCCCACCCCCTGGCTACTCTTATTTCGAGGGAGAGAGACCTGCTTGCGATGGATTGGGAGATCACACTCCAGCATACCTGGCGTGAGGACAATCGGGTGGCAGATGCGCTATCCAAGCTTGCTCCTGAGGTGTCCTTTGAGTATGTTATTTTTGATGTTCCCTGGGTTATTTGTATTGATGTGTACCTGGACGATTTGTGGGGAGTTAGTTTTTCCTGTTGTACTCGTATGATTAGGGAGGCGGACGGAGCCAAGGGAGGATTATCCTTCCCGAGTTGTATTATCTAGTGACAGTGCAATATCAGGTTATGTGGTACACCAAACGTCAAGGGAGGATTCGAATTCGAATTCATCAAAACCTTAAACCATATTCAATTTGTCCAAAGACGAATTGAATACGAATTATGATTCTTCGAATTAGAATCAAATTTGAATTAAGTTCGAATTATTACTTTAATTTTAATATTTAATAAAAATTTCAAAAACTACTAAATTTATTGAAAATTTTCGAATTGTTTTTTGAAAAAATTCAATTTTTTTCAATTTTTTTTAAAATTTATAATATTTCAAAAAATTTTGATATATTTCAAAATTAATATTTACTGTTTAACATTTTTTTGGGAAAAAGAAATAATTAAAGAATGAACTTGCACTTAATGTACCAAATTAAGTTACATACGTACAGTGTCCCAAAAAAAAGTTACATATGTATCATTTTCTCTACTTGATGACATAATTAGATAGTAATATGAGTACTTCTCAGTACATTTTAATTTTTTTTACATAATATGGACGAATTCAAAACAATTTACACGAATTGAACTCGAATCAAATTTGAGTATCAAATTTGAATTCAATTCACTGGTTCGACAAATTATAGAAATCTTGAACCGTATTCAATTCGTCTAATGACGAATTCAAATCTAATTTTGTACAAATCGAATTGTGAACGAATCAAATCAAATTTTTTAAGAATTAAATCGAATCGAATAACGAATTTGATTCTAACAATGACCAGATCTACCTGCACTCTCCTGCCCGATGAATTGACAACAATTAAAAACGTATATTAGCCAAAATAAATATCGCATTGTTATTCTAAATTAGTTCGACATCCTTAGCTTAAATTATACAAATGTATCAATAATAAAATCAGTATGAAAAAACTTCGTGACTCAAAATTAAATAAATTGTCAAACTTGTAACCTAACGGTATAAGTCATTATAAATATTTAAGAGGTTCGAAATTAAATCTTAATATTATCATGACATAAAATTTACCTAAAAAAAGTTAAATTAATCGTACTTTTTCAAATTGGGGCGGCAGACCTATAGCACGCCAATCTGTTAATCGTACTTTTTCGAATTGGGGCGGCAGACCTATAGCACGCCCATGTCTATGTCTATTCGTAGCAAACGCCCCATGGAGCGCCCACCTATGCTAGGTTAGGAAAATGAAATTGTTCCTATAAATATGAGGTCGGACTGAGTGCTAATGGACCCCGGCACCAAGAGAACAAGTATATAAAATAACAAACTTGTAATATCTCATCTCACTATAATAAAAAAAATATCCTTTTTTATCTGACACAGTAGAAATGTCAAAATTACCCTTCTCCAACGTTTCAACTCTGTTGCAAATAAATTGTGGTAGAACGTCGAAAACGATCTTTAGAACGGGTCCGGAGTGGTCGTCCCAAGAGCGATTCAAACGAAAGGGAGTGTTGGGATAAAAAAGTGAGAACGCTAAGAACGATCTCGTGACGGCCTGGAGTGCTCGTCCCAAGGTCGATCTAACGCTACGGGTAACAAGGTTTGGCCGAAGCCGAGACTACTACTACCCTAAACTAAGATAAAAGCCAAAGCTTGATAGAGATTTTGTGATTTGATTTGTGGATGTCCCTTCGGTTCGCCCCTTGCCTTGCTTATATAGAAAACGAAGATCGCCTCAACTTCGCTCTAACCGTGTTATAGTCGGACTCGTCCTTCTCGTCGCTTATCTTCAGCCAGGCTTTACCCTTATCCCGAGTTCACCCTTATCGCGACTGAACTCGAAGGCCCGAAGCCTATCTCTTTCAATGCTTATCTTCGTCTGAAAATGGACTTCCAACGCTTATCCCCGCCTAATTCGGATTTACCGTGCTGGGGTTTATCCTTGTCTCTTAAGAACCCAGGGTGTATCGAGTATCCCAGAGCTCCTCCAATCCCTTCAAGAGTCCGCCTTAAACTTGGTCTCTTCGTATCTCAGTCCACCTATGTAGAGTCCGTGCTAGCCCGGTCTCTTCCACCTTATCTCATGTACACCGGGCGCTACATTTAGCCTCAAGAGATTGGTCTCACCTGAAGTGAGAGGAAATTAGCTTTCTACTTTGAGCTAATGGCAATCGGTGCCCCTATTCGGTACTTTCAATTGGCGCCGGATTTAGGTGCCTTCAATCGGCGCCTCATTTAGTGCCTCATCCGACACCGCATCTGCTTCAAGTGCCTTTTTGACATCCTTCTGCCTCGAATTTGAAGAACTCATAAACTACAAAGTTGTAACTCTATGTCTTACTTCACACAGAAACTTGAATCGCGTTAATCCGAGATTCGAGTCAAAAGATATGACCTGGCGCCGGATTTACTTCCTCTACTTGGCGCCAGGTTGGCTTCCCACACTTGGCGCCGGTTTTAGACATCCATCCACTCTGAATTGGCCCAAGTGATGAACTACAAAGTTGTAGGCCTATCTATTATCTTTCCATAGGCTTACGAATCACCTTAATCCGAGGTCCGAGTCAAAAGTTATGACCACTTTACCAGAGACAGCCGAAGCCCCTTTAACCGCCTTCACTTGGCGCCGGGTTTCCTTTCACCCACTTGGCGCCGGGTTCACTTGGCGCCGGTATTGGACTTTCTTTCACTATGAATCGGCAAAAGTGATGAACTAAAAAGTTGTAGGCCTATCTAGTATCTTTCCATAGGCTCAAGAATCACCTTAATCCGAGGTCCGAGTCAAAAGTTATGACCACTTTACCACAGCCGAAGCCCCTTCAACCGCCTTCACTTGGCGCCGCACTCTCCTTCCCTCAGTTGGCGCCACACTCGCCTTCGCTCAGTTGGCGCCGGGTTTGCCTCTCCTCGGTTGGCGCCGCATTTAGTTGGCGCCACCTTTAGTTGGCGCCGGGTTGGCCTTCCACTCGGTTGATGCCGAGTTCAGCTAGTGTCGGGCTCACCTCTATTGAGTTGGTACCTCACTCGCTCTAGGAGAATAAACGCTCCATTCGGCTTCACCTTCTCGAACTTGTGAAGTCAATCACATACCTAACTCCCATACTCGAAGCTCCAACCTTGTAAATTATTTTGTGCGTCAACAGGGAGAAATAGAAGAAATATGGGGAAAGAGAAGAGAAGATAAAGATAAGAATAGATAGAAGAGAAAAGAATTGGTAGAAGAGCAAGAACTTTATTGAACATATGAGGGAGAAGGGGAAGGAAAAAATATAAAGATAAAAGCTAGAGGCTACATAAGATAAAAGTTACGATAAAAGCTATGAAGCTAAGAATTTGGTGTTTGGTTTGTGGGTGTCCTTCATGTCTGTACCTAGCTCTCCTTATATAGAATAAGCTCGCCCAAGCCCTATAGAAAAACCCTAGGCCGTTTTCAATCTGGAAAACTTAACATAGTCTCGGTCTAATAAGGAAAACTTAAACTGCCCGAAACGTGTAACTCAATTTTTGCCCCATTCTGTGCAGAATTTGAAAAAGTCATAAACAACAAAGTTATAGATCTATGTCTTCTCCTTCTGTGACTTTTGGAATCGTGTCAATCCAATACTTGAGGAGAAAGTTACGGTATTTTTACCAAAATAGGTTCAGCAGATCCGCGGCCTAATAAGGAGAAAATCTACTCCCAAAACTTCCGACCCAAGTCTGACCTCCGTCTGCGCCGAATTTGGAGAAGTCACAAACTAGAAAGTTCTAGATCTGTGTTTTATCTTTTTGTAGCTTTTGAAATCGTATCAATTGGATACACAAGTAGGAAGATACGGCTATTTTACTGAGATATAGTCAAATAAATCTGAGAATTAATTTTCCGCTCCAACAAACTCTTAATAAAAAAAATAGTAGATCTTCGTCGATTTCTCCCCGACCTCCTCCGTCCCGCCGCAGCTGCCTTCCCTCCTATCGCCATAGCTTCCGGCCACACCAAGTATGCAAGTCCGGGACCCTTTTGGAAAGAAATTTTTCGGTCGGAACAAACTTCTCCTTCAACCTCCCGGTCAGCAAGTTCGGAATCCCAGCCCTGCCACGGAAGGCCCAGTCCATCATCATCGAGACCCTAGCTGTTCGACTTCGCTCTTCCGACTGCTCGACGGGATCTAAAGAGTGATAGCCTCCAGATCCTCAAGCAGCAAAAGATCGAGGGACATGCCGACAGGATTTTTAGAGATCATGTATCTACAACGGAGCTAGACGGGAAAGAACAAAAAAGAAAAGGAAGAGATGAAGAGGGGGAACAAGACGAGGAAAAAGAAAAATAGAAAAGAAAATAGGAAAAAACAATATAATAATAAAAGATGGGTGCCTAGAAACTTTCTGTGCTTATGTAATTAATTTATATTTATGGATGGTAAAAGTTTATTTTAGTACTCTATAATTTTGCATTGTTTAATTTAATACTCTATAGTTTGATATTTTCTATTTCGGTGATTGGTTTCTTAAATTAATAATTTTGGTGACATTTTTTTTACCATAGTTAGTTTATCTTCCATGTTAGCATCATATCATAGTTCTCTCTTCTATGTTGCGTTGACGTGACAAATTAAAAATTCAATTTCAACCATAATTTTAAAAAAAATTTAACCCCTTTCAATATGAGTTATTTTGGTTTCAATTTGGGATTTTAGTGCTGCAAAATTTTAGATTTGAAATTTTTTTAAATTTGGGTTTGTTTTTAGTTCGCCACATCACTGCCACCTAGGATAGAAATATGACGTAGTATTTATGTGAAAATATCATGTGGGATAACTTAGTCCCGGTTAAAAAATTATCACCAAAAGTTGGAACAATTACAAAAAAATGTCGTGTACAAAGAAGTTCTTATGACGTCTTAGGTAAATAAAAAAAGAAAATAATATAATTAAATATATAAGAAAGCATCTTATTCACGTACAATTAAAAAAAATCAATAAACGATCTTTTTTGTAGGTTTTGAAATAAAATGACACTCACATCGCGCGTGCATCTTTACTAATAAATATAAGAGTAATTATTATATTATTTTAAAGAACGAAGCGCGACCATTTAACTCTTGAATTTGTTATTTCTTTTGGAAACTGTGACTTTCTCTTCACCGCTCCTCCATCTCTAAGCGAGTATATGTACGATCGAGCATGATCATGATTTATTTTGCTTCTTCAATTTTTTAGCTATTAATTAAATCTCTGCTGATTGTTTTCGCTTTCGCTGCCATAGATTAATTTAATTTTTGCTCATTGTTTTAGTTTGTCACTTCAGTAGGTTGCTAAAGCACAATATACAAAATCAATAATCAAGTTCCGGAATAGGACATGTAATTGATGACTGAAGACGAACAAATTTAATAATCAAGTTTGAGTACCGTTTGCAGCTAAACCTATTCAAAAGCACCAGCATTTTGCACAGCATGCCTTTGACAGTTCGCCACTGTGTAGAGCTCAAAAAATTATGCAGAATAAAAAAAAATTCTCGATTCGGATAACCGAGCACCAAGATATGGCCCTTCAAAGATTTTCGAAGGAAAAAAATACAAAGGTCAATAAAAATCACTGGGTAAATTTAAGTATTGTTTACGCGTGTTTGTTCTTAATCGTCCAAACCTTTAAATCAACGCTCCAAATTTGAGCAGCTCGGCGATGCTGGGGTCACTTTGCCAACACCAAATCCAATCTGGATAAATTTACATGAATAACGCGTTCCTTCCCAAAAATGCAATACTGGCTCTAGTTATCGTTTTAAATTCGGCAGACCGCCCCATAATGTGCCCGCCCACACCAAAAATTAAATTTGATTCAAATTTGTTAAAAAATTAATTCAAAATTGAATTAATTCATGCAAATCTGAATTCGTATTTAAATTCATCTTTGAACAAACTTAACATAATTTTCATGATTCAAATTCGACGAATTATAATTCACCCTACTCTAATCTCTATATGTATATTAAATAGGATAATGAACCCGTTTAATTTACAAAAATCAAGAAGAAAAAATATGTGGTGGTCACCTAAATTGGTGCTACTTCTTGATAAGGTGGGCTGTGGACGGGTATGGATTGGGTACGGAATGCCACTATTCTGAATCGTTTGGAATGAAGACACGCAGGGACTTTTTTGCAAATGCGCTAAAATACAGGGACCAAAATAAAAAAAGCCACGCACAAACACAGGCTGGATACAAATGCCATTATCACATAACTGCGCATGCCAGTATCACATAACTGCACATGCCAGTATCACATAAATGTGCTTGCCAGTGTGACCTTTTTGCAAAAATGCTAAAATACGGGGGACCAAAATGAAAAAAACCATGCGTGCCATTATCATCAACGGGGACTTGCCGTTTTCACAAAAATAAATGCCATTATCACATAACTGCACTTGCCATTATCACATAACTGCGCTTGTCATTATCACATACTTGCGCTTGCCGCTGCGGTCCCCCTTCAGTCCAAACCGTCCGGAATAAATTCTTTCACTTCGTACCCAATCCAAACCCGGCCGTGGGCAGCACCAACCAAATTAAATTTCGGCCATTAATTTTTTTGGACCATGCTTGTTTGCATATCTAATAGTTGAAAGTTCCACGCTTGTTTCTGTAATGAGATGTGTAATCCAAGTTTCTTCCTAAATATCAACTGCAATTCTATCTGCAACCCTCCAAACTAAGTTTGGCTTCGGAATTTCCATTCCTCTAGCTCCTCTTGATACATGACGAAAAAAAATGAGGAAAATGTATACTGAAGAAAGTAATGCCACTCCGTTTCTCATTACTTCGATAAGTATATATACAGCTTGGACTAGCTAAGGTTTTACATGACTTGATACCCAAGAAAGATAATCACGAGATACAGAGTCCTAATGTGACATGATATATACAAGAATATTCCTAATGTGACTTGTATACTCCAATACTCCCCCCTTAAGTTGGAGCGTGAAGGTTGACGACGCCCAACTTAGCAACAAGAGTCTGAAAGCGGTCTTGACCAAAAGCTTTGGTAAATAAATCAACCAATTGAGATGTGCTAGAGATCTTGGACGGAGCAACTTCACTAGAGTGAACATGCTCGTGAACAAAATAACAATCGATCTCCACATGTTTGGTGCATTCATGATAAACGTGATTCATTGTAATGTGTAACATTGCTTCGTTGTCACAAAGTAATCAGGTAGGTCGAGTGAAACGAATTCCCAAATTGCTGAAAACCCATTGTAACCACAAGACCTCACAAACAGCCACTGCCATAGCACGATATTCAGCCTCAGCAGATGACCAAGAGATGACCGACTATTTCTTAGTACGCCATGAGACTGGTGAACCACCAAACGAGATGAAGTAACCAGTGTGGGATCGTCTAGTCATCGGACAACCCCCATAATTGGAATCACAATAAGCCACCATTTCAAGATCCAGGGAATTATTGAGCAAGATGCCCTGTTCGGGTATGGATTTCAGGTATCGAACGACCCAGTCCGCAGCTTCAATGTGGTCAGAATTAGGCTTCTCGACAAACTGACTAAGGATGTTGACGGCATAAGCAATGTCAGGCCGAGTGACGGTCAAATACATCAGCCGCCCAATTAGGCTCATGTATCGTCCAGAATCGCTCATAATGTCGCCAGCTCTCTTAAGACGATGATTTTGCTCAATCGGAAAAGAACATGACCGTGAGTCATCTTTGTCACACTCTTTGATGATGTCAATAGTATACTTGCACTGACTGAGAACCAAACCACGACTAGTACTGGCTGCTTCGATACCAAGAAAATACTTTAAGACACCCAAGTCCTTGATACCAAATAAATCATTGAGATAGCGTTTAGTTGACTGAAGCATAACTGCATGATCACCAACAAGTATAACATCATCGACATAAACAAGGAGGAATAGGATGAGCTTATCTTGTCAGAATTTGAACATGGCGTGGTCAGAGTGAGATCGCTTGAACCCCAAGGCAAGAAGGGAATTTGTGAGCTTGTGAT
Source organism: Hypericum androsaemum (assembly GCA_963995505.1). Taxonomy (NCBI): domain Eukaryota; kingdom Viridiplantae; phylum Streptophyta; class Magnoliopsida; order Malpighiales; family Hypericaceae; genus Hypericum; species Hypericum androsaemum. Next base: position 11,362,855 of record OZ023190.1, read on the forward strand.
ACCAAGATCGAGAGGCTTGTTTTAAGCCATAAAGCGACTTCCGTAGGCAACAGAACCGGGAATCACCAGGTTTAAAAAATCCTTGAGGCACTCATATGTAGACTTCTTCAACTAGATCACCATGCAAGAAAGCATTATCGACATCAAGCTGATGGACAAGCCACATGTCCTTAACTGCCAAAGCCAACAAGCACCGAACTGAAATAACTTTTTCCACTGGCGCGAAGGTTTCATGATAATCAATGCCCTCAATTTGTTCAAAACCACGGGCCACTAGCCGGGTCTTGTAACGATCAATAGTACCATCTGGCTTGAATTGATTTTGTAGATCCATTTAGAGTCAACCACATGCTTACCAGGTGGTAAGTTAACAAGAGACCACGTGCCATTTGATTCAAGGGCTGCCACTTTTTATTTCATGGCGAGTCACCAGCAAGCATGTTTGATAGCATCAGAATAGGAGCGAGGCTCATCATGGGAACTGAGTGCTGTAAGAAACACCTGGTGTGCACGCGAAAAATGATTATAACTGATAAATTGTGTCATAGGATAAATGACCGAATTACCTGAGGAGCTGGGCGACACAAGGAATGGCCTTGATATCAGTGCAGGGATGAGAGATGGGGGTAGCTTAATATGATAATCTTCCTGATGAGTAGGAGGATGCCTAGCTCATTCACTACGACGAGGTGGTGCTGAAATAGAAACTGCACATAGAGTAGTGTCCTCAACTGAATCAAGGCCTAGCTCAGACAGATTAATATTGGGAGGATCTTCACCAGTTTTGTTCCCTAGGAGGGACTATGTCATTAATCACAGGAGTAGACATTGGATGATCATCCGCAATGTCAACAATGGTAGACCAGATGGGGCGGTCGGCAGCTCTATAGTACTATGATGTGCTCGATAAGGAAAAACATCTTCAAGAAAAGTGATATCTCGATAGACCAAACACTTAAGTGTACGGAGATTATAAATCTTTTATCCATTTTGATTGAAAGGGTACCCAAGAAAGACACATGGGTGGCTGTGTTCATCAAACTTGCCATTTTAGACATGATTGTGAGCATATGCCAAACATCCAAATAAACGTAGATGATATAAGAGGCTTGCTTCCTAAACAGCACTTCATATGGAGTGAGATTTTGGATTGCTCGAGATAGAGTCCGATTGATCAAGTAGGTGGCAGTCGACACACATTCTCCCCAGAACCACATAGGGAGGTTGGCCTGAAAACGTAGGGCTCGGGCCACTTCGAGAATATGCTGGTGCTTACGCTCAACAACTCTATTTTGTTGGGGAGTGTAAGCACATGATGTTTGTAAAAGGATACCCTGATACTCATAATATGTGCGCATGTCTTGAGAAGAGAATTCCAAGCCATTATTAGCTCGAATGTTCTTGACACCAACATCAAATTATTTTGCAACCATATTACAAAATATCTTGAGATAAGAAGATACTTCCAACTTGTATTTCACGAGGAATGTCCAAATGCCCCGACTAAAATCATCAACTATTGTCAAGAAATAATATGCTCTAGTTGAAGATAGAGTCTGATGTGGACCCCAAATGTCACAATGTATTAATTCAAAACATGAGGTAGTCTTGATAAAAGTTGTTGGAAAACACAAATGTGTGTGTTTTGCACGAAAATAAGAATCACACTGACTAGATCCTGTAGGAAAAGCTAAATCCTTAAAAGGAGATATATGCCTCAACTTTTCATTAGAGATGTGCCTAAGTCGTCGGTGCCAAGTCTGCGCATCAGTTGCTGCCGATTAAGCTACCCTGCCCTGCACGTTTTCAAAGTAGTAGAGGCCATCCCACTGTCTACCCACTCCAATCAGGCTTCTAGAAGTTAAGTCCTAGATGACACAAGAATAAGTATAAAACATTATCACATAATTCAAGTCTTTGGTCAACTTGCTTATTAATAACAAGTTGCACTTGAATAATGGAATATGAAGAACATTAGACAGCGAGATGTGATTGTTCAAACGCCAATGACAGGAACTTCATCACCATTGGGTATCTTTACAGATGGGTGAATTACACCATGATTCTCATCAATCAAAAGATCTTTGTTGTACGTGATATGATCAGTCGCACCAGAATCTAGTATCTAAGATTGTGTAAAAATGTCCTTACCAGCCATATTTGCACTCGAATCTGGCAAGGAAGAAGACGCGACTTGTTCAGGTTCGACTTTACCTGCCAATTGACTGAGCATCTTGGCTGACTTGAGCAGCCTTCATACGCAAACCTACGTCATATGGTGGTTTTATGTTACTGCTGAAGTTAGGATGGTTCGGCGTGCCATTATTGGGATTGGGCTTTCTCCATCTTGGAGGATACCCAATGATCTCAAAGCAAGTCGCTTCGAGGTGGCCAATTTTGCCACAATAAGAGCACCTCGATCGATTAGGGTTGCGGTTCCTTGCATCGCCTCTTGGTGTCTCTTGAATCCTGCTCTGAAAGGTAGCAGATTCAATACTCGATCGTTGTGAGGCAGAGATATTCCGTTGCTGCTCATCCTCCGAGACCAGATGGTAAGCAATTCCAATACTCCGGGTTGGTTAACTGCTAAGGATTTGTGTCTTGATGGTAACGAAGGAGTCGTCAAGACCCATAAAGAAGTCGTACATGTACTCTTTCTCCCTTATCTCCATGACTTATCTCCTCAAACCATAAGTACAACTGTTACACGAGCATATGGGTAAGGGCGAGATGTTGTTTACCTCGTCCCAGAGACTTTTTAGCTTAGTGTAGTAAGCTGACGCAAAGAGTTTCTCCTGGCAAAGGCTCGTTATGGTACGTCATAGTTCATACACCCGTGGAGCACTACCTTTTCCAAACCTCTCAGCAATATCAGTCCAGATATCATACGCCATTCGTGCACAATGCACACTGCTCACTGCTCTAGATGTCATGGCTGTCTTTAGCCATCCTCGAACCATCGCATCGACTCGAACCCAATACTGCAAATCACTGGAAGCAAAGGGTGGTTTGACGACCGTACCATCAACAAAGCCAAATTTGTTTTTGGCGTAGAGGACGGTGCTCATGCCATTGACCCATTCTCCATAGTTGACTTTGCTAAGACGATCCCCCGACGTGCGGTTGGCATGGATTGTCGGAGGGATGAATGTAGTACGGGGACATGGTATCCATATTACTGATTTCCAATCTTTCGCTGCCAGAATTTTGAGGATTTCTGGTGCTCATAGGGCTTGACTCAGTCATAATTTTGGTGGAGGAAAAATATGTGGCGGCGGGAAGGCTGTTTTGTTGGTAGGTTTATTTCGATGTGGATCTTGAACCAAGTTGTGGCTCTGATACCATGAAGAAAATAATACCGCTCCGTTTCTCATTACTTCGATAAGTATATATACAGCTTGGACTAGCTAGGGTTTTACATGACTTGATACCCAAGAAAGATAATCACGAGATACAGGAGAAAAACATGAGATACAGAGTCCTAATGTGACATGATGTATAGAAGAATATTCCTAATGTGACTTGTATACTCCATTATATACTCTTGAGTAATCTGAAACATAGAGATTCTTGGTTGCTCATCAATCTCCATGCTTGCTTAGCAAAGCAAGCAAAGAGAGATTAAAAATTTCCATGCTTCTAAAACTTAAACCTCCCTGTTTCTTTTGATGTGTCATTTTACTCCAACTAACCCAATAAATCTTACCCGTCTCTACTTCCCTAGACCACCAGTATATGGACACTAAGCTATCCAACTTCTTACAAATTAGTTTTGGGAAAAACACACAATGCATGGAATAATTGAGAATCGAAGCAAGCAAGACTTGACCATAATCTATCTACGGCCAGGGGATAAGAGTCTGTTCTTCATGATTGTGCGTTGGTCCATATGGCATTATATATGTATGACACATCATTTACCTTAGATCTTTCCTAAAAGGAGGAAGACCTAAATACTTGTCATAGTGTTTCATCAATATCACGCCTAGAATTCTTAAAATATCATTTCTAACTCTCAGAACTAGGCAGAAAAAATCTAATGATGGACTTATCATAGCTGACCAAATTGAAGAACAATTTTTTTGCAGGAGCTACTTAAAAGCAACAACGTCATCATAACTAGCAGTTCCTAAGAATAGCTAATGGTGTTGCGATGTGGTAATCCCAACACCATCCAGTTCAGATCAATTTTATTTCAATCGATAAATTTTAGTTATTTGAATGAATGTAATCTCAGCAATATTTTAAAATATAGATAAAAGTCTTGTTTCCTTTTAAATTGTATCAATGCAAATGGCTATCCTTCTATTGTTGTGGTCATGGGTGATGAAATGTTAAGACAGGAGACTGGAAATCAACTGAGAAATCATTCTTGCTTACCTGATTGAATAAGCTTAAGCCTTGGTATAAAGATGCTTTAAATGCTCTGCTTACTTAATTTTGAAAGTGTTTCAGCTTCATCAAATATGGATGAACCAGAAAGACATTAGCACAGTATATGAGAAACAGAAGATCTGTAACCTTGGTATGTTTTGCACCCAAATTTGATTACCTCGTGTTCTTAAAAATATGAAGTTGCTTACTTACATCTGTAGGAATTCAAATGCTTAGCAGTATGGAGCTGGAATGAACAAAAATTCAAAAGAATTGGTATAGGCAGCATTCACATAGACGTACAATATGCACAAAAAACTGATATAACAAGAACACAACTGCATAGAAGTAAACGACTTTGCAGAAACAAATTTTGCATAAGAAAAACAGCAAATTTACTCTGTATATCTTCGTACGCTCTGCAACAGGCCTGTAGTTGAGGCGATTGAATTATGAATCAGAGAAGGCTGACCGATACATTCTCATAAGCCTCGTGCCAACTTCGGTCATGTCTGGCCTATCAGAACCTCGATCTCTGGTGCATTCAAGTGCAAGCATCAGGAAAGCTTTGTATTGGCCGTCCTTCCTCGGCCACGGTTCGTCTGTGGATAGCCTGGGTCTAATATCTCTTCAAATCTCTCATTGTCTACAAAGCACCTAGCATGAAACGCAAGGAACTCGTCCTTGATAAATGCCAGTTTCCCACTCAGGAGATTGAGTAGCAGAACGCCAAATCCATAAACATCAGCCTTCTCATTGAACCGACCTGTTCTCATGTACTCAGGATCGACATATCCCCGTGTTCCTTTTAGTCCCTCCTCTATGAATGATTTTCCTTCGGGCAGAGACATGCATAGGGCAAAGTTGAACAGCTTGATGACACCATTCTCCTTATCTAGGAGTATGTGAAACGGTTTGATATCTCTGTGAATGAGCGGCCGAGGCAACGGAGTGTGAAGGTAAGCCACAACGTTACTTAGATCAACTGCAATCTTGAGCTATGTTTCCACGGTAACGCGGGTCGCAGTTCGGGTCCAATGGAATCGCGAAATAGCTCATCATCCAAGGTTCCCGCACAATCGAATGATTCATAAACCAGTGCCATAATTTTGGTCTCTAGACAACATCCAAGCAGTTTCAGGGTATTTTTGTGGACACTCAGCCGAGATGAAACAACAATTCCCCGGATCGAGAACTCTTCCATCCATTCTGTTGAACACCTTTTCACAATGACCTCCTGGTCTTGGAGGGAACCCCTGTACAATTTGTAATCAGAGTCATGAAAGAGTTGGTTTCGGTCGAAGTAGTTAGTTGCCATTTCGATCTCTCGAGCTGAGAAGCAACGAATCGGATTAACCTTGCCATCAAACAAAGCGATGGACTCCTCCAACAGCCTCCTTCCGTTTCTCATAGCACAACTTTCTTCATTGTCTTCCTTGTTTCTGAAATATGCAATCATCTTTCCTGCCGGTAACAAAGTGGTAAGATCAGCACAAGAGTTGCCACCCCAAAAAAAAAAAGGATCTGCAGCAGAGTCTTAAGCTAATCCTCAATATCAGGTCACTGAAGAGATAAATTTCAATAAATACTATGATCAGACCTTAAAACCAACAAGATCATCAACGAGACAGTCTGCAAGATGCATATCAAGACGATAGAAATAATTTACCGTGTCCGTGACCTAATGGAGTTAGTAAAGTTTCCTGAATTGCCTTCGGGATCTCTTTTTTTTTTGTGTGTTATAAATATTACTTTGTAAAAGCTTTAAAGAAGAAGACTTTTCTCGTATACTCTTTCTAGGACTTGTTGGTAAAGTACTAGTTGATTTTCCTTTCTTATGTGGTAAGGAAACTGCTCCTCACTTTCCCGGCAGTTGTTGGGAACATTCAACAGCCACAGACATTCCTAGCCCCATCCATCCAGTTGAGATCAATCTTGTTTCAGCCGGTAAAGTTTAATTATGTGATGCACGGCCGACGGCGAAGGCAATCTCCGGTCTTGCCACAAAATAATGTACGGAACACACAATTTGATGATAGAACTCAGGGTTACTATCATCACCAGAGGTAGAAAGAGAGCTAGCTAGCAAGGTTAATATCCTGCTCATATTTACCTTGCCTAAAAAGCAGGCCCGTGGATGACCAGCCGCCTCAATGCCGAGGAAGTTGCGTTACTTGTGCAAGGAACAAAGGTCCTTTAGTGAAAAATGGGGTGCTGCATAAAACGGATCACGTTGGCCAATGCCACGGGGGTTATTTCCGGTAATTATGATATCATCAACATAGATTAATACAAAGAGACTGACATATCCATGATGATAGATAGTAAAACGGGGAGGAATCCGTCTTATTATATCTCTAGGAATTTAAATGCTTAGGAGTATGGAGCTAGAATGAAGAAAAAGTTAAAAGCATTGGTATATGAAGCATTCACATAGATGCACAAGAATGTTTTAGCCCCATCTGCCAAGAGCTGGAATAGTGAAAATCGGTTAGGTTTGTGCATAGAACATGAACCCAGCTGCTCAGAAGTAAACGACTTTGCAGCAACAAATTTTGCATAAGAAGAGACATCCGGGTGACGAATATAACACCAGATTTCTCTTGTATATCTCCGTAGCAACCTTTGTTCCGGCTGTAGTTGAGGCGATTGAATTATGAATCAGACAAGGCTAACCGATACATTCTCATAAGCCTTGTGCCAACTTCGGTCATGTCTGGCCTATCGAAACCTCTATCTCTGGTGCATTCAAGTGCAAGCATGAGGAAAGCTTTGAATTGGCCGTCCTTCCCCGGCCATGGTTCATCTGTGGATAGCCTGGGGTCTAGTATCTCTTTGAATCTCTCATTGTCTACAAAGCCTCTAGCATAAAACACAAGGGACTTATTGTCCTTGATAATTGCCCGATGCCCACTTAGGAGATTAAGTAGAGTATAAACATCAGTCTTCTCATTGAACCGATATGTACTCAGGTACTCGGGATCGGCATATCCACATGTACCTTTAACTGCCTCCTCTATGAAAGATTGCCCTTCAGGCGGAGGCCTACACAGGTCAAAGTTTAACAGCTTGATGACCCCATTCTCCTTATCCAGGAGTATATTTTGCGGCTTGATATCTCGGTGAATGAATGGCCTAGGCAATGCTGTGTGAAGGTAAGCAACAACGTTACTTAGATCAACTGCGATCTTGAGCCTATGTTTCCATGAAAACAAAGGTCGTGGATCATGTCCGACGGAGTCACGAAGTAGCTCATCGTAGGAATGTTATTCACCCTAGGAAGTATGCATGTTTTAGATGATTTTAAGGGTACACCAGTCGTTGGCCGTGTTATTAAGTGGATTTGAATCTTGTTTGATTATGAAGTAGGAAACGTGAGTTATTTTCTTGCCTAACTTAGTCCTCTCTAGGAAACACGAGTTTGAATTGGATTCTTTAGTTGTACTCTCGACTATTTTAGTTGATAGAGATTGCCATTCCAAAATTTTGATGCTTTAGTATCTAGTTCCTCTATTTTGTTCTTGCTAATTTGTATGTTTCTCTTATTAGGCCCTCTTTGAAGCTGAGTTCCAGCTTCTTTTCTCGTTGTTTAAGAACCTCGGAAAGGTGCAACCCCACTCCGGAATCATATGCATATAACATTGGTATGTCATTTAAGTACGGCAATCCAGCATATTAAGCAATCAGAATCTGAGTTAAAAGATTCTGCAGGAGCTAGTTTAGAGTAGAAGACTCATGTCTGATTTCCAGACCTCCACTCACAGATCAATTTTAATTATCTGAATGAATATAAATATCAGAAATTTTTTAAAATATAGATAAAAGTCTTGTTTCCTTTTAAATTGTATCAATGCAAATGGCTATCCTCCTATTGTTGTGGTCATGGGTGATGCAATGTTAAGACAGGAGACTGGAAGTCATCTGAGAAATCATTGTTGCTTACCTGATTGAATAAGCTTAAGCCTTGGTATAAAGATGTTTTAAATGCTCTGCTTACTTTAATTTGAAAGTGTTTCACCTTCATCAAATATGGATGATCCAGAAGACATTAACACAGTATATGAGAAACAGAAGATCTGTAACCTTGGTATGTTTTGCACCCAAAATTGGATACCTTATGTTCTAAAAAATATGAAGGTTCTAGCTTGTATCTGTTGGAATTCAAATGCTTAGGAGTATGGAGCTAGAATGAACAAAAAGTCAAAAAGAATTGGTATAGGAAGCATTCACATAGATGTACAATATGCACAAGAAAGTGATGGTGATAATTTGTTGGGTCTGTGCATAGAACATGAACAAAACTGCACACACAAGTAAACGGCTTTGCAACAACAAATTTTGCATGAGAAAAGACAGCTGAGTGACTAATATAACAACAAATTCACTCTGTATATCTCCGTACGCTCTGCAATAATCCTGGAGCATAAACTTTGTTCCGGCTGTAGTTGAAGCAATTGAATTATGAGTCAGAGAAGGCTCCGATACATTCTCATAAGCCTCGTGCCAACTTCGGTCATGTCTGGTCTATCGAAACCTCGATCTCTGGTGCATTCAAGTGCAAGCATCAGGAAAGCTTTGAATTGACCGTCCTTCCCTGGCCATGGTTCATCTGTGGATAGCCTGGGGTCTAGTATCTCTTCGAATCTCTCATCATCGACAAACTCTCTAGCATCTAGCGACAAGTCTTCGGTTATCTCGGTGTCTACGAAGTGTCTAGCATGAAACACTAGGTAATTATTACCGGGATTTGCCCGTTTGCCACTTAGGAGATTCAGTAGCATAACGCCAAATCCATAAACATCAGCCTTCTCATTGAACCGACCTGTTATCATGTACTCAGGATCGGCATATCCCCATGTTCCTTTTATTCCCTCCTCTATGAATGATTTTCCTTCGGGCAGAGGCATGCATAGTGCAAAGTTGAACAACTTGGTGACACCATTCTCCTTATCTAGGAGTATGTGAAACGGTTTGATATCTCTGTGAATGAGCGGCCGAGGCAACGCAGTGTGAAGGTAAGCCACAACGTTACTTAGATCAACTGCAATCTTGAGTCTATGTTTCCACGGTAACGCAGGTCGCAGTTCGGGTCCAATGGAATCGCGAAATAGCTCATCATCCAAGGTTCCCGCACAATCGAATGATTCATAAATCAGTGCCGTAATTTTGGTCTCTAAACAACATCCTATCAGCTTCAGGGTATTTTTGTGGACACTCAGCCGAGATGAAATAACAATTTCCCGGATCGAGAACTCTTCAATCCATTCTATTGAACACTTTTTCACAATGACCTCTTGATCTTGGAGGGAACCCCTGTACAATTTGTATTCAGAGTCAAGAAAGAGTTGATTTCGGTCAAAGTAGTTAGTTGCCATTTCGATCTCTCGAGCTGAGAAGCAACGAATCGGATTAACCTTGCCATCAAACAAAGAGATGGACTCCTCCAACAGCCTCCTCCCTTTTCTCATAGCCCAACTTTCTTCCTTGTCTCTGAAACATGCAATCATCTTTCCTGCAGAGTCTGATCTAATCCTCAATATCAGTTCAAGATAAATGATTATTCCATTCTAATACTCTAGCTAGAGAAAAAAAAACCTTAATCTATGTCATAGAGATGCAACTAATCTCTCTCCTTTCAATTGTAAAACCAAAAAACAAAAAAAAATTCAAGAAATACTATGGTCAGACATTAAAACCAACAGGATCGTCAACAAGACAGTCTGCAAGATACATATCAAGACGAAAGAAATAAGTTACCGTGTCCGTGTGGATAACTACGTCCGTCTCCCTTGTTTGTTGACCTAATGGAGCTAGTAAAGTTTCCTGAATTGCCTTGGGGATCTTTTTATTGTGTGCGGATGGAAAGAGTTGTTATTACTTGTAAAAGCTGTAAAGAAGACTTTTCTACAACAAATTATCCAGTCAACTACAGGTTTTGTCTTGTCGAGTCTCGCTCATGGACTCTTTTTTTTTTTTGTAGGACTTGCTGGTAAAGTACTACTTGATTGTCCTTTCTTAGGTGGTAAGGAAACTGCTCTTTACTTTCCCGGCAGTTGTTGGGAACATTTAACAGCCACAGATATTCATAGGCCACATCCGGTTAAGATCATTTTTGTTTGGGCCGATAAAGTTTAATTACGTGATGCACGGCCGACACGAAGGCAAGGCAATCTCCGTCCGGTATTGCCACAAAACAATGCACGGAGAGAGAGCTCACAAATTTGACGATAGAGCTCTGGGTCGCAATCATCACCAGAGGTACAAAGAGAGCTAGAATCCAAGTGCAGTTCGAAGAACCATTGTGATTTCTTTAGCCATAGCCCGTCGCCAATTCGGATCCAAATAGCTTTGGAGTAGCATGCCTAAGGGCATTTGGCCTAGCAGTGTAAGATGATTTGACGGATGTCTAGCGTTCAAACTCTAGCAAGGTACAATTCTTGACGTCTTAAAAAAAAGATTAATTGACCTTCTGGAAATGCAACTCACAAGTTCGTCGCTGATAGCCAAGACTCTGGATAGTACTGATGATCTGCAGAAACATTATCTTATTCAAGGATGTCCAAGATGCGGCTTTTTGCAAAAGTACCTTGATAGCCACCTTGTCCTCTTCGAATGCCCATTCAACAGGTTTGTTGTTGAGATTAATTGGTACAATCCGGCCAATGTCCAAGTCCTCTGACGAATCCTGGTTGCTTACCTGATTAAATAAGCTCAAACCTTGGTATATCACACATCAATGGAGGTCCTCATCAAAATAATTGTCCAAGTAACTAAAATCCTGTAAATGCTCTGCATTTCTTAATCTCAAAATGTTTCACCTTCATCAAATATAGATGAACCAGAAAGACACTAACACAATATATATAAGAAAAAGAAGATCTATAACCTTGGTATGTTTTGCACCAAATCTGAGAGCTCGTGTTCTTAAAAATATAAAGCCTCGATCTAAAAATTTTGCATAAGAAGAAACATCAGAGTGACAAATATAACAGGAAATTCACTCGTATATCTTCGTTCCCTCTGGAACAGGCCTGGAGCATAACCTTTATTCCAGCTGTAGTTGAGGCAATTGAATTACGAGCCAGAGAAGGCTGACCGATACATTCTCATAAGCCTTGCGCCAACTTCGGTCATGTCTGGCCTATCGAAACCTCGATCTCTGGTGCACTCAAGTGCAAGCATGAGGAAAGCTTTGAATTGGCCGTCCTTCCCCGGCCATGGTTCATCTGTGGATAGCCTGGGGTCTAGTATCTCTTTGAATCTCTCACTGTCTACAAAGCCTCTAGCATGAAACACAAGGTACTTGTTGTCCTTGATAAATGACCGTTGCCCACTTAGGAGATTAAGTAGAGTAACACCAAAGCCATAAACATCAGCCTTCTGATTGAACCGATATGTACTCAGGTACTCGGGATCGGCATATCCCCATGTTCCTTTTACTGCCTCCTCTATGAAAGATTGCCCTTCAGGCAGAGACATACACAGGTCAAAGTTAAACAGCTTGATTACCCCGTTCTCCTTGTCCAGGAGTATATTTTGTGGCTTGATATCTCTGTGAACGAGTGGCCTAGGCAATGCTGTGTGAAGGTAAGCAACAACGTTACTCAGATCAACTGCGAACTTGAGCCTATGTTTCCATGTTAACAAGGGTCGCGGATCATCTACAATGGAATCACGAAGTAGCTCATCGTACAAGGTTCCCTCACAACTGAATGCTTCGTAAACGATTAAAGGAACTCGAGTATCTAAGCAACATCCGATGAGTTTCAGAACATTTTTGTGGACACTCAACCGGGATGAAACAACAATGTCCCTGATGGAGTAGTACTCCCACTGCCATTGCGGTCTCTTCACGATGACCGCCTGGCCACGGAGGAAACCCTTGTATAGTAATGGGTAAGGCCAGTCCACAAGGACTTGCTTTCGGTCGAAGTTGTTAGTTGCAAGTTCGAGCTCTCGAGCTGAGAAGCAACGAATAGGATTAACCTTGCCATCGAAAAGAGAGATGGACTCCTCCAATAACATCCTTCCGTTTCTAATAGCCCAACTTTCTTCCTTATTTCTGAAACATGCGAGCATCTTTCCTGCCGGTAATGAAGTGGTAAGATCAGCAGCAGAGACGGGGATTCTAAAAGCAAGTAAATGCTCATTCCAAGTACTAATGCTTTTTCCTTGCTTTGCATGTAGTTCAAGGATCAAACAAGCAACAAAAACTCGAATGAATGGATCGGTTGGGCGTAGATTGGTCAAGAACACGTCTCTTAAGATGTTATTCTTTTACTTGATAGCCCAGATACGACTGCCTATGTATTGTCAGATTCCTTTGTACTTTTTCATCTATCTGAGTAATAATAATACATCTCATAAATTTATCAAACCGAACGACAATAGCTGAACCTAATCTGAGAGAAAAAGGGACTCTGATCTTTGAAATCAGTTCACTAAAGAGATGATAATTCGATTCTGATAGCTTGTGGAGAGATAATATACCTTGGGGATGGACCTGCTTCTCTCTCCCTTGTTTATCCAGTTAATGAAGCTTCCATGGTTCTCTTTTGGATCTTGTTTTTGTGTGGATCAGGGCTGGGGTTGGCCAAATTGTTATAAATATCACCTTTTTTTTAGAAGAAGTTATAAATATCACTTTGTCAAATAAGAAATGTAAAGCAGAAAAGCTTTGCACTATTTTTGGATAAAAGTATAGAGTTCTATAAAACAAGATAAATTTGGTTAAAATAGGTTTGTGTCGGGTTGGTTTGGGTGTTGCTAGGGTCTCTAATAACTAAAAAAAGTCTGGCCCGGGTTTTTTTTGCTAAATTTTATTTTGGTACCTGATATTTATATGCGATTTCATTTTTGTACATTTTAATTTTTTCAGTAATGGCTAAATTACATTTTGGTACTTCAATTTTTTACTCGATTTTATTTTTGTACATTTTAATTTTTTCCAAATACGACAAAACTTTATTTTTGGTACTTAATATTTTTACACGCTTTTATTTTCATACATTTTAATTGTTGTTGAAGTCTTATCTCAATGGCACATCAAGTTTTTCAACGGTAAAATCACAACGCACATCAATTTTCAAGGGCACATCAAAATTTTCAATGGCACATCAAAATTTTCAAGGACACATCAAAATTTTCCAACAACACATCAAAATTTTCAATGGCACACAATTATAACGTCACATCTATTTTTAAAAGGCAAGACCGTAATTCGTGTAGATCATTTAATTCTCTTTCAGAAAATATATTATAATAGCAAAAACTCTGAACAAGTCAAAATTTATGGTTCATCGAAGTTTTAATAGTTATAGTCCCAAAAACATATGGGCCGCCCTTAGCAGGTGTTGTAGGCCTGCTGTTGCCCGTACCCAATCCGAGGCGGGTTTGTGTAATTACCATGTTTGGATAGGAAAAAATATTATTTCACTTTACTTACATTCTAATTTTTTGGAAAAAGTGCACTTTACTACTGTGTGGTATCACCGATTTTGTTTTTAGGACCTATGTTTTCAAATTAGTATTCAAGTCCTTGTAGATTTCTAAATTTTATCACATATAGTCTGGAGCAGCTGCTCGGGCTGCCCGAATCATCTGTCATCTCGTTCAACTCAAAATGACATCTTTTTGCGTGTTACGTGGCGAGTCAACTGGGTAAATTATGTATGACGTGTTAGAGTGATTATCAAATCAGTCCTAACTATTCTTTATACAATTTCAAAAGCCCCTCATTTCAAATCAATCCCAACTAAGCTTCTTTTTGGAGTTCTCTCCTTCCTCCTTGTTACTTCACTTAGTCTAGCCATGCTTCTTCAAACGAGGATGGCATCCTCTGCCATAATAATGAACTTGAAGAACCACCGCCACAACCACCAACAGCAAAGGAGACCTTTCCTGTGAGATAGCCAGACCATATGTGCCCTCTTCGTCAGGCATGGGTCCACGACGACCCCTACCCATCGTACGAGTCAAGTTGCTACATCATCGATCCCAAGTTCAGCTGCCAAATGTTCGGCACCCCGACTTTGACTAGCTTAAGTACCAGTGGAAACTGCTCAACTATGAGATCTCTTTTTTTCTTTTTCTAAATCTTCCACCAATAAATCAAAATCCACCTCGGGGAAAAAGACCAAAGTGTTGGAGAGAATCTCACATCGAAAGTTACAACTGGGTTGGGCCTATTTATAAGTGTGGATAATCCACATACTCATTACCTTAAGATTTTAGGTAGGATATGGAAATGCCTATACAGTATCAGAGCCAATTGCTCTGACCAGATCCATGGCCTGTTGTGCTAGCACGGTGATGCGTGTGTAAACACTCAGTTATTCGTTAAAGAGAGATATACATTTTGGAGGCCATTGAAAGGGTGATTCCGAGGGACCATATTCCAAGAGCCAAAACTTTTTGCTCGAATATCAGATTATAACAAATGAGATACCATTGGAAAGCTTAAAGAGAGATATACATTTTGTCTTTATAGCCAAGGTCAAATTTGGAGAAAAAGAGGGTCAAAAATGAAAAATACGAAGATATGATGAAGTTATGCAGCCCAACTAGTGACGGGAAGTTAACTGGCGATCGCAAGTCACCCAAACAGAAGGTTTGGGGCACCAAACTTACATTGGGAAGTTAATTGGCGATGCTAGTTGCCCAATTTTTAGAATATGTCAGACTTCTTATTTAGTCGAGTATCTAACCCGTTTCATATTTTTATGACTCTTGGCCTCTATTTTGGCCCTAGTACCCCAGATATATTTATTTTTCTTATTTTAGGCCTCTTGTGATTGGCTATTAGGACTTTTAGTTTAGGTTGACCTCTTCTAGGTTTTCCTATTCTCTAGTTAGATGCTTGGCTATATATAGGTCATTAGCTCTTAGGTTTTTAGACACCATTATTCTTGCGACTTTGAGACTACTTGGAGATTAATAAAGTCACAATTTTGGTTAGCTTCGTGGAGGAGATTAGCAAGGCTTGCTCAAATGACTAAGTTTTTTCTTTCCCTTTTATATGCTATTCATTATTATATCTTCCATTAATATCATGTGCTTTATGATCATGCTTAGCGAGTAGTTCTCTTGTGAGTACGATGCCCAAGTTATGTAACTGACTATCTATGTGAGTTTATGGTTTGAATATCTTTTGCGTTAGTTATTAATTGGTGTACTTAATGTTTAACCTAACTTGATCACTTAGGTTATGAATAGAATTGATAAGAGTAGATCGAAAGGCACTTGAATTGATGGATAAACTAATTAGCATGTTCTTAGATGACTTAATATCGTGAGAATAACCCGCTAGGAGGATCTTCATAAATGAGATTAGTTCAGTTCTAAGTCTAATTGATGAGCGAAAGTATTAATTGGTAATCTAGTTCTTTTCTATCTTACTTTTATCTCTCTAATTAGCGAAAGTATTAGGGAGATGTATTAGAACACTCTGGGTACTACAAGAACTTCATAAGGGTATCGTGCTTATTTATGTCCATTGATTCACAACTTATCTATTTACATTTATTAATTTTTTTTATTCATTGAATATCTCGTTTACTTCTTTACAACCTTTAATTCTCCCATTCCGTACGATTGATTATTTTGATTTCGTGTTCCAACCCTCAGTTCGAGAACCCTACTTTCCACTATACTATTTGTTTGTGCATTTAAATGTTCTCAATTTCTCATACATCACACGGCCCCTATTTGAAAACACGAGAGGCGGTGTGAAGCCCGTGCAAACTTCATCCCAATAGGCTTCGTTTGAGGGGGCGTATGGGAGAGAATCTCACATCGAAGGTTACAAGTTGGTTGGAATTCACAACACAAAAAGTTACAAGTGAGTTGGTCTGTTTATAAGTGTGGATAATCCACATACTTTCTACCTTAAGATTTGGATAGGATATGGAAATTACTATACAAAGTGCCATTCACCTTCCCCCCTCTTCCTCGCCTCTATAAACACACAGTGAAGGCGAGATTTTAGGGGAAGGCTGAAACCAAAAATCGACGATGAGTAATGAAATGTCAAAATCATCATGTCGTAATACGAGACCATGCGCCCTCTTGGAGCTCCTCTCCCATCTCCCGCGCCCGCTTGACCCGGCCGAGGTCATGACCTAGTCGAACTCACTAAGTCAGGAGTAGGTAGTCGAGAGCATCTGGCACTCAAAGTGAATGACTTTATCACTGTTTAGGCGCTGGTGAGTAGGGAGTTGGAGCTGGTTGAGGAGGAGGAGAGGAGAGGGAGGATGAAGGAGAGGATTAGGAGGAAGAACATGATAAGGGTGGGCGTGGAAAATGGAGGGAGAGAGGATGGAAGGTTGAAGATGATGTAAGAATAGATGAGACTCATTTGGTAATTAACTACTCTAATACGTCACATGCAACTTATCTAGGTGGCACGCCACGTAATCTGTGAAACGATGTTATTTCGAGTCGAATGGCATGACAGATGGTCCGAGCAGCCAAGGCAGTCTGGGATCGTATACGATAAAATTTAGGAAACCATCGAGACTGAAATAGTAATTTAAAACTACGGGTCCTGAAAGCAAAATCGGTGACAACAAAATAATAAAGTGCATTTTTCCCAAATTGTTTTAAGTAAAACCGTTTCTATTACAAAATATCAAGTCAACGATGAGTGTTTGTCTTTTCTAAAGAGTAATAGAGTCTGGTATTCTTCTCACTCAAAGTCGACTGATTCTTCGTGTTTCAAATCTAGCCTACTTCGAACTTAGATTTTATTCAATTTAGTAGATGTCCGGATAGTATATCAGTAAACAAAATTAGACTGTTTGTTGTGGGTGATTATAATGATAAGCAAAACACTAGAGGTCTTTTGCTGGAAATGGAACTCTTGGATTTATTTGGCTCCTCATGTGCTCTTTGTGGGGTGTAACGAATCCAATTGATTAGGGTTAAAGAACGAGAAGAGGGGGAGAAAGAATAGAGAAATGGGAAAAGAAGAGTGGGGAATTCTGCTTATTGTATTCAATTACAACTTTCTGGATGCTTCTCTACTTGGCTAGCTTCCCTATTTATACAAAATGGTACAGAAAGGACTAAAAGGCAATTACTCATAATCTGGGTACTAATGAGTAACTCATTACATCTTCCCCCTTCAATTTCAACCTTGTCCTCAAGGTTGGAAACTCGAAAATTGATTGTATAAATCTGCCTCATCTTCCTATATTACTTCCTCATCAGTGAGATTGCTCCAAGTCACCAAGAATTAGCTCACCAACCCTTCACCTCGTTGAAATGCTCTTCTTGCCAAAACCCGTACTGGTGTGACATGTACTTCGCCTTCCTCGTTCACTGTCGGAAGCATTGGTAAAGTCTGATTCCCGGTGGGCAAACCTTTCTTAAGCAAAGAGACATAGAAAATGGGATGAATTCGACAGCTTTGTGGCAAATCAAGTTTGTAAGCCATACTGCCAAACCTCTGCAACACCTCAAATGGCCCATAATATTTAGCAGCAAGCTTCAAGCTCCTTCTTACTGCAACTAAAGTCTGCCTATAGGGTTGCAACTTCAGGTATACCCAATCTCCCACCTTAAATTCCCTTTCAGAACGTCTGGTATCTGCCTGCACCTTCATTCGTTGCTGAGCTTTGGTTAAATTCTCAGTTAAGATCTTTAATACTCTTACCCTTTTACCTAAAAACTCATCAACAGAAGCTATGGCACTCTGCTGCACAAATAAACCTGGTAATTCTATTGGTGTGTACCTGTAGAGAGCCTCGAATGGAGACATCTTGATCGAGTGGTGGTAGTTAGTGTTGTACCATAATTCTGCTAGACTGATTCACTTACTCCAAGTCTTAGATTTGTCAAAGCAAAAACACATCAAATAAGTCTTCAAACATTTATTCACTCTCTCAGTTTGACCATCCGACTGCAGGTGGTAGGCCGTACTCAAATTGATCGAGATCTCAAATAATGTAAACAGCTCTTGCCAAACTCAACTTGTAAAGATTCGGTCACGGTCACAAACTATACTTCTTGGCACCCCATGAAGTCTGCAAACTTCATCTAACAATATTCTGGCAATCTGAAATGTAGTAAAAGGATGAGTCAAAGAGATGAATTGTGCAAACTTGGTGAATCTGTCGACCACCACCAGAATTTTGTCCTTCCTCTCAGATTTAGGTAGTCCTTTAATGAAGTCCATCGAGATATCCTGCCAAGCACCTACACGAATTGACAAAGGTTGCAATAATCCTAGCATGGCTACATTCTCTCCTTTACATTGCTTGCAAATTTCACACTTACTGATCACCTCCTGAATGTCTTTCTTCATGTTTGGCCAACAGAAAAATCTTTGGATCTGCTCATAACTTCCCGTTATCCCTGAATGCCCTTCGACAACAGACCTGTGCAATTCATCAATCAATTGTTCTCTCAGAAGCTTTGCCCACATAGATTTTTCCCTTGTACCTTAGTACGCCTTCAACCAAAGTATAATCAGGACCAGATCCTGGATGTACTAACAAATCTTGTTGAAGTGAGAGAGCGTCTTCATCATCCTCATAGGTCTCGACAATCTCAGTAATCCAGAGTGGTTGAACCATAATTATGGCCAACAATTCTGTAGATTCCACTTGTCCTTGGTCAACCTGAACTCCTGGTGTCATCTTTTGTGATAGGGCATCTGCGACCACATTCTCTTTTCCTTTCCTATACTGTATAGAAAAGTCTAATCCTAAGAGCTTGGAAATAGCTTTTTTCTGCAGACTGGTGATGAGTGTGGAAACACTCATCTTTTGTGTTTATTTTAGAGTAGATTTACCGTTGTTTCTATTGCTTTTATTTGTTCTTCATTGTCGTAATGTCATTTATCGTGCATTGTTTGTTTTAGTGTAGTCTTATGTTTTTGTTGTGTTTTCTTCATGCTAGGAGATTTGGTGAGGTAAAGTGGAGGAAGTGAAGTCACCTTGGGTCATCGTATGCGATTTGATTTGCCGAGAGGAAGGACGCTTAATCGAGACCTCGAAGACGTGGGCGAGGTGGACCTCTTGTGACTCTAATGCTGATAACTTTCTCATCCGAAGTCCGATGGAGACGAATGAGATGGCTCTGAAAAGAAGACATCCGGGGCTACAACTTTGTCTCTGATGGTCTTCTTTAAATTCGGAGTCTAAGAGGGGAGAACGCTGGATTCAATGTCGTGGTCCAACTGTGTCAAGATTTCATCACAAGTGGGCCGAATTTGAAGACTTGTTTTGGGCCCATTGTGGGCTTTAATTGTAATTCTGTGGCTGAGACATTTTGGGGGGAAAAACCTTGTATAAAAGCCTTTGCTTGGCTTTCCTTTAGAGAGACATTAGATATTTTGGTAACAACTCTCCACTAACTCTTAGATTGGGAAGAAAACTTGGTGAACCTTAGAAAGGAGGATATTGAGGAAGCTTTGAAGATTATCTTGAGCTTTCTCTTACTTCCTCTTTTGTTCATGTTTTGCTTACATAGTTTAATGAATATGTTGAGCTATTTGGTGAATATGTTTGAGTAGTTGATTAGTGAGTTTGGTGCCTTGATGGCACCTACTTAGCCAATAGTTTAGGGGGTTAACATGCCTAGGTATGTGTACTAGTTAATGAGCTTAATGCTTTATCTCGTTTGATCACCTTGATGATGAACTTGGTTAATGTTAATCGCCGAGAGGGGTTAGGATTAACAGACTATTTAACTAGTTGAGTAAAAACCTATTGATGAGAGATCACCTTAGGTGACTAGTTGTCCTAAGGATGGTGATTATAGTTGGTGATTAGTTAGATTAGATGGCTAATTTTTCGCGAGAGCGTGGTTGGTTCTTCTAAGTCTAGTTAAGAATCGATTTAGACTAGTTTGTCGCGAGAGCGTTGATTAGTTGCCTTCGAAACATCCGGACCATATCATGAACTTAATAAACCCCATAAGCCATTTGGTTATTTAGGTTGTCATTGGTACCATGCTCACTCTTGTTTTAAGTGTTTAAACTAGAGCATTGTTTAGTTGCAATTTTATTTCAAGTAGCATATCATGTTTGGAATTGACACCTCCATTTCTTATAGTCCTAAACTAGTGGTAGAGTCGAGTTTGCGGCCTAGCTTAGTCCTTGTGGGATGACAATCCCTTACTTACTCATTATTGCAAAAGGGGTGAAAATCCTTCCTTTCATTGTTGCAAGAGGTGTGAAAATCCTCTTCGGTATCCTTTCAATTGGCGCCGTTGCTGGGGATTAAGTACTAGATGCTTAATTTGGCTTACGAACTTGGATTGGAATATTTTTTTTTTGTTTACTTGGTTACTGTTACTTAGTGCTTTTGTTGTTTGTCTTACAAGGTACTCGTTTGTCGCATGCGCTCAACTCGCTCAACGCACCACATTCCGATCGGAGTAGACGTTGACATTGGATACTTGGAAAGGGTATTGCGACAAGAGAGAAGGACACAAGCAAGGATGAATCAACAACCTCATGTGCAAGAAGCTCCACAAGGAGCTCCGCAAGGCGATGCGCAAGGAGTTGGAGTTTCTCGAAGGTCTCTCATGGACTATGCTAGGCCCACCTTGAGAGGGGCAATGTCTGGAGTTCCTAGGCCAAATATCTAAGCTAACAACTTCGAGATCAAGCCGGCCGTGATACACATGCTCAAATCTTCGTTCCAATTTTATGGGTTGCCGAATAAAGACCCCAACGACCATATTGCTAACTTTTTGGAGATAGCCGACACATGCAAGTACAATGGAGCTTTCGATGATGCCATGAAACTTAAGTGTTTCCCATTCACTTTGCAAGACAAGGCCAAGATTTGGTACAAGCAATTGGTCGGGACATCGATAGCCACGTGGGAGGAGCTAGCAAGTGCCTTCCTTGAAAAGTACTTTCCCTTCTCAAAGACGAATAGGCTCGTGAAGGAGATCAACAACTTTCAACAATTTGAGAATGAGTCTTTGAGTGAAGCTTGGGAGAGATTCCAAGGATTGCAAAGGAGTTGTCCACACCATAACTTGACGGAGGAGTCTTTACTCCAAACATTTTACTTCGCTCTTGGATCCTCAACAAGGGGCACGGTTGATGCCGCCTCCAACGGATCCTTCTTAAGAAAAGATAGGGATGATGTCCACCACATCTTGGAGGAGTTGGGCGGCTACAAACATTCTAATGGCCAATGAGAGAGCTAGGCAACTGAGTAAGGAGCACGTAGAAGTGATTTTGATATTGCCTCCTCTATTCAAGCTCAATTGGCTTTGTTGGCAAAGAAAGTTAATGATCTAAGCTTGAACAAAAGCAATGTGGTGGCCGTGCAAACAAATTGTGAAGTTTGTGGCAATGTAGGCCATGAGATGAACGAGTGTGCCATGTTGGGCTCGTCTATGGAGCAAGTAAATTTCATTGGTGGCCAAGGACAAGGCCAAGGTCAAGGGGAAAGTAGGATGGGAAATAATCCCTATTCCTCCACCTATAATCCGGGGTAGAGAAATCACCCAAACTTCTCTTGGAAGGGAGGAAATAGTGGCAAAAATATGGCGATGGTCCCTGATAAAGGACCTCCTCTTCGGTATCAACCTCAAGGGCCCCCTCTGGGTTTCCAACTACGTGCGTTCTTGACAGATTGAATGGGCGCTGTGGAGGAGAAGTTTGAGAAGATGGATAAGTTTATGCACGAAGTTGGAGGTGTGGTTGGCCAACAAAGCCAAATTTTGGCAGCCATACAACAACAAGGTGCATGGTAGAACAACTTGGAGTAAATTCTCAAGGGACAAGCTACCGCGATGCATAATATGGAGACTCAACTTGGAGAAATTGCAAAGGCGAGTTCCCATAGAGCTTCCGGCTCCCTGCCAAGCTCCACAGAAACAAATCCTCGAGGAAATGTGAATGAAATTTCTTTGAGGAGTGGTAAAGAAATAGCTTCTCAAGAGGCAACCCGGAAGAACAATGACGATCCTATGGAAGCCAATGAGGAGGAGAAAGAAGTAGAGGCAGAGAGAGAGAGAAGTCCACCGGTTGAGAGTGCTGAAGAAGAAGTCTACGTGCCACCACCACCTAAAGCTCCTCGACTACCATTCCCTCAAAGAGTGAAGAAGAAGAATGTGATGGATGACAAGTTTATTGGCTTCATGGAGAAGATGAAGAACATCCAGATCAGTGTTTCTTTTCTTGAGATGTTGGATCAATTGCCACAATACTCGAAGTTTCTCAAGGAACTCATCACTAAAAAGAGGAAGTGGGAGGATAGGCAGACGGTGGCTCTAACGGCTAACTGTAGTTCTCTTGTCTCCTAGAATCTTCCAACGAAGTTAAAAGATCCTGGGAGTTTCATTATCCCCTGTCTTGTTGGTGATGTGGAGTTTCCAAAGTGTTTGTGTGACTTAGGCGCAAGTATCAACTTGATGCCTTTGTCCATCTTTCGGAAACTAGGCTTAAGTGAGGTGAAAGCAACATCGATGCTACTCTAATTAGCGGACTAAATCATAAAGAAGCCATTTGGGATCGTGGAGGATGTCCTGGTAAAGGTTGATAAATTTATCTTCCCAGTGGACTTTGTGGTGCTAGACTTTGTCGAGGATAAAAGTTGTCCATTAATTCTTGGATGACCTTTCCTTAACACAGCCCGTACTTATGTTGATGTGCATGGTGGAAGATTGATCCTTCGAGTAGAAGACAAAGAGGTGGTGTTTAAGATGTCTGATGCAATGCGTCACCCTCTTGATGAGGGCACGTGCATGAAGATTGATCTGGTGGAGGGATGCATCCATGAGTTTGGCAAGGATATCGTGGCAAGTATTGAGGATGAGATTCTTGAAGAGAAAGAAGTGGACAATTGTGAAGATTTTGAGGATGAATATGGGAAGAAAAGTCTCTATGAGGATTTGGGGGTTAACTTGAAGTATCGCACTCCACCGTCTGTTGTTAAGGCTCCAAAGTTGGAGTTAAAAGAATTACCCTCGCATTTGAGGTATGCATTCCTGAAGGATGGACGGAGACTCCCTATTATCATCTCCAACAAGCTCTCCAAGGAGCAAGAGGAGAAAGTGCTGCAAATTATGAACAACCGGATTAAGGCCATGGCTTGGCAAATATCCGATATCAAGGGGATAAGTCCTGAAATTGTGATGCATCATATTCACATGGAAGAGGGAGCAAAACCGAGGGTGGATCAGCAAAGAAGATTGAACCCCAACATGAAAGATGTGGTAAAGAAGGAGGTGATCAAGCTGCTAGAGGCTGGAATTATTTACCCCATCTCCGATAGTGAATGGGTAAGCCCGATCCACTGTGTCCCGAAAAAGGGAGGAATGACTGTTGTGATCAATGATGAGGGCGAGCTCATCTCCACAAGGATGGTGACAGGATGGCGAGTGTGCGTTGACTATCGAAAGTTGAATGATGCCACACGTAAGGATCATTTTCCTCTGCCATTCATTGATCAAATGTTGGAGAGAATTTCTGGGTATTCTCACTATTGCTTTTTGGATGGGTACTCGGGCTATAACCAAATTGCAATATACCCAAGAGATCAAGAGAAGACCTCTTTCACTTGTCCTTTTGGTATTTTTGCCTATCGACGAATGCCTTTTAGATTGAGTTGTGCTCCCGCAATATTCTAACGATGCATGGAGGCTATCTTTTGGGAAATGAATGAGAAGATTATGGAGATCTTCATGGATGATTTCTCAGTGTTTGGAGAATCCTTTGATAGTTGCTTGGCCAATTTGGACAGAGTATTGGAGAGATGTGAAGAGAAAAACCTTGTTCTAAATTGGGAGAAGTGCCATTTCATGGTAGATAAGGGGATCGTTCTTGGGCATAAGATCTCTAAAGCTGGTATTGAAGTTGACAGAGCTAAGACGAAGCAATAGAGAAGATGGGAGCACCCACTTCGGTCAAGGGAGTGAGAGCATTTCTTGGCCATGCAGGATTTTACCGAAGATTCATCAAGAATTTCTTCCTTATAGCAAAGCCGCTCACCAATTTGCTGGTTAAGGAGGTGCTTTTCAATTTTGATGAGCCATGTCTGCAAGCATTTGATTCTCTGAAGAGAAGAGTTACCGTTTGAAATAATGTGTGATGCAAGCGACATTGTTTTGGGATGTGTGCTGGGTCAAAAGAAAGGGGGAAAGCTTCATGTCATCTACTATGCTAGTAGAGTGTTGGCGGGCGCCTAGCTTAACTACACAACTACAGAGAAGGAGATGTTGGCTGTTGTATATACTTGTGACAAATTTTGGCCATACCTACTTGGGTCGAAGGTGATCATCTACACTGACCATGCAGCTTTGAGGTATTTATTCTCTAAAAATGATGCCAAGCCTAGACTCGTGCGCTGGATTTTATTGCTCCAAGAATTTGTCTTATCCATCAACGATAAGAAAGGCTGTGAAAATATTATCGCGGATCATCTCTCTCGGCTAGAACATAGCGAAGGAATGGAGACTCATGGTGAGATTCAAGAAGAGTTTCCAGATGAAGCGTTGATGATGGTGAATCATGTGGGGGTACCATGGTATGCTGATTTTGCCAACTTCCTTGTTGGCGACATTATTCAATCCGATTTGAGTTATCCCCAACGAAAGAAATTTCTAAGGGATGCTCAACTATTTCTGTGGGATGAGCCTTATCTCTTTAAGAGGTGTAGCGATGGAGTGCTTCGACGTTGCATTGCGGATGATGAAGTGATGACTATTCTGGAGCAATGTCATAGTACCCCGTACGCCGGTCATTATGGAGCAACCAGGACCGCATCGCGAGTCTTTGAATGTGGGTTTTATTGGTCCAATATTTTTAAGGACGCTCGTTCTTTTGTTGCTCAGTGTGATCGATGCCAAAGGAACGGAAATATCTCAAAGAGAAATGAGATGCCGCTCTCTGGAATCCTTGAAGTGGAGCTCTTCGATGTTTGGGGGTTGGACTTTATGGGACCTTTCCCAACCTCTTATGGCAACAAGTATATCTTGGTGGGAATGGACTACGTATCCAAGTGGGTGGAAGCTTGGGCATCACCAACCAATGATGCTAAGGTGGTCATTCGCTTTATCAAAAAGCTCTTCTCAAGATTTGGAGTGCCAAGGGCTATCATAAGCGATGGCGGTTCACACTTTTTTAACCGATCATTTGAGATTTTATTGAAGAGGTATGGGGTCACTCACAAGGTTGCTACACCTTATCACCCTCAAACAAGTGGGCAAGTTGAACTCTCCAACCAGGAATTGAAGAAGATCCTTGAAAAGATTGTTGGAGGAGCAAGAAAAGATTGGGCAAACAAGCTTAACGATGCCTTATGGGCATACCGAACGGCATTCAAAATGCCTATCGGGATGTCCCCATTTAAACTTGTTTATGGCAAGGCGTGCCACCTCCCCGTAGAGTTAGAGCATCGAGCATTTTGGGCCATCAAAACCCTAAATTATGATTACAAGAAAGCCGGTGAGCGAAGGGTGTTGCAACTTGAAGAGTTGGACGAAATCTGCGACATGGCGTTTGAGAGCTCTAGACTTTACAAGGCAAGTACGAAGAGGAGACATGATGCCCATATTGTCAAGAAAGAGTTCAATGAGGGCCAACAAGTTTTGCTTTACAACTCCCGATTGAGACTATTCCCAGGAAAACTCAAGTCGAAGTGGAGTGGCCCATTCAAAATTGCGAGGGTTTTCCCATTCGGAGCCCTCGAGTTAGAAGGAAAAGATGGAGGAATTTTTAAGGTGAATGGCCAAAGATTCAAGATTTACCTTGGTGGAGATATTGAACGAAGTTCAGAGGTGCAACCTGTGACTTCACCCTCCAATGAATGAAAAAGGGAAGGAAAGTCAAGCTAACGACTATAACTTAGCATGTTTTTGTATTGTCCTTATATATGTCATAGTGTAATTGTGTTTTGCTTATTCCGCTTGTTCTTATTCGGGTATGATTTTGAAGCATTAGTTCTTGCTTATGGGATCTTTTGCATTTTGAAGGTGATTCAGACGGTTGGATGCTCGACGGGGGACACAAGGGGGCGAAGCCCCCGTCCCAAACTGGGATCGACCTCCTCTACGACTCGCACCATGACGGACGACGCTAGCTCGAGCAAGAAGGGCAGGACGAAGATCCCTGCTTCAAAGAAAAGGAAGGCACCTCAACCAACTCGGTCCCCTTCCCCGCCATCATCGCCAAGTCCCGAAGCCGCTGATCCGCAGGATGACATTTCCTTTCCCCTCCATCACGATTGGGAGCGTGACAGGTTCTCTCAACTTGTGGGTTTTAAATTCCATACTTATATTGTGATTAATTTGACGGACATGCACATTTTGGGGATAGATGAGAAACTTCGCACTGCTTTACAGTCGCTGGGTTGGGAATATTTTGTGGACCATCCTGTTCCTGCACATGTTGGATTGATGACTGAGTTCTATTCTACTTTGCGCATTGCTAACAACAAGACATCATTTAAGGCGCGCTTATTTGGCAAACCGTTAACGGTTACTGAACAAGTACTGGTTGACATGCTGAACATTAAGCCGGGTGGGGGTCCAATAGATTTTGATACCGATGGGGAAGCAGATAAGGCTTGGCACTCCCTCATGGGTTTTCCTGAATATATGGCTGGCCAAGCCCCTTCTGCCCTCATTCGTGCCCCGCATATGTCTGTGCTGCATCGGTTCATGTGTAAGACATTCACTGGTACTAATGAGGAGAGTCGTGTGAATCGTACGCAGTTGTACATTATGTACTGCATCTGTCGTAGGACTGCATTTAGAAGATTCAACCTGATTTTGGAGGTGTTTAGGAAGATTATCACTGGTCACCGAACTTTGGTGTTTCTTGGTCACATTGTCACCCGCATTGCAGAGTATTTCTTTCCTGATGATCTTGCAGGTTTCGCGGGCTCCTCTCGGGGCCCAGATGAGATCGGGATTCCACTACTCAACTCTTGTCGCCTCATCTCCAAAATGAAGAGGAATGGCTAGGAGGTGGTAACCTTTAGGGACTGGGAGGACCGCGACCAAGTGAAGAAACAACAACAACAACAACAACAAGCACCGGTGCGCTTCCCTTGGTACCAAGCTGACTTGATAGACCTCTCGGACCGTATTGCCAGTTTGGAGGTTCGTGTGACCGACATGGCTGCTACAAATGAGGCCCACTGGGCAAGACAACACGAGCAGAATGCTAGTATGGAGGCAGCCCACCAAGCACAAGTTGCAGCCTAGCAAGAGTACTATACAAGGATGGAGGCAGCCCAACAAGCACAGTTCGAATGGATGCGCACCCATTTCACTCACCCAACACCTCCACCTCCTCCTCCGCACGGCTGATCAGGGAGCACTCTTTTGCCCCTCTTCATTTCATGGTGGTGTTTTGTCTTTGTGCATGTTTATGTTCTTTTGTTGTTTTTGCTTCGTTCTTTGTGTTCATCTTGTGGTGCTGCGTGTGTTTTTATTGTCATTATTCCTTTGACACTTTGAGGACAATGTGTCTTTCAAGTGTGGGGGAGGTTTCCACTTAAGTGGAGCCATTTGTTTTAGTTGGCATTGATTTGGCATGAATTTTCAAAATTTGACCCCCTTCAAAATTCTTTAACTTTTGTTAGAAGCCTACTACACACCTAGTTAGGAAATGAGCCCGAGCACAAGGCCTAAGAACTTGTAGAAACCTCACCCTCTGTTGTTTAGACTAGTGGTCTCATTATGTAGATTAGACTAGAGGGTTGATGAGTGACCTTGTGAGGAACTTTGAGCCGTAGGAGGAGACAACCGTCTTCATTTATTCATGAGGTGCCTACATGAGTTCGTTTGATCGAAGTATCCTACTAGTACTTGACATGGTCTTGGTTGTGTGGCGTTAGTGAATGACAGGGGCTAATCCTTTGAAATTGAGCCTAGAGCTTTAGAGCCAAGAACCTTTATATCCATTGCTTTAACCCATTGAGCCTAGCCATTCATTGATCATATTATATGTATACCAACTTTAAGCCTTATATCCACCATCCTCCCGACCGTTGGTCATCCGATCCGAGGACACATAAGTTTACATTTTTTTGGAAAATGATATGTATTGGGTTTAGTTGGTAGCTTAGTGTTCATGTGGGTTAATTTATTGGGAATTTGGGTAGTTGAGAGGCCATACAAAGAAGCCGAGTTTTTGCCTAGAAAATGCCAAGTTTGTGTATGTAGATTGAAAAAAAAAGGAAAGTGAAGGTTGAATAAGGCTTTAATAATTGGCTTAACTCGTGCTACGCGGTCTTAGGAAATGGGTGAATATTGGGGAGTGTGTTTGAATTATCTATGGTGAGGATGTTTAGAATAGACGAGTGATTAGTTTGCTTTTGTAACATGTCCTCGGATTGGGTGGTTTAACTACTATCCATATATATTATCTCACCAATACCTTAGCCCCATTACAACCCGATTGAAAGCCCCCTGTTCATGAGCAACCACACGACTTTGAGATACTGTTGAGTAGGACGTAGGATATTTTGAAAGACATCAGTCATGTACGCGAGAGATAGGAAGTTGGCTACTTACAAATCGTGAGTTAAAAATTTCCGAACATCTGAGTGGTTAACCTTCTTGTGTCTTTTACATAGTGATAACACTTGTTTAAACCACCGAGTGGTGAGGTATCTACCGGGTCTTACTCTTTGTGTTTGGGTTGATGAACTAGCTAGGTAGTGGGGTGGTCTTTTGATGCAAGTTTGAGATTTTGAGGGGAGTTAAATTGTGAATTTATCATGCCTAGTCTTGTCCTTATCATGTTTTCTTTCTTATGTGATTGTGATTGTATGAGTATTGCTTGGGGACAAGCAATGATTCAAGTGTGGGGGTGTGATGAGTGTGGAAACACTCATCTTTTGTGTTTATTTTAGAGTAGATTTACCGTTGTTTCTATTGCTTTTGTTTGTTCTTCATTGTCGTAATGTCATTTATCGTGCATTATTTGTTTTAGTGTAGTCTTATGTTTTCCTTCATGCTAGGAGATTTGGTGAGGTGAAGTGGAGGAAGTGAAGTCACCTTAGGTCATCGTATGCGATTTGATTTGCCGAGAGGAAGGACGCTTAATCGAGACCTCGAAGACGTGGGCGAGGTGGACCTCTTGTGACTCTAATGCTGATAACTTTCTCATCCGAAGTCCGATGGAGACGAGTGAGATGGCTCTGGAAAGACGACATCTGGGGCTACAACTTTGTCTCTAATGGTCTTCTTTAAATTCGGAGTCTAAGATGGGAGAACGCTGGATTCAATGTCGTGGTCCAACTCTGTCAAGATTTCATCACAAGTGGGCCGAATTTGAAGACTTGTTTTGGGCCCATTTTGGGCTTTAATTGTAATTCCGTGGCTGAGACATTTTGGGGGGGAAAACCTTGTATAAAAGCCTTTGCTTGGCTTTTCTTTAGAGAGACATTAGATATTTTGGTAACAACTCTCCACTAACTCTTAGATTGGGAAGAAAACTTGGTGAACCTTGGAAAGGAGGATATTGAGGAAGCTTTGAAGATTATCTTGAGCTTTCTCTTACTCCCTCTTTTGTTCATGTTTTGCTTGCATAGTTTAATGAATATGTTAAGCTATTTGGTGAATATGTTTGAGTAGTTGATTAGTGAGTTTGGTGCCTTGATGGCACCTACTTAGCCAATGGTTTAGGGGGTTAACATGCCTAGGTATGTGTACTAGTTAATGAGCTTAATACTTTATCTTGTTTGATCACCTTGATGATGAACTTGGTTAATGTTAATCGCCGAGAGGGGTTAGGATTAACGGACCATTTTACTAGTTGAGTAGAAACCTATTGATGAGAGATCACCTTAGGTGACTAGTTGTCCTAAGGATGGTGATTATAGTTGGTGATTAGTTAGATTAGATGGCTAATTTGTTGCGAGAGCATGGCTGGTTCTTCTAAGTCTAGTTAAGAATCGATTTAGACTAGTTTATCGCGAGAGCGTTGATTAGTTGCCTTCGAAACATCCGGACCATATCATGAACTTAATAAATCCCATAAGCCATTTGGTTATTTAGGTTGTCATTGGTACCATGCTCACTCTTGTTTTAAGTGTTTAAACTAGAGCCTTGTTTAGTTGCAATTTTATTTCAAGTAGCATATCGTGTTTGGAATTGACACCTCCATTTCTTATAGTCCTAAACTAGTGGTAGAGTCGAGTTTGTGGCCTAGCTTAGTCCTTGTGGGATGACAATCCCTTACGTACTCATTATTGCAAGAGGGGTAAAAATTCTTCCTTTTAACTGGTATGTACTTTTTGCTCCAGTAAGTACTTGATGCTGGATTGGTCAGTCTTGATATAAAAATGTCCATTCTCTAGATATGTCCTCCATTTGTCCACTGTTGTGAGTACTGCAAGGAGTTCCTTCTCATAGATTGACCTTCTGGCATTCCTTGGTCCAAATGCTTCACTGATATAAGCTAGTGGTCGTCCTTCTTGCATCAGTACTGCACCTATTCCATACTGGCTTGTGTCAGTTTCTACAACAAATGGCTTAGTAAAGTCGGGTAAAGCCAAAATTGGGACCTTTGTCATTCTAGATTTAAACTGTTGGAAGACCATCTCAGCTTCTGGAGTCAAGTGGAACCCATTCTTCTTAAGGAGATTAAACAAAGGTCTGCAAATCAAGCCATAATCCTTGATAATTTTCTATAGTAACCTGTCATTCCCAAGAAACTTCTCAGTCACCAACAGTTCATGGGGAATTCCAGGAAGCCATAGCTTCAATCTTGCCAGGATAAGTATGAACTCCATCTTTAGAGATCAGATGGCCCAAGTACTCAATTTCTGTAGAACCAAACAAATATTTGTTTAACTTTGCATGGAATTTTTCTTTTCTGAAGATGTCCAAGGTCATCTACAAATGCTGCAAATATTCCTCCTCTGAACTGCTATAAACAAGCACATCATCAAAGAAAACGAGTATGAAATCTCGTAGATGAGGCCCAAATGTGGTATTTATCAATGCTTGGAAGCTGGCAGGTGCATTGGTGAGGCCAAAGGGCATCACTTTGAACTCATAATGCCCTTTGTGAGTCCTGAAAGTAGTCTTTTGAATGTCATCCTTCTTCATCCTGATCTGGTGATAACCAGATCTTAAATCTAATTTAGAGAAGACTACAGCTCCATGTAACTCATCTAGTAAATCATTTATCATGAGAATTGGGAATTTATTCTTGATGGTGATGTTATTTACCTGTCTGTAGTCAATACACATCCTCCAAGTTCTCTCCTTTTTCTTAACCAGCAACACAGGAGACTTGTTTGGTTGTATGAAGGCTGCATCTAGTAACTGCCTTACTTGCTTCTCAATCTCCGCTTTCTGATAATAAGAATATTTGTAGGGACGAATGCTAATACGTTATAACCCAGGTTGCAAAGGGATCTCATGATCAAAACTTCTCTGGGGTGGCAAAGAATGAGGAGCTGCAAACACATCTTTATACGTCTGCAATAAAGTTTGCAACTTCTGCCTAAACTCTGGGTTTCTTGCTCTAATTGTCTTAGTTTTGTCATTCTCAGGCTCATTAGAGACCTCAACCACCCAGTAAACCTCTTCCAAAGAGCCTATCTTAGCTTTCACCAATTGTCGACAATCCATGATAGCCAATTCCCGACTAAGTAGCTCACCTGGCCTCTGCTCTTGTAACTGCAACATTTCTGACGAACTCATTCCTTTTAGAATCTTGGAAGTTCCTTCCCTCTTAAGAACAACATGTATCTTCCAAAAATTAAACTCAATAGAGGTCCTTGGCTTCTCTCCCTTCATCCAATCAGTTCCTAAAACCAAGTCATAACCTCCCAGCTTGAGTATTAGTAAATTATTGCAGAAAATTTGGCCTCCCATCTCCCACTCAAACCTCCTACAATGTTCATTGCTAGCCATCTTCTCACCATTGGCTATAGTGACTTCCACAGCAGCTATCTTCTCAGAATTTAAGATAATGCTTCCACTACAGCTTCATCAACAAAGCTGAAGGTACTACCCGAATCTAGTAAAACTAACAAGGATTTGTTCCCACTTTTGCCCAACACCTTCAGAGTCCCACTTTTGGAAGAATTACTCACAGCTTTTACAGCTTGTAGTGAGATTATTGCAGGCCCTTCCTCTGACTCCTGATCCTCCCAGTCACTGTACTCCTCCACTTCTTCAGCAGACATCACATTCAGATTAGATTTCTTCTTCTTTTTTAGTGGGCAATCATGTTCTCGATATCTTTTCTTGCATCCTTAAAGTCCTTTCCCGGCTTGTTCACACTTCCACTGCTACTCCTAGCATCTTGATTACTAAACCTGCTGTTATGGTTAAAGGAACTGGCGCCTCCCTTTCCAGAGTTCCAAGAACTATAGCCACCCTCTCCTGACTTTTTCCTCCTCTTACACAAAGCAGTCACAGCCGTTTCCTAGTGCTTAGCCAATCTAATTGCATCTTCTAGGGTTGTGGGACTCGCAGCAGAGACCATAGCTCGAATGTCTTCCTCTAAACCAGCCAGGAAACTAGATACGAAGTACCTATCTGACAAGTGCTTGTTCTCTATCATTATTAAGCTTTGAAGCTCCTCAAATTTATTGGCATACACACTCACACCACTTTCTTGCCTCAGCTGGTTGAATTCCCTAATCAGTACTTCATAAGATTTGTTCCCAAACCTCACATTCAATGCTTCAACAAACTGACCCCAACTCGCCTCCATATTCCTCTCATACCAGGACAAATACCACACATCAGCTTGATCCTCCAAGTAATTCACGGCCATATCCACTTTCCTCTCGTCAGGAATCCTATGAACCAGGAAATACTTCTCCAACCTCCTAACCCAGACTCTAGGGTTTGTTCCAGAGAACATAGGTACATCAAGACGAGGGAAATGAAATGTATTTACCTGGGGGTAATCTTGAAACACTGCTCCATCGTGCGTATTTGATCGTCCATCGTCTTCCACCTCGTATTCATAAGCGGAACGCCGAGAATCGAAGGCTCTGATACCAATTTGTAACGAATCCAATTGATTAGGGTTAAAGAACGAGAAGAGGGGGAGAAAGATTAGAGAAGGGGGAAAAGAAGAGAAGAGAATTCCGCTTATTGTATTCAGTTATAACTTTCTGGATACTTCTCTACTTGGCTAGCTTCCCTATTTATACAAAATGGTACAGAAAGAACTAAAAGGCAATTACTCGTAATCTGGGTACTAATGAGTAACTCGTTACAGGGTGACCACCGAATCCTCGATTCATCTATTTTCTGCAGTGTGTTTTAGAGCTTTTTTCTTCGGCAGCTTCGATTGAGTTGGTATTGTCGTGTCTCCGTTCTTGGTTTCTTGGAGGAGTGGCTCTGTCTTGTGCAAGGAAAGAGACTAAGGCGTATCAGGTACTTTATCATCGCTGCAATCATCATCTGGAATCACCGGAATCGTGCAATTTTTGCGATCGTTGATCATCATCGAACATCGAATGTAATGAATGGATCAATTGGACAGTAGGCAGAAAATTTTGTGAACAAGAATGTTCTCCTTTCTGGATAGCTTTGAAGCTAATTTTACCTTCCATTGTTTTTGGACCTTAAAATTGCCACTCTCTGATAAATCTGATGTACCTTTCTTGGTTTAGTAAGCTTGAGTAATAAAAGCTAATTCCCTTTTTGTACTTGCAGGTCACAGAATCCATCTGTTCCAGCTGTAGTTGAAACTGCTGACCGATACATTCCCGCAAGCCTCGTGCCAACTTCGGTCATGTCTGGCCTATCGACACCTCGATCTCTGGTGCATTCAAGCGCAAGCATCAAGAAAGCTTTGAATTGTCCATCCTTCCCCGGCCATGCTCCGTCTGCAGATAGCCTAGGGTCTAGAATTTCCTCAAATCTCTCATTCTCGGCGCAGTCTCTAGAATGAAACACTAGGGACTTACCCTCCATAAGTGTCCCTCTCCCGCTAAGGAGATTCAGTAGTGTAACACCAAAAGCATAAACATCCGTCTTCTCATTGAACCGACTCGCACTCTGGTACTCAGGATCGATATATCCCCATCTTCCTCTGATTGCTTTGTCCTCGATGAAAGATTTTCCTTCAGGCAGATACACACAGAAACCAAAGTCAAACAGTTTGACGATGCCATTCTCCTTACCTAGGAGTACACTAAACGGATTGATATCTCTGTGAACAAGTGGTCGAGGCAATGCGGTGTAAATGTAAGCCACCAGATTACTTAGATCAACTGCAATCTTGAGTCTACATCTCCAAGGTAACAAGGGCCGCGGATCATGTCCAATGGAATCGCGAAGTAGCGCGTCATATAAGGATCCCTCGGAATCAAATGGTTCATAAACAACAAGGGGGATCACTGTCTCCAAGCAACATCCTATCAGTTTTAGGACATTCTTGTGGACACTCAGCCTCGACCCGACAACGATGCTCCGGATCGAATACTCTCTCCCCCATTTCGACCTCTTCACAAGAACCGCTTTACCTTGGAGGAAACCTTTATATAGTTTATACTGGGAGTCACCGAAACTGTTGCCAGAAATCTGGAGATCTCGAGCAGAGACGAAACGAATTGGATTGACCTTCCCATCGAAAAGAGAGATGGACTCCTCGAACAACATCCTCCCATTTCTCATAGCCCAACTATCTTCCTTCACTTCCTTGTTTCTGAAACATGTGATCATCTTTCCTGCTGCGGATACTGAAATTGAAGTTAAAGGGTGAAGAAACACTTTATACAGTAGTTATTAGTGACTTCGGTTGAAACTAGCAATTTGGTAATCCCGACGATAAATTTGAACACTACTCTCCATACCCAATCTCTCAACCCCGCCGTTTACGTTCAAACTAAATGTTAATAGCTGAACCTAAGCTACGAAGAAAGAGGAACTCTGATCCTCAATAGCAGTTAACTAAAGAGAAAAAAAAATAATGTATGTCATAGGCATGCAATTAATCTCACACATTCACTGATAAACCAAGATGGAAATTTATGAAATACTATATTTAGACTTATAAATCTCCTACAATTTATTTACGAGAAAGCTACAAGAGGACGAGAGAAAAATAAATTACAGTGTGGATGGTCGAGCTTCTCTCGCTCTTGTTTATTGATCAATGAAGCTTTTTAATTCATTGAATTTTTTTTTGTTGAATCTCTATATACATCCCTTCTTTGGGATGTGGATCAAGGCTAGGACTCGAGCCGGCGAAGTTGTTATCAATTTACAGAGGAGAGAAGATATGAAGAAGCCTAATCTTATTACTGTTCAGGTATAAAAATAATCT
Source organism: Hypericum androsaemum (assembly GCA_963995505.1). Classification (NCBI taxonomy): domain Eukaryota; kingdom Viridiplantae; phylum Streptophyta; class Magnoliopsida; order Malpighiales; family Hypericaceae; genus Hypericum; species Hypericum androsaemum. The sequence goes on from OZ023190.1 coordinate 11,398,457, forward strand.
CGACATTGTCAATATATTTTGAGGTACCCGGTGTGGTCGCAAGCTGATCGGGTGACCGGTTGACCGGTGACCGATGTGGTCTGAGAGGGATCGGTGGGTGGTGTTGTCTCAAAGCAATCACTTCTGATTTTGAGTTGGAAAGAGGTTGTGTCTTCCCTCCATCGAGTCCGAAGATGGTCTTACTTGGTCGAAACCGGTGATGATAGACAGCTTCCAAGACCAAAGCTCCCGGTTTGGTCAGCTTCTCGCCTGCCTGGGTAATGCTCCTTAGTAAAATACTCATAATTTTCTGTCTGTAGATCAAAATGAGACGATTCAAGTTTCTATGGAAAGCTAAGACGTGGATATACAACTTTTTAGTTTACAACATTTTCTGATTCGGAGCAGAAGGAGGCCAAAAATATAGTTTAACGGGGATATTTGCTCTAAGTTCGAAGGTGGATGCCCCATCCGTGATGTCCGAGTGGGAGCCACATCCTTGAAGTCTGAGTGGGCGCCACATCCTTGAAGTCCGAGTGGATGTCCTATCTCCGAAGTCATCCGGAATGTCCGGGTTGTGCCCTGGAAGTTCGATGTCCGAGTGAACGCCGAGCTTTTCGGCTCGTAAGGTTGATATGTCCGGGTTGGTGTGATATCCTCACCCTTCTACGAAATTGGTTACAGCATAATAAAGTTGGTTTTGGATGAGTTTAGGCTTAGTCCGTCGCCGTTCGGTAAAATAGGCATAATTTCTTAATTGGGATTTCAAATTACATGATTCCAATTTGTGTGATTTTATAACATCTAGATCTATAACTTTGTTCTTTGAGTCTTGTGATTTATGAAATAATCTGGCTAGAACAAAGAAAGAATTTAAGGTGCTTTGATATAGATCTGATTTTGTCAGTATTATAAATATTTCAAAATTATAGTTAGATATAATTTGCACTAATTAAGTTTATTCCATATAGGTGAAATTAATTTAACTGTCAACCCGATGATTCTAATTACATATTATGATAGTGTGGTATGTTAGTTTCATGAATAAGTTAATTTATATAGATATGGACGTACACTTTTTATAGATAAAGATTAATGAATTAAAATAGCATAAGCTTAAAAAAGAAAGAAAGAAAGGAAAACGTGGCAATACAAAAAGAATACAAAAAGAAAGTGAATAGGTGGTAAATCTAGGATAACTATGAATAGAAAAGTAAGAAACGTGGATGTCAAGAATAGTTGACACCAAAGCAAAGAGAAAAGAGAAAGTAAAAGAGAGATAAGTGAGAAAATTGACCTACAATGAAAAGAGTACTTCACTGTCTTGGTCTCCACCTAAACCTCCACCGTAAAGAAATTGGAAGCCAATAGAGAAAATAAATAAAGAAGAAAGCACAGAACCGAAGCGGAAGAGAAAGGTTATCACAGGTAAAAGAATAATTGGTCTCCATTAACTTACTTACAGTATTAAATTTTACTCCATAAACAATTAAGAACAGCTAGCACAATGAATATTTTTAGTATGAATATAATCTATGAAGAGAACAATATAAAGTGGAGGATAACGAGTTTGAGATTTCAGTTCATATTCAAGAGTCTACCTATTTTTGTAGTAGAGATTCTGGAACCATGATCGGGTATAAAATTAATTAGCAAACTATCTGAAGCATGTTCAACTAACAATTGAAATTTGAATAGATCAAAGGCTTGACATAATAGGTCTCAACAGAAACAAGATTAGAAAACAAATGGTGACTAAAGGAAGAATTGATAGGATTAGCGTTTTAAGGTTTCATTAAGAAATGAATGTGGTTAAGGATGAAAATTCTTATGATATGCACTATTGAAAGTAAAGGAAAAGCGGAAGTTACCAGGCTGGAAATGTTAGATTCATATAAATGGCTTAAATAATTGAAAGATAGATTAGAAGAAGTTACTTAATTGGGACGTAGAATCAATAAACTAAGATGTATGTTTTCATTAGTTGTTTCGAAGAAGTTAAAAACAATAGATATGCCTATTTAATTAAGAAATGAAGTTTTACGTTTCCTAAGACATATTTACATGCTAAAGAGGTGGGTAATGATAGTGGTTTATGTTGTTTTGACTAGTTAATCAACGTTTGAATCCGAGTGCCCCGAGTTGTAGAACGAAGCAAGGAACTTCTCTTTGAATGGTTTGAGCAACCATTGTCTTGTAAGTGGATATTCTTTGTAACATGTGTTTAGTTAACTAGACGTGGATGATGTGCTTTAGTTGGTGTACTTTTGAATGATATGAAATGTGGTATTGGGTTTGGTTTTGGTCTATTTGATATTTGAGATTGCTTTTGGATTGTCTGCGTATGTATGTAAATTTTGAAAAGTTTGGTATGTGATTTGTGTGATGGCGGATGATGAGGTCTACCCGTGACCAACCGGGGATGTTGGCATATGTGCACATATTCTGAGGATACATTGGATATGTATATGATATGATATTTGGCCGGCGGGGTTAGTTTCTGATGGCGCCTTTAAGATATGGTATCCTCGTGTCGGAGTGAGAGTGACACTATCTAGACCTATATGAAGTTCATCCGAATTGTGTTATATATTCTGTGAAAGTCTATCTGAAATTATGATTACGTGTGATACGTGAATTCTTTGATGATCTTATCTGTGAAGTGATCTTTTGTTGTCTTAGTTGTGTGTTAGTATTTGGTTGGGTTTGATGGGAACGACTGGTTGGTTAAATACATGTTACTTATAATATTTGCTTACTAAGTGTTTCAAAGCACTTATCCCTTACTTCAATCCACAGGTGAAGAGATTTGAGCCGTGGTTTGCATCTGGAGAAGCTTTTTCATCCGAGTTCAGCCTGTTGTCTTTCTTTCTCGGGCTACGTTCAAAGGTCTCCGGATGGTCTTTGTCTTTGTAATCTAGGTCGCTCCATTGTACATATTTGTTGGTCTTTGATATATGATCTTGATTAATGTTAACAGGAAATGTATATGTAAATTTATGTTTATGTTTGAAAAGGATGAGTTTGATGATATGACGTTGGAGATGTGTACTCCAATGCCTATCAGGTTTTGGATACGGTAAATATGTTTGTTTGAAGAAACAATGTTGTGGAAAAAAAAATATTTTGATAATCCTGGTAATGAGAAGGATGTATTATGATTTGAGGCTTGCTAGGTTATGGTTTATTATATTAAGTTTGACATGATCTAGCGCCGGTTACGACCACGAATTTGGGTCGTGACAGTTGGACACCTCAGTCCGTGAAGTCGATATTTCCGGGTTGGACACTTCAGTCCGTGAAGTCGATATATCTCCGGATGTGCGGGAATCAGCTCGGCTCGTCGGAACGAGGAGCCCGGGCGAGAGGTCCCTCTCGCCTACATAGGCGACACCGAGCGAGGGCTCTTCTCGCTCACGTTGGTGATCCAGGCGAGAGGCTCCTCTCGCCCACGAAGGTGAGACCGAGCGAGGGCTCTTCACGCTCACGAGGAGCCCAGGCGAGAGGCCCCTCTCGCCCGCATAGGCGAGACCGAGCGAGGGCTCTTCTCGCACACATTGGTGATCCAGGCGAGAGGCTCCTCTCGCCCATGAAGGCGAGACCGAGCGAGGGCTCTTCTCGCCCACATGGCCGAGTCCTATCGAGAAACTCGTCCGACTCAAATAGGCGAGAGACCGGTAGGAGGCACGAGTGAGGAGCCGAGTGAGAGGCCTACGGCAAGAGGTCGAGTGGCAAAATGCCGAGCGAGAGGTCGAGTGGCGAGAGGCCGAGTGAGAGGCCTATGGCGAGAGGCCGAGCGAGAGGCCGAGTGGCAAAGGGCCGAGCGAGAGGCCGAGTGGCGAGAGGCCAAGTCAGAGGCCTACGGCGAGAGGCCGAGCGAGAAGCCTAAAGCGGAAAGTTCGGCGAGAAACTTAAGGCCAGAAGCCTAAGGCGAGAAGACGAGCGAGGAGCCTAAGGCGAGAAGCCGAAGGTGAGAAGCCAACTTGGACCCGAGCGGGAAGCTCATTTGACCTTTATAGGCGGGAAGGCAATTCTGGGAATAGGTCCACTTTGGTTGAGGAGGCCGTTAGCTTGAGCCCATTTTGAGATTCACTTTGGGCCTGACGAGATGTCCGTCTTGGACGATGACGGACTTGAGCCAAGATTTTGCGTGGGAGATTCGAGAAGGTCAAAACGGTCTATAGTTTCCTAACTTGAGCTGAGATTCTCAATATTTGGCAAGACTTGGTAAGTTCCTCTTTAGGCCGCGATCGCTTGGTCGTCACGTTTTGAAAGCTTCCTATCCGAGGATGGGATTTGATCATTTAAGGAAGACGGCTTGTATTGAGCCGAGAGGATTCCATCATGTTAGGAACAAATAATTTGAAGCGGATCTCTCGGGATTGAGACTTGGAGCCAAAGGTCTTGGAGGCGGTTTAGGATTTCCTATTGTGAAGGCGCGGAGGTTAGGTCAAGGCACTCTATATAAGGAGGGCTCGGGCGAGAGAACGGACATCACCAACACAACACAACAATTACTTTACTATCTTGTCATTTTATCTTTCCTTAGCCTAGCGTAGCCCGTAGCATAGCTCTAGCTTTAGCCTTAGTGTAGACCGACCTTGGGACGACCACTCTGGATCTGTCTCGGGTTACTTGTTCCCTTTTTCCCGCAACATATTTTTGGCACGCTCGGTGGGACTAAGGAGGGCATCTGAGAAGGCTGTCTAACACCTTTGCCCAGCCAAAGGTATCAAGAAGTTTGTTGCTTCGGTTCTTTCTAAGGAGCCAACACCTTCCGCCTCTCAACTAAACGTGAGGAGGAACTCACCTACTGTGGCTTCCTCCAAAGAGCCGGCTGACATCAATGTCATCCCGATGGAGTTCTACACACCCGTCATCCCGATGGAGACATATGCCGCTTTTCGTGCTCGGAAGCTCTACGAAGAGCCATTTGGGCACTATAAAGAGTCCTCATGGTTGGTCATCAATCAACACCAAGGGATGAGCGTACCCACCGGATCAGCTGTACCCGTCCAACCGGCCTGTGGGCAACCATGGACCGATCATATACCTTTCACCGCAGCTCCGCCATCGTCGGGTGTGTTCGACTATGATCTAATGCCCGAAATTCCTATGTATCCCCCATACCAAACAACTTCTTATATGGGGACACATAGAGTGAACTACTTGGGACAGTACGAGACCGCAAGGACGGGGGCTAACAATGTCCAAGCGGGATCGAGCTGGTACCAATCGGCCTTGACCCAAGACTGGTCATACCCATCTAAGGTCTCGGCAGACCAAAACTCTTTCAAAAGGAGGGATGTTTGCACGAATCCTTTGTTCGACTCAAGGGTTTCCAATCCTACGTCGACCCTCCAAGTCATGGATCAAGCACAGATGGACCTAGACGAGGAGGACAACCGCCATCCCATCAATCGACAAGAAGAGCTTGATGAGGATGACGAGCTCAATGACAATGACGTCAACCAACAAGAAGAGCTCGATGAGGATGACGAGCTCGATGACGACGATGTCAACCGACAAGAAGAGCTCAATGAGATGATGAGCTCGATGATGTCAACCAAAAAGAAGAGCTTGATGAGGATGACGAGATCGATGAGGACGACGTCAGCCGACAAGAAGAGCTCGATGAGGATGACATCAACCGACAAGGAGATCTCGAAGAGCACGATGTCAATCGACAAGGAGAGCTCGATGAGGACGACATCAATTGACAAGAAGAGCTCGATGAGGACGATATTAATCAGGAAGAAGAGCTTGATAAGGACGACATCAACTGTCAGCTGACATTGGGGTCTACCCGATTACAAGGGATAGAAGGGCAACCCTTATCTTCCCAATCCGAGAATTTCATCCCGCATCAATTCTTCGAGGACCAGTCATCGATGGGTCCTCACCGTATTGCTCATGTCGTCATAGTTGGCTTCGACCGAAGTCAAAAGAGAAATCCCAAGCAAGGGAAGGCCAATCCTAAGACCCGGAGGGCAAGACTCGGGGGGCAGGGACGACCAGACCCTAAGAAAGCAAAAGTTGATCCTAAGACCCGAGAGGCAAGACTCGGAGGACACAGAAGGCCACCTGATAACGATATACCAAACGCTCACAAATCTTTTCGTTCAAGGGGAGTCAATCATCCCAAGCGAGGGAAGGCCGACCTTAAGACTCGGGAGGCAAAACTCGAGGGGCAAGGACGACCACCCGATAGCAGTATACCAAAAACTGAGAAGTTCTACCCTTCGAGGGAAGTCAACAAGATGTGGAGGCTCCGTCATCCCCATACCAAGGAAGACCTTCAAGACGGGTCTAACCCACACTGATACTCTTTCAACAGACTTGGAGATAAGAGGATCGCCCTTGATCTACCAACATGAGACGTCCTGACTAAGACTCAGAGATGTCGCCTTGAGAGAAAGGTCCAGAAACAAAAGCAAGCCATCAAGGACCTCGAAAGGCAACTCGCGGAGCAAAGGGTTCAGTTGGAAAAACAAAAGGTGCTCCTAGCTCGCCCACGAGTTGAACACTGATCGACCCAGACCCGAGGCCGGGCCAAGAAGGTTGAAGCCTCTAAGATAATCAAGGGAAAGGATCTCAAGCACATCAAGGAGGTTCGGCCAAAGGCACCCAAAAATCGGCACAAAAAGTTGATCCGGGAGTGGGTACCTAAAGCGAGAAGCAAGATCCATTCCAGGGAAGGTAACCTTCGTAAAGGCAAGGACGATTGGAAGGAAAAAGATGTCTCGGTCGGTTTTGACATTGGTTATGTTAAGTTTGGAGACTTCTCAGACAAGGTATCGATCCGCAAGTTGTTCACCCTCCCGGCCATCTTTAGGCCGAAACTCAACCAACCTAGTCTTCTGAAGGGGGACATGAGTGAGGAAGATATACCTGAGCCACAAATAGGAGAGATGTCATATATCATTCCCATTGTGGAAGCCTTCAATGGCGATGTGACCATTGTGAGGCCAACCCAAAGAATAGGTGGGCACAAAAAATCTCTTTGCATCACGGTTCACATGCTTGGGGAGCCGATCAAGAGAGTACCCATGGATGGCATGGATGTGGTGAACACCTTTCTTCAGTTGCTCCTCAGGGATCGCAATAAGGAAAAAGAGGATGTCAGCCCGACTGGCATGGTCATGACCAACCTTAACGAGAAAGGGCGAGACTTGATCTGCTCCGGTCCAGTAATCCCATCTTCCATCCACCAATATTCAATCCGATGGAAGTCAGATGGAAAGGTGGAGATTATGATGGCCGATGCATGTCCATTCATCCCGGCCATATGCTACATAAAGGCGGCCTTCAATGACGGAACCACAATACCAATAAGGGTGGTCTATAGCTACGTAGATGGCTGGTTTGCCTGGTGTGCTAGTTCGATCAGGCAGAATATCCTTTCAACCCAACGACCGATTAGTGCCACATCCGGGGGGCAAGTACTCCCCATTACTTTTGGAGAATAAAGCAATAGGCGAGGTGACAAGGTGATTGGAGGTTTTTACCTTATCACCTTACAACTCGGCCGAGTATGTCATCAGGACAGTGGCCTAGACCTCTTTGAGCTGCTCATCTTCATTCTGTTTCAAGTTAGCTGGCGGGTGCCAAGTCGGAGATGAAGGACCACGTCAACACTTCTTGCCTGACCGTACCGAAGTGTTAACGTGCGGGGGCATTGTTTAGGTATAAAAATAATCTCGACAATGTCAATATATTTTGAGGTATCTGGTGTGGTCGCAAGGTGATCGGGTGACCGGTTGACCGGTGACCGATATGGTCTGAGAGTGATCGGTGGGTGGTGTTGTCTCAAAGCAATCACTTTCGATTTTGAGTTGGAAAAAGGTTGTCGATGGTCTTCCCTCCATCGAGTCCGAAGATGGTCATACTTGGTCGAAACCAGTGATGATAGACAGCTTCCAAGACCAAAGCTCCCGGTTTGGTCAACTTCTCGCCTGCCTGGGTAACGCTCCTTAGTAAAATGCTCAAAACTTTCTGTCTGTAGATCAAAATGAGACGATTCAAGTTTCTATGGAAGACGTGGATATACAACTTTTTAGTTTACAACATTTTCTAATTCGGAGCACAAGGAGGCTAAAAATATAGTTTAACGAGGATATTTGCTCTAAGTTCGAAGGTTGACGCCCCATCCGTAAAGTCCGAGTGGGTGTCCCATCCTTGAACTCTGAGTGGATGTCCTATCTCCGAAGTCATCCGGGATGTCTGGGTTGTGCCTTCGAAGTTGGATGTCCGAGTGAACGCCGAGCTCTTCGGCTCATGAGGTCGATATGTCCAGGTTGGACACCTCAGTCCGTGAAGTCGATATGTCCGGGTTGGACACTTCAGTCCGTAAAGTCGATATATCTCTAAATGTGCAGGAATCGGCTCGGGCTTGTCGGAATGAGGAGCCCGGGCGAGAGGTCCCTCTCGCCCACATAGGCGAGACCGAGCGAGGGCTCTTCTTGCTCACGTTGGTGATCCGGGCGAGAGGCTCCTCTCGCCCACGAAGGTGAGACCGAGCGAGGGCTCTTCTCGCTCACGAGGAGCCCGGACGAGAGGCCTCTCTCGCTCGCATAGGCGAGACCGAGCGAGGGCTCTTCTCGCACACATTGGTGATCCAGGCGAGAGGCTCCTCTCGCCCACATGGCCGAGTCCTATCGAGAAACTCGTCCGACTCAAATAGGTGAGAGGCCGGTAGGAGGCACGAGCGAGGAGCTGAGTGAGAGGCCTACGGCAAGAGGTCGAGTGGCAAAATGTCGAGCGAGAGGCCGAGTGGCGAGAGGCCGAGTGAGAGGCCTACGGCAAGAGGCCGAGTGAGAGGCCGAGCGAGAGGCCGAGCGAGAGGCCGAGTGGTAAAGGGCCGAGCGAGAGGCCGAGTGGTGAGAGGCCGAGTGAGAGGCCTACGGCGAGAGGCCGAGCGAGAAGCCTAAAGTGAGAAGTCGGGCGAGAAACTTAAGGCCAGAAGCCTAAGGCGAGAAGACGAGCGAGGAGCCTAAGGCAAGAAGCCGAAGGTGAGAAGCCAACTTGGACCCGAGCGGGAAGCTCATTTGACCTTCATAAGCGTGAAGGAAATTCTGGGAATAGGTCCACTTTGGTTGAGGAGGCCGTTAGCTTGAGCCCATTTTGAGATTCACTTTGGGCCTGACGAGATATCCGTCTTGGGCGATGACGGACTTGAGTCAAGATTTTGCGTGGGAGATTCGAGAAGGTCAAAACGGTCTATAGTTTCCTAACTTGAGCCGAGATTTTCAATATTTGGCAAGACTTGGTAAGTTCCTCTTTAGGCCGCGATCGCTTGGTCATCACGTTTTGAAAGCTTCCTATCCGAGGATGGGATTTGCTCATTTAAGGAAGACGGCTTGTATTGAGCCGAGAGGATCCCATCATGTTAGGAATAAATAATTTGAAGCGGATCTCTCGGGATTGAGACTTGGAGCCAAAGGTCTTGGAGGCAGTTTAGGATTTCCTATTGTGAAGGCGCGGAGGTTAGGTCAAGGCACTCTATATAAGGAGAGCTCGGGCGAGAGAACGGACATCACCAACACAACACAACAATTACTTTACTATCTTGTCATTTTATCTTTCCTTAGCCTAGCGTAGCCCGTAGCATAGCTCTAGCTTTAGCCTTAGTGTAGACCGACCTTGAGACGACCACTCTGAATCCGTCTCGGGTTACTTGTTCCCTTTTTCCCGCAACAATTACAAATTAGTAAGTCAACGACAGGCCTTTGTCATGTCTCGCTCTTGACTTGGTTGGTAAAACCGTACGTCCTTTTCGTAGGCAGCAGCAAAGAAGCTGCTCTTCACTTTCCTGGCAAGCTGCTCTTTAGTTTTGACCAGTTCTATTTCGTTCTACACTTATTTGATGATTTTCTATACAATTTTTTCGGATTAAAATATTACATAATTATTAAACAAATAAGTTTATCGTGATCCAAAATTGATGTACACCGGGTTGGATTGAGTGCTGCTGGAAGTACTATTTTGCTAACTAATATTAATAAGACGGCCCGCGCACCCTTCTATCAAAGAAGTGTGTTTTGCCCAAGGGTGACACATTGAGACTTCATCCCTTCAAGTGCTAGTTCGAATTTCACAACAAACATGTCATTTTTAACAATAGCAATGGAGAAATCTCAACGGCAAAAACACGGAGAAATTCTATGGTGTAGCCTCTATACCAAGTCACAATATGACCGTCGAAAAAAAAAGTCACAATGTGACATGGTATAGACCTACCAATCAGATTAGTTACTTATAAATTAAATAGTTGACTAGGATAGATAAATATGAAAACTAAATCAGAAATTATTGTGACAATATCTTTAAAACAATCATTTCCTAATTAAAATCTTCACTTTTAGACGAAGGTTTGAAAATTAAAATAAGAAAATGGAAGATTGGCAAGTTAATTTGATAGTTGCTTCTTCAAGTTATTTGGTTGAGTTTAAAACTGTACTCTTTTTTTTTCTTGTTACTGAAACTAAAGGATACTGTAATTGGGCGATTGTGTATTTGGATTTTCGTGGCCACAGTATAGAAAAGGCATCTTCTCCACCGGGAATCACCCAACTTGGCCAAATATGTGCAGCCCTATTAGCATCCCGGCGAACAAAGCTCAGACGGTGGGCAACAAATTAAAATTTATCGAACTACCTCTGAATACCTCTTATTAAATATTTCAATACTACGTGAAATTATTCATAGGTCCCAATTTTCTTCTAAAATTGAAATCATAAAAAATATAGAATAGGTCCTGGTATTCTACCTAAAATATTTGTCCCAATGATGATCCATGTTGTAACGAAATACTTGCATTAAACGTTTGAGGCTGAATAGATCCATGTGGTTCAACTGGTATTGCTTTTGTCCTCCTTTTTTTTATTTTCAATTGAACTCTTAATCCTTATAATATACCCTTGATTTTCTAGGAACTGGGTCTCGCACGTGTTGTTCATCATCTTGAACAGGTAAGACTAAACCATTACCAACATCAATTTCGTTCTCGCCTTTTTCCAAGTTGCGAGCATTCAAGTCTCTCTCAATTGCATTACTTAAAAGATCTAGATGTTGAGATGCGAGCTTTGTCAAAAATTCATCAGAAGTAGCTATACTCATCATAGAAAATAATTTTCTCATCAATTTATTGAGAGAAACACATATCAAAGATGACAAACAACTATCTGTATTCTTGAAAAATTTAGTAAAATCCAACCCATATTTCGCATTCTTAGTCCACCTCTTCAATACATAATTCGATAGAATGCAAAAGAAATATAAATCCAAATGAATCACTCGTAAGGCATGCCGGCATAAGTACCCCAGTGTCTCAAACAAATGACAACTACATGTAATTGAATGATCAACTTCAGCATACTGCACAATATAATATTTTTCTTTCTCAGCATCTTGTAGTGTAAATACGCGAGTAAAACTATCATTAGTATCACTCAGGAGCTTCTCAGATAATGCTTGCAAGAACTCATCCTGAAAATCATAAAAGATAGTTCTCGTATAAACTTTAGCAGCATGATTTAGAATTCCACATCCTCGAACTCTTACAATGGATTTTCCACAAGAATCGATGTCATCCTTGGCCTCTATATCATGCATCTCAGATGATCTCACTTCATACCGTCTAACGAATTTTCTTAATGGAACAGTTTTACCTGCCATAGCACCAATTACTCTATTTGTACTGTCCCTTCTTTGAGTTGACCTGATTCGAGCAGAGAATTTGGTAAAACTAAAAACAGGACACTAATGACTTTTCTTTCTGTATAATCTATCAAGCCAATCATTTCCTCCATTTGATACTTTCTTAACCCAAGTCATCATACTCTCCTATAGAGATTCAAAATCATCAATTGATTCACAACTCCATAACACCTTATTAAACATTCGCTTGAAATTTGACTTTTCAAGTAAGTGGGAAATATTTTGAGCTGTATTTCTCTCTATATGCTACTGACACAATCGATGATATGTATGACGGAGAATACTTTTTATAGTATTTGACATTGCACCATCTTGATCCGTAAATATAGTAGTAGGGTATTTTTCTCCCATTGACTCCACATATGCGTCAACAACCAACGGAATGAAACTTTATTATCAGAACATAGAAAAGTACATCCGAAAAATACATTCTTCCAATGGTCATTGACACCAACAAAGGGAGCACAATTCATTCCATATTTATTTGTGCAGAAAGCAGTGTCAAAAGTAACAACATCACTAAAACACTCATAGTGTAATCTTAATATGGCATCTCTACAAAAAATATTGCAAAGTCGACCATCTTCATCAAGTTGAACAGTGTAGAAAAAGTCAACTTCTTCGGTCATTCTAGCTTCGAAATAATTAATGAGTGTATGTGCATCCCCAGCACCAATCATACTGGTCTTGCACTTCTATAAGTAGTTGTGACAATCTTTTTTAATAAAACTGACATTTTCAATCCCACCCGCTTCTTTTACAAGAAACCTAAAAGCTTGATTTGGTTTAATACCCGTGTCAACCAATGAACTAATAAGTCTTTTACCCTTAGTGTTTAATTTTATTGCTGAACTTATAAGATGCTTCTGATTCTCTTTAACAAATATGCTCATCGTTGAACTCAACAACTTCAAACTCACTCCGAGAGACTTTAAATTTTATGCGAGCGTTACATCCGCATCGATATTGTAACCTTTCTCTTTTCATTTCTTCATGAGGTGCATGAGCACTTGAAATTTCTTCGCACGAACAAAGAAATGTACAACGTGTCAATTCATCTGTCCGATTCCAACACCTTTTTTTTGCACTTGGCACTTAGCACTTCGCACATGCGCGAGAAGCAGAGGAGCCTTAAATTTTGACAAATTTTGGACAGGTCACGAAGGACTGGAATATCCCGGAGACTTCCAGAAGGTCGAAGGGTTACGAGCGAACCTGAAGGGCGCACAGGTGAATCCAGAATCTCCCAGAATATCGAAGGGATGCGAGTGTGCTGTCTGCCTGCCGAAGGGGTGCCTACAACCTCCGAAGAGCTACGAATGAATTAGCTGAAGAGGCATTTGAAGGGCAGCCTGCCTGGTGGCCGAACAGACACATTTCCTCAGAATTGCTTCATGCCCCTTTGGAAGTGCCTGCCTCTACTCTAGCCAGCGCCTATAAATAAGCCCCTTCCCCTCATTTGTAAATCACTCTGAACACTTATTTTATAAATATTAGCAATAGTCATTCTCCTCTCTCCCTATCTCAGAATGTTCTGAATATCCAAGGTTCGCCTGAAGCTTCGAAGATCGTTGTGCTACGAACTCAGAAGCGGCCTAGTCGTTGTATCTTGGGGACGATTCCCGCAGCTCGTAAGCACTGAATACGGGGCAATCTTATCTTATGAAGAAAGAGTCCAACTCTTACCGTGACTTAAAGATCCTAATCAAGTACACTACTTTCGACAATCAACAACCGTAAGACGAGATCAGTGTACTTGAAGATGGCATCATCAAGCTCTGCACCAACACCAGTGCCAGCGGTCCTGAGAACTGTCCACGCCAAAAGGCCAGCCAGGTTCAACGGTACCGAGTTCAAGAGGTGGCAACAGAAGATATTATTCTACCTAACGACGCTCAATCTGGTCTGATTCTTGAAGGAACAGGCTCCGAAGGTGGCAAAAAATGAGGCTGATCCACAGAAAATCAACGCCCTCGATGCATGGAGTCACAGCAACTTTCTATGTCGTAACTATGTCCTGAATGGCTTAGACAATGCCTTTTACAATGTCTATATAGGTACTAAGACTGCGAAATAATTGTGGGACTCCCTGGAGAAGAAGTACAAAATGAAGGATGCCAGGATGGAGAAATTCATCATCAGAAAGTTCCTCGACTTCCAGATGGTGGACTCCAAGAAGGTCATATACCAAGTCCAATAGCTGCAGCTGATTCTACACGAGATTCACGCCGAAGGCATGCAACTCAGTGAATCCTTTCAGGTGGCTACTCTAATTGAGAAGATACCCCTCTGTAGAAGGACTTCAAGAACACCTCAATCATAAGAGGAAAGATATGAGGCTGGAAGACCTGATCGTGAGACTAAGAATCGAGGAAGACAACTGAAAGTCCAAAGTTAAGACCAGCAGGACCAACTCTGAGGCTAAGGTACACCTCGCTGAGGGAAGTACCGGTAAGAAGAGGAAGAAGTCCGAAAATAAGCAGGAGAAGCAAGAGCCAAAGCTAAAGAAAGCTAAGAAGATCAAGGGCAATTGCTACAACTGCGACAAGTCCGATCATATGGCAAAGGATTGTCACCTGCCAAAGAGGGACGATCGAGAGAAGGCAAGTTTGGCCGAAGACCTATCTGAGCTAGACTTATTCGCCGTGGTGTTTGAAGCCAATCTGGTGGATAACCCAAGAGAGTGGTTCGTTAACACAGGGGTGACCCGACACATCTACTCAGATAAGAAGATGTTCTCGATCTATATCCCGATCAACGGACGGAAGTTATTTATGGAAAACTCAGCAACTTCTCCCATAGTCGGACTAAGTCAGGTGGTGATGAAGCTAACCTCCGAAAAAGAGTTGACCTTCAAGGATGTGCTGCATGTTCTAGACATTCGTAAAAATTTAGTATCCGGCTCACTGTTAAGCAAAGCTGGAATGAAGCTAGTATTTGAGGCTGATAGGTTTGTTTTGACCAAGGCTGGTGTCTTTATAGGAAAGGGTTACCTCAAAAGGGGGCTCTTTAAGATGAATGTAATAACTGTGAAATGCGCCTTTGAAGGGCCTAATAAAGTTATCAATTCTTCTTGCTTGACTGAGTGTTCTAACTTATGGCATGATCAATTAGGACACGTAAATTTGAGCTCACTAAAAAAATAAGTAAGTTTAAATTTATTGCCTAAAATAGAATTTGACCCAAACAATAAATGTGAAGTATGTGTAGAGGCAAAAATGACCAAAGCACCTTTTCATTCAGTGGAAAGAAGTACTACACCTTTAGAGTTAATTCATACCGACATATGCGATATGAAACAAGTGCAAACTAGAGGTGGAAAAAAGTATTTCATCACATTTATTGACGATTATACGAGGTACTGTTATGTACACCTCTTGAAAGGAAAAGACGAAACTCTAGAAGCTTTCAAGAGTTATAAGAATGAGGTTGAAAATAAACTTAGCACTAAAATTAAAATGATTCGAAGTGATAGAGGGGGAGAATATGTAGCTCCGTTTGAAGAATTCTGCCAACAACATGGTATTATTCATCAGACAACTGCTCCATACTCACCTCAATCAAATGGCGTAGCTGAACGCAAGAATCAAACTCTTAAGGAGATGATGAATGCTATATTGATTAGCTCGGACTTACCACAGATCTTGTGGGGGGAAGCTGTGCTCTCAGCTAATCACATTCTAAATAAATTGCCACACAAGAAAAGGGACAAACTCTAAATGAATTATGGAAAGGAAGAAAGCCTTCCTATGGTTATCTTAAAGTGTGAGGGTGCCTAGCCAAGGTAGAAATACCTCCACCTAAAAGGGTGAGAATAGGACCCAAGATCGTTGACTGCATCTTTATCAGATATGCTCACAACAGTACGCATACCGATTTCTAGTGCACAAGTCTGAAAACTCTGAAATCAACGAGAAAATGGTCATGGAATCAAGGAATGCAATATTCTTTGAGAATATCTTTCCTAAAAAGGAAACGAAAGAAGTAAGCTCAAATAAAAGAAGTTATTAAGCTACACAAGACTCTGATCAAGGTGCTGAGGAACCTAGACGGGGTAAGAGGACCAAAGTAGCCAAGTCGTTTGGTCCAGATTTTCTAAATTACATGTTAGAAAATGAACCTGGGATAATCCAAGAGGCATTATCTAGTTCGGATGCTCCTCTCTAGAAAGAAGCTATCAATAGTGAGATAGAATCCATCATACAAAATCACACGTAGAAAATCATGGATCTCCCACCAGGTTGCAAACCTTTAGGTTACAAGTAGATCTTTAAAAGGAAATACAAAGTTGATGGATCAATCGATAAGTACAAAGCTCAGTTGGTAGCTAAAGAGTTCAAACAGAAGAAAGGATATGATTTTTTTAACACGTATTCGCCGGTCACAAGAATCACATCTATTAGAGTGCTCATAGCTATCGCAGCACTCTATAACCTCGAGATACATCAGATGGATGTAAAAATAGCTTTCCTAAATGGAGAACTAGAAGAGGAAATATATATGAAATAACCTGAAGGGTTTGTTGCCCCCGGACAAGAACATAAAGTGTGCAAGCTGGTCAAGTCACTGTACGGGCTGAAACAGGTGCAAAAATAATGGCATGAGAAATTTGACAGAACAATAATGTCAAATAGATTTAAGATCAATGAGTGTGATAAATGTGTATACATTAAAGGCACACCTGAAGCTTACGTGATTGTATGAATGTATGTCAACGACATGCTAATCATGGAAAGCAGTAATGATCTTATCGTGAAAACTAAGAACATGTTAAGGAACAACTTTAACATGAAAGATATGGGTCTAACTGATGTTATACTAGGGATTAAAATCTCTAGGATGACTGAAGGAATTATCTTGTCATAATCTCACTACGTTGAGAATGTACTCAAGAAGTTCGATGCTTTTGACAAACCTCCAGCTAAGACTCTTGTAGATCTGAGTCTACACTTACCTAAAAATAGAGGGGACCCTGTATCTCAACTAACGTATGCAAGAATCATTGGGAGCCTGATGTACTTGACAAATTGTACACGCCCTGATATTGCATACTCAGTTAGTAAGCTTAGTAGATTCACGAGCAATCTAGGATCAGACCACTGGCTAGCTCTGAAAAGAGTTCTAAAGTATCTAAAACATACCATGAACCATGGCATACTTTATACTAGGTATCCAGCTGTATTGGAAGGATACAGTGATGTGAATTAGATATCGGACACTAAAGACTCCAAATCTACTAGTGGTTATGTGTTCACCATAGGTAGAGGAGCAGTGTCCTGAAAATCTTCTAAACAAACGTGTATAGCTCGATCCACCATGAAGTCAGAGTTTATAGCACTAGACAAAGCTGGGGAAGAAGCTGAATGGCTCAGAAACTTTCTAGAGGATATTCCATGTTGGAACAAGCATGTGCCCCCTGTATTGATACATTGTGATAGCATGTCTGCAATCGAGATAGCACAAAGTACAATGTACGATGGTAAGTCTCGACACATCCGTAGGAGACATAATACTGTTAGGCAATTAATCTCTGGTGGTATAATTACTATTGATTATGGAAGTCCAAGGACAACATAGCTGACCCTTTGACGAAATCGAGACATTGTGATAGCATGTCTGCAATCGAGATAGCACAAAGTACAATGTACGATGGTAAGTCTCGACACATCCGTAGGAGACATAATACTGTTAGGCAATTAATCTCTGGTGGTATAATTACTATTGATTATGGAAGTCCAAGGACAACATAGCTGACCCTTTGACGAAAGGAATCAACAGAGTTCAAATGTATAATGCAGTAAGGGAAATGGGGTTAAAACCCACACATTAAAGAACATTCATAGCGGTAACTCAACCATGATGAGTGGAGATCCCACAAACTTAGTTCAATGAGACAACTAAGTTATTGATAGTTCAGATGAATACTTGGAACCCATCCCATTCTCAGAAGCTGCCAAAATACGAACCTGCAGAGATGTGGTAAGGTTAAGCGTCTACGCTTTTAATGATTCCTATACCAGGAAAAGGTGGAGTATGGCAGGATACTCCTAATAGGAGATCACCTATATAAGTGTGAAGTGAGGCCGCTTCAAATGAAAAAATACTTATGAATCCAAGAGAAGGTCTATGGCCGAAATGGACACAGCGTGAGAATCAAAAGATATTAGAGATATCATTGTGTAAATATTATTGTCTTGGTTTACATAAAAAAGCTGACCAGTTCAAGACATCGCGTTCACTGAGCAGCAAGTAAATTTGATAATATCTTACTAGAGAAGTTTCAAAGTCGTAAACTACCTATCTCGATGTAATGATATTTTGTCGAAACTTTTCATAAAAAGTATCAGCATGCATTAATCATCATCCATGTGGGAGATTGTTAGATTTTTTAATGCTAGTTAAAGCAAATAGCCCAAAGTGGAGGCCCATAGTGGAAAGCCCAAATTGAAAATGGCATTACCACATTGGAAAGTACAACAAAGATTTCCTAGTTTATAAGGAGAAGCTCCTTGTTAGCTAGAAAATGAATTGACCATCGGGAAAGCCAACTCAGACCATTGCGAGGATGGTGCGAAGCACCATCCGAGCGCGAGCACGTGCACGCGCTCGCGCTCGCGCACGCACATGCATACGTGCACGTATGTGTACGCATGGCGCATTAGACGCAGGTCGCAATGGGCGCTTTGTAGCGCACTTGTAGCCTTAAATTTTGGCAAATTTTAGATGGGTCACGAAGGACTGGAAGGTCCCGAAGACTTCCAAAAGGTCGAAGGGTTACGAGTGAACCTGAAGGGCGCACATACGAATCCAGAAGCTCCCAGAATACCGAAGGGACGCGAGTGTGCTGTATGTCTGCCGAAGGGGTGCCTACGACCTCCGAAGAGCCACAAACGAATTGGCTGAAGAGGCACCTGAAGGGCAGCCTGCCTGGTGGCCGAACGGACGCATTTTCTCAAATCACTCCGAACAGTCATTGCATAAGCATTAGCAATAGTCGTTCTCCTCTCTCCCTATCTCTGAAAGTTCAGAATATCCAAGGTTCGCCTGAAGCTTCGAGGGTCGTTGTGCTACAAACTCGGAAGCAGCCTAGTCGTTGTATCTTGGGGACGATTGCCGCAGTCCGTAAGCACTGAATACGGGGCAATCTCGTCTTACGGAAAAAGAGTCCAACTCTTGCCTTGACTTAAAGATCCTAATCAAGTACACCACCTCCGACAAACAACATTATCAACAATATCATCTATAATATATCAAAAAGTAAAAAGTTATATACTATGCAAACAATCTTATGATAAAAATTGAAGTGCAAAAAAAATTATACAAGATCTTTATGCTCCATCTAAATACTTTGCTTTCAAAAGCCTATTTGTCAACTGCAAACAAACAATGAATTTATAAGTTACAGAATACTAAACACTAAAAAAATTAAATTGGCAAAAATCAAATGAAGAAAAACACTGAAGGGTGATTTACTTACAAGAATCAAAGAAATGAAAGAAATTGTGATCCTTCTTTTTTACTCTTGAAAAGTCTGTGACTTTATGGTTATTTTAATAAGGAGTAGCCTCCAACAATACCTTTTCTATACCGTGGCTACGAAAACCCAAATACCCAAATGCTCAATTACTGTATTCAGCAAAACTAAATCCTTATTTTAACTTGAAAGCAACTATCGAATATTACAAATTTTCGATCTCAATTATCTTGCCGATCTTTTTTTTCTTATTTTAATTTTCAAACCTTCGTCTAAAAGTGAAGATTTTAATTAGAAATTTGATTAGGAAATGATTGTTTTAAAGATATTATCACAATAATCTCTGATTTAGTTTCCATATTTATCTATCCTAATCAACTATTCAATTAATAAGTAACTAATCTATATGTCAATAAGAGATTGATGAATGTGACTTGTTATAGGGGTATGGATTGGGTACGGAATGCCACTATTCTGAACCGTTTGGAATGAAGACACGCGGAGACTTTTTTGCAAATGCGCTAAAATACGAGGACCAAAATGAAAAAAGCCACGCACAAACACAAGCCGGATACAAATGCCATTATCACATAAGTGTGCATGCCAGTATCACATAACTGCACATGCCAGTATCACATAACTGTGCATGCCAGTATCACATAACTGTGCATGCCAGTGTGACCTTTTTGTAAAAATGCTAAAATACGGGGGACCAAAATAAAAAAAATTACGCGTGCCATTATCATCAACGGGGACTTACCGTTTTCACAAAAATAAATGCCATTATCACATAACTGTACTTGCCATTATCACATAACTATGTTTGTCATTATCACATACTTGCGCTTGTCGCTGCGGTCCCCTTCAGTCCAAACCGTCCGGAATCAATTCATTCACTCCGTACCCAATCCAAACCCTTGTTATAGAGGGTGTACCATAGAATTTCTCCATGTACACGTGTGAAGGGTGCACCATAGAATTTTTTCATGTACACGTGTAGTTTCTAAATTAAATAACAAATATTAATTTTTTTCTGATCTGGGCAAATGGATCACCCAGAGACGTTTGGCCGAATTTTGAGCTGTCAAACCATTCTCCAATTTTTTGTCAGAAGTTGACCCGATATTGATCCCGAATAACGGTCCAACCATTTGCGCCGCCGATCAGACCACGGTTTGAAAAACATGGGGTGCATTCAGGTGCTCACGAATGGAGAATATCTTTGTGAACAAGTAGCCTAGACAATGCAACGTGAAGGTAAGCAACCAAGTTGAATGGATCAACTGCAGTATGGAGTCGGTCTGTGCTTCCATGAAAACAAAGGGTGGCTGATTATGTCCAGTGAAACAGCCAACTAGCTCACCATTTAAGGTTCGTTCCCTCGCAGTCGAATTATTCGAAAAGTATTTGGGAAAATTTAGTCTCCAGCAATATCCTATCGGTTTCAGGACATTTTTGTGGGATAACAACAATATTGTGAGCACTGGACATGATCTGCAACAACAATTTTGTTCTCTCCCAAACTTCCACCAAATGCTTAACGATCTAAATATGCAAGTGGCTTCCCTCCTCTTGCTTAGGGGCTCGTAAGTGATGCAAGGTTAAGACAGCTAACTTGACAGGGAAAAAAAGTAATTGAGATTGAAGAAATTTGCATATAAAAGGTTCAAATTCGATGATAAAATGTCTTAGATCCGAGTAATCTCTGTTGCAAAATCAAAAGCTCAACTTTTTAGACAGGTTAAAAGACAAGTTAAATCTCGAAAAGCTGCGTCAGCTCGAAAATCAACTCCCAGTCCTTAGCCCCAAGGCGGTACTGCACAAAATCAACTGAGGGTAAGTCTCAAGGCACTGAAAAAGTCCCAACGGTGTTTAACCAAATTCATACCATGTAGTTCCTTCTGGAATACTCCTTGACAAGATTAATTGACCTTCTGGAAATGCGACTGACAAGTTCGTCGTTGATAGCCAACTGCCTGCCATAAGTCTTCAGCTGCGACTCTGGATCAGTATTAACGATCTGCAGAAACAAGAGAATGTCATCCAATTGAACATAATCTTATTCAAGGATGTCCAAGATGCGGCTTGTTGCAAAAGTACCTTGATAGTCACCACGTCATCTTTGAATGCCCATTGAAGAGGTCTGCTGTTGAACTCAATTGATACAATCCGACCAATGTCGAGACAGTCGCTCTTAATACATATTGGAGTCCCTACCTGTTTATGTTACAAGGAAGCATAAATTATGCCAGCATACTCCTGCTGCAAGTAGTAAATGATGCATATTGACAATATCAAGCAGATTGAATACCAAAGCTGTTCCTCTTAAAAACGGCTACCTCAAGCACAAAATCCAAGATGCATAACCTAGTTCTAAGCAAGTACCAATCCGAGGACTTTACAAAGTTCACAGTAAGCAGAAAAGAGGAGGCCTCCAGTGAACAAAGTTCGACATCACATACCATCAACATCTACCCGGAAGGACTGTCCAACAAACGTACTCTTTTTCTTAATATATTGCTACTTGGGAAGTAGGTTAAAGAAAAGCAACAGATCTATCGAGGCACGGTTAAGCATGATTCTCCATTACTTTTATTCTTAACACAATAGAAACTTATATCCACCTGACAGACTCATAAACATAAATAAAGAAGCCTAAGAATTAACTTTGGGACCGCACTGTCAAACTGCAATGTGTAGATGGCGCTGCCTAGAACGGCTCCCCAACCAACTGAAGTAAGGATTGTATAATAGTTTCTTTTTCATAATTACATCAACTAAGAACTGTTGTTAATGTAAAAGCATAGCTTTATATAACACACACCATGCAAAAGAAAGCACCTTGCACGATACAAGATGAAAAAGAAAACAAGAAAGAAAGTCAACAGTCACAGGCAACGTAAGTTGGACAAAAAATAACAATAAGAATGACGTGGCGTCTAAGATGAATGAAGAAGACAGCTCCTGAAAATTGAGATAAATTTCTCAAACAGTACCTTGACATTGCCCTGAAGAACTTGAACTCGCAAGAAAACGGGATCCTTTTCCCTGAAAACACAATTTCGCAGAATCTTGAGTTTGCATGGGAAAACTGCTTCATAATTGTCTTCCCTCCTCGCCTTCTTCCTAAGATTGTCAATATAAGCCTTAAATTGGTCAAATAGATGATATATAATATCAGCTGTGAAAATCGTCACACCCAATTCATCAGCAAGCCGACGGGCATCTGTTGTCACTTTCACATCAAATGCCAAGATGGTAGCATATTCTTTCTTCTTCTCAAGCATCACACTGGCCTTCTTGACATCTTTTTTGTGCACAGGACCAATGCCTATACCACTCACAGGGATATTTTGGGTACTGACAAACTCAAGCAATGCTTCTAATGATCCAAGGGTTGACGCTTGTACATAAACCCCCATGCCGCTCTTGTCAATTCGGTTCATGTCTTCCATTGCTACTTCCTTAAAAACATCCAAATCATCATCAGGGCCAACCACGTACAGACTGGTCCCAGCAATAGCATGCTCAAGGCCCTGCAAAGAACCAAACAATAAATAGATTCCAACTACCCAAAATCTAGAATAGGTAGAGAAATTTAGAGAACTTATCTCACATAAACCCACCTGTGCAGTGATCTTGATACCCTGTGCTGCCTTGATTTCTTTGTGGTGCAAGTAAGTCCCCTGTTTAGGGAAACAACATATTAAATGTTTTTGTGAGAATTCAGAATTCATACTTTTTTCATAAGAAACATATGTGGGGGCACAGTTAACTGAATACCTGTGTCCCAGGTTTCGATTCTACAACCTTGTATGACAATAAATTATTCTAGAACTGAAGGAACGGAAAAAACTAATACCTGAAATTCATTCCTTGGAGGTGGCATATTAGCATCGGAGCCTTTCTTCGTAAATACAAAAACCAGAACTTACAAAAACTGTACGTCTTAATGCATAACAAATGACTCAAGAAGGCGTTGAAAACAAATGACTCTACAGAAAGAATTAAAAAGATTTGATGGGCAGAAATGGGTGCAATAAGGTCCAAAAGAGTATGGTCCAGATTAAATCCACACCTTGACTCGAAGTTCCTTCATGGGATGAGGCATCAATAAAGCTCGGATTGATGTAACAATGGGTCCCTAAAACATTACATAGATTCATCTGTAAAGGCGTAATATAGAAACAATAAAGCTCGGATTGATGTAACAATGGGTCCCTAAAACATTACATAGATTCATCTGTAAAGGCGTAATATAGAAACATAATTATAAGAAAGTATAAAGATAGAGTTGATGTTTTCACTTGCCTGCAAGCCACGGACAACAATTTGATCCCCTTCACGAAGCACACCATTGGCCAACACAACATCAATCGTGGTCCCATGACCTTCAATAACCTTGACTTCCAAGACTGTACACTGTCCCGTAGGAAGGTTTGTCAGTTTGCATCAACATCAGAACATAAAACATTTCTTCCACCAGGAGACAGACATTTGAAGTGGATCTTACCTGCACTTTGTTGCTGAACGTAAGCTTTTCAGCCATAGATTTCTGGGTCCAATGAACTAGCAACAACAGAAGATCTGGAATGCCCTCTCCACTATAAGAAAAAGACGCAACATTTTGATAAACTGATTGAAGCAACCAAGAACAGATGCGAAGAAGACAATACTGGACACCATAGGATAAAAATCAGAAACAGCAACCTCGATGCCCCCCAGCTAGTGCTGGGACAGGGGAGGGTTAAAGTATTTTTTACAACCTCCCCCTTGCAATTTTAATTGCAGAGACTGCATATACCTTATTGCACTTGTGGGCACAATACTAAAAGTTTCTCCCATTTCCTTGTTTTTATAGTACAATTCAGTATTCAATCCTTGCTCTTTAAACTCGGTCACGATCTGCGATAAAAAAAAATGAATAAGATAACTGGTAATAGCATATTAAGTAGAAAAAAATGTTCAACCCATAATCAAGAGGCATGGACCTGGATGAGTCTCCTCTTGAATTCATTTTGCACATCTTTGGTTTGTCGTTTCATAGCCTTCTGAATTGGTGCATTCGGACAGGTTTTCCAACCATATAGTCTGTCTACCTGAAAGTTACGCAATAAAGAAAAACAGATCAAACAAAAGATTACAACTCTGGATATATTTTCGTTTTCAATTTCTGAATACACAAATCTGAACACCATCCTCCTAACACCGCTCTAGCCATGGACTGCTCAAGAATTGGGACACCCTTTAACAGCTGCCGATCATACAAAGCGAAATGAAAAAAGGCGTTACCTTATTCAAAGCAACAATAAACTCTGTGTTTCCCATCTTCAAAAGCTTTAAGGATTCTTTTGTCTGTGGCTCCAACCCATGCATAATGTCCACAACAAGAACACCAATATCGCATACCGCTGACCCCCTTAATCGCAACTTAGTGAATGACTCGTGGCCAGGTGTATCTATAACCAATAGACCAGGAACCTTTATTGTTGCATCGACCTTCAATTCCCTGGTCCTCTCCCGAATGTTCTCAGCAGGGATATAGGTTGCACCAATCTGTTGGGTGATGCCGCCAGCCTCATCTTCCTGAACATTAGTGCCTCGGATGTAATCCAAAAGCTTGGTTTTACCAGTGTCAACATGACCCATGATACAGCAGATTGGAGAACGCAGGCTCACACCCTGTTCAGGTGCTTCTGAAAAAGCACCTTCATTTCTTGTCGGAACTTCAACCTCATGCTGGGCATTCTTACTTACAACAACCTCGGCTTCTGAAAGCACTTTTAACTTACCTTTACCGACAGACAGAGGCTTTACCACTTTCTCCATAACCGGTTCAGGAGCGGAATCAACATCCTCGTCATCCTCCTTCCCTCCATTCTCCTCTTGTGCTTTCCTTTCAAGTTGTTCTTGCCTCTGCCTTTCTTTTTCTTCTTTCCTCCTCTTCTCCTCTTCCTCCATAGCCTTCGTTTCTTCCATCTCTCTTCGCCTGGCAATGGCTTCTTGCATCTCCATCACATGCTTAGGCACCTTCTTATCAGCTTCCTTACCCTTTGCGTCGCTCTTTTTTGGTTCACTATCAACCTTGATTTCCTCAACTTTTTCTGCTGAAGCAGCAGCTGCCGCTGCCTTCTTCTCTTTTTCCTTCTTCTTCTTCTTTCTCCTCTTCTTCCGAGCAGCTGGTTCCTCTTTCCCCTCTTCATTATCCTTCTCACCCTCGGGTTTTGCTGGCACAGTTGTCTCAGGATGAAGGCTCACTTTCTCCTCTTGTGTGAGCATTGACGTGAATATAGCAGTAGGCGGCGTTGCCTCACCAGAGGAGCCCTTCTTCTTTCCCATGATTGCAGCCTGCACAAACTCATCATCATAAACCACTAAAGCCTCCTTCTCCAACTTCTTCCCTGTGCCACCTCCACCCTCAGGGTCACCAGGCAGGTTCCCGTGGTCCCCACGCACAGTAGGCTTCTTCCTACCCATCG
This sequence comes from Hypericum androsaemum, assembly GCA_963995505.1. Classification (NCBI taxonomy): domain Eukaryota; kingdom Viridiplantae; phylum Streptophyta; class Magnoliopsida; order Malpighiales; family Hypericaceae; genus Hypericum; species Hypericum androsaemum. The sequence continues at coordinate 11,424,107 of OZ023190.1, forward strand.
AGGACTGTCTCCTTGGTTTTGATTCAAAAAATTGAGAGAATATAACACTGGTAGAATCTCCTCCGTGCAAGCCTGACAAACCTAAAGAAATTAAAGAATCAGATAAGTTGCATAATAGTTACAAGATGCAAGGTAATGTCATGATTTTTGAATCAAGCGAAGACACGGAAAGAGAGAGGGTGAGTGATGCCGCCTGTATGTGCTTTCAAGACTTCAAAGGAAAGGAGACCGTTGGAGTCGTGAAGAAAAGGAAATGGTTGGCGCCCTTTTTGTAAACTTGGACTCGCTGTAAAAACAAGGGCCTTGATGGTGGAAAGCCTGTGGGTGTTTTAGGCCAACTAAGGGATAGTTCCCATTTGGGCCAGGATCATAAACGACTGGGCTCATACAGAAGCATCCATTGAGTCATTGGCAACTCAATTAAATTTATTTTATATCAATAGACGAAATATTTAAAATAATTTAGTATTATCCAACACTTTTCATGTCAATTAGAAATTTGTTATGCTTTTCTCCAAAGATAATAAAATTGAGTATCTGAACAATAAATAAATCTGTAAATATCAAAACAAAAATTGTCTATAATGTTTTACTCGATTGAAATTTTTTCCTTACAACCAGACGGTGATCACAAAACTATTTAAAGATAATTGAGAAGATAATGATGTAAAATTTATCAAAACTCTTAAAATATTTTTCGAATTTTTTAATACGTGTTTATTAAAAAATATCACTTTACCACTAAAATGTATTAGTTATGAACACTAAAAGAATATAAATCAAATATGCAAAAAAAGAGAGAACTAAATGTAAGCAAAAGAAGAAAACAACATTACCACATATGGAAAGAAATAAATATAAAAAAATCGGATGACCGAGTTGGGCGTCGAATCTAGGGTTTTTAAAATGGTGACGGAATTCCTCTATAGTGTATTACCTCTTTAGGGAGTTGTCAGGCTCCGGCGGGGCTCCGGTGATCGAAGTTCCTTCCTCTCTCCTTTGTCTTCTTCTCGAGTGATTCTGAAACCATAATTGGACACACACGAAACAGTGAAAATGGTGACGGAAGAAGCGAGCATTTGGGGATAGTGAGTGAAGAAGAAGAAGAAGACCTTGTGAGCCATGCGTCGACCTAACGAATGTTTGTATGGGACACCACTGGGAAAATGAAGGGTTAAGATTAAGGAAACCCAATCACACGAGAGAGAGAGAGAGAGAGAGCGTTGGAGAAAAATCGTTTGTTCTTTATGGTGGTGAATTGTACGGAAACCCTCGAGAGACTTATATATAGGTTGGGACGTGGTGTGGTTGGTTGGGTGGACTCGGTATGGGCCGGTATTTATTTCCGCTTCCTTTTGTCTTTTTTATCGGAGATCGTTAGACTCAGTATTAGTAGATTTCTTTTTAATCTTTGATATTTAAATCGGATAATTGATATTGAGATATTATTTTATAACAATTCTATGAATAAATTTTTTAAAATTCATATGTTTTGAAAATCCAAATCTCTTAATCAATTCTTTTACGCTTTTTTTTTGGTAAAAGTTGTGGGACAGATGCCACTAAAACGAGGAAGACTAACCGCTTCAAATAATCTAAAAATAAACACGATAGTAGACCGGACATAATTGAAACCAATAGACAAGGCTTAGAAATAGAATCTGTCACATGATTCCCTTCCTTCCAAGTATGATGCAACTGTGTAACCCAATTCTGATTAATAAGTGCATGTGCTCGGCGGATTAGGTTGGATAGGGGATGCTCATGCACAATATATCAGTCGAAATCGAATAGAGTTAGAGAAGAATCGACCTCTGGAATAACATGTGGAAAACCAAACCCATATGCCATCTAAGTCCCTTGTCTCCAAAAACTTGTTTTAGGATATTCGAGTGTGTATATGTAAATATGAAATATTTTTCCCATATGGAATACCTTTTCGCTAAGGTCTGGAAAATTTTATTTTTAGTAACTGTGATTTTGAAAATTTTGCAATGTGATCCTAAGGTCTGGAAATAATATTTTTGGTAGCTGTTGTTATTTTTCGGAGGTGGTGTACTTGATTAGGATCTTAGTCGAGGCAAGAGTTTGACTCTTTCTCCATAAGACGAGATTGTCCCGTTATTCAGTGCTTACGAGCTACGGCAATCGTCTCTTTATAAACTAGGAAAAACTTGTGCCATTTTTCAATGTGGGATTGCCCTTTTCCATTCCATATTGGGCCTCCCATTTTGGGCTTTCCAACTTTGGAATTTTTAGCTTGAACTCCATCATTCAATTCCAACACCCGTGGTTTCTCATTTTTTGCGCCAAATGCTTGGGAAGGTTTCCCACCCAAAAATTACTCCGAACGCCCTCAGCTTCAGAAAGGACGAGACTTCCCTCCACGGTGTCGTCCAGGGCCTCTACGGGTTCGAAAACTACTTCTTTGTCCTCCGAGAGCTCGGAGCCCGGCAGTTCACCAAGGTGGTGTGGTGCTTCGACTTCTGGGTGCGTCGAGAGTAGCATCCCACCGAGCAGGGGTCTCGCGATTATTTGGGTTTGTGTGTTTCTTGATTTGAGAGGAGAGGATGCGAGGACGTGGGGTCTCGTGATTTTGTTTCGAGACCAAATTGGATGAGGTTGGGGTAAATGTGTTCTTTAGTGTTTGATTGGATGTTGTTAGTATTTAGTTAATTGGGTATTCTTGACTTTTTAAGCGTGTTCTTGGTGTTCTTAAGTGTGTTCTTGATGTTCTAGACGTTGAAGAAGGTAGATTTTTTTTTGACTGAGGGACAATTTTATCCTTTTAGGTGCTTTTTTGCTAGAGAAATTTTTTGATATCGGAGCCAGTGACTAAAAAGGGCTATTATTTCAAACTAGAAGGACCAAGATAGGTTATTGAATACAGTAAGAACTAAAAATGAAATTTTTTCAAATACCTGGGACCTTAGGGTAATTATCCCTAAAAAAAACCAAACTGAAGCTTCGCCATTGACTTCCGTAACCCAGAACCTCGTTAGGGGCGAGATATTTCATTAAAAAAAATATCAGTCTAAGAAAAAATCCTAAACAATAGAGTTCGACCCATCATCGTTGAGCGAAAATTTGAGAAAAATCCTAAACCCCTCAAGAATCAAAAATCAAAGGGAAAATTATTCTCAAATTCTTCAAATTTATTTAAATATACTCAAAAGTCCCCTCTATTATAAAATACACGCCGACGTCCCTCTAGTTTATTTTTATTATACTTTCGGGTCCTTGGCGCATGATAGCAGCTCTTTTTTTCATTTTTGTCAATGAAATGACCAAAATACCTTTAGAACAAAAAATAAAAAACTGTTGACATCATCTCTTCTTCTTTCTCCGTTCCTCCTTCCTCCACGTCTTCTTCTTCTTCTTGACCAAAATACCTTTAGAACAAAGAAATAGATCTGAAATTAATTCCAGAGAGAAGTAATCAAGCCGAGAAATAAAATCTATAACTAATAACCATGAACAGACTTCTAATTAATGAAAGAGACGGAATATACCTTCTTCTTCCTCTGTTAGTTGACGGCGACAGCCGTTGGTTCGGTGACGGTGCCGACATTACCGCCTCGGTCAGGTCACCCGCTGGTTCGGCCGCTGGACCCCCGGCATTCACATCTGCGTCGACGCCATGTCGGCCTGAGTTCACATCTGCTCGTCTCCGGGATCGCCGAAGAACGTCACCGATGCGATTAAGCTCAGTGGTAATGGCACGTTTCCGAATTCGATTAGTTTGTATCCCTGGATTTGCTTGGTTGTGTCGGTGGGAAGAAAATGAGGAGCGAGGAAGAAGAAGAGCTTTGGCGGCGGAGGTGGAACAGGATGATGATGGGGAGTACGATGAGGGGTTGGGTGGGGAAAAAATCGCCAGTGACGAGTAGAAGGAGAGATGATGTCAGCAACTTGTTTTGTTGGTTTTAAAGGTATTGTCATTATTTCAATGACAAAAAAAGAAAAAACTCATTGAGGGACCCGAAAGTATAATAAAATCAAACGAAAAAGACTTCGGCGTATATTTTACAAACAGGGAGGACTTTTGAGTATATTTAAGCAAAATGAAGAACTTAAGAGTAATTTTCCCAAAACCAAATGGACAATTGGAGAAAAGAAAAGGTTACTCCTTTTTAATGCCTAACAGCTAATAATATTGCCACTAGTAAGAACAGCCAGCCAATTTCCAATACTCTGGTTCCCATCCCTGCCCCCGCTCCCGCCTCTGCCCTGTGCGATAAATGGGTGGCCCAGCAGCCTAGCAGCGGTCCACCTCCTCCACGGCTCCCTCTGCAGGCAGCACGAGACGAAGTCCCTGAACTCCCAATACCTAAATTTTAACCGGAGATCTTTTCCTTTCTATTGGAAAATAAATTGTTAATTCCCCCCTTTTGCTCCTTCCCGTGGAAGAACAGGCAAGGAAACCAAAAACCCATTTTACAGGTAAAATAGCCCAATCTCGTTGTTGGGGTTGCAAGTTCGTGTTCTTTTTTTTTTGGCATGTCTGTCTGAGGGCACTAAGCAAGGAAATGACTGTTTTTCGAAATATTTTCGATTTGCTTCTATGCTTTTGGATGGTTGGGGACAATCTGCAAGTGTATTCATTGGTGTTTGGAGTTCCGGTTCCAATCCCGAATCGGAGGAATGTTATTCACCCTAGGAAGTATGAATGTTTCAGATGATTTGAAGGATACATCAGTCGTTGGCTGTGTTATTAAGTGGATTTGAATCTTGTTTGATTATGAAGTAGAAAACGTGAGTTATTTTCTTGCTTAACTTAGTCCTCTAGGAAACTCGAGTTTCTGTCTTTGAAAGTTGGAGTTTGAAGCGGATTGTTTAGTTGTACTCTTCTCGACTATTTTAGTTGATAGAGATTGCCATTCCAAAACTTTGATGCTTTAGTATCCAGTTCCTCTATTTTGTTCTTGTTAGGCCCTCTTTGAGGCTGAGTTCCAGCTTCTTTTCTCTTTTTTTAAGAACATCGAAAAGGTGCAACCCAACTCTGGAAACTCATTGGCTTCTTTTTTTAACATTTGAAGAAACGGAGAGGTTTCTCTGTAATCATATGCATATAACATTGGTATGTCATTTTTTCCTTTTCTTAATGGCTCCTTGCACTCGTAAACTAGTACAAGTGGCATCTCAATTTAAAGGACACCGAAAGTAAGACAAACTATCATATTAAGCAATCAGAATCTGAGTTTAAGTAAGACAAACCAGCATATTAAGCAGTCAGAATCTGAGTTAAAAGATTTTGCAGGAGCTAGTTTAGAATAGAAGACTCATGTCTGATTTCCAGACCTCCACACATCGAGCCAAGTGGATATTCATGCCTCAGCAACTGGTATCTGAATTAGTCCTTACCTCTATCGAAGATGTCAAAAACAAACAAAATTATCAAATCTGCCAAAAAATTTATTTCTCTTCATTTTGCATTTACAGGTGGAGAAGCGTAAAGCTGCCAACCAAAGAGCCAAACAATTGTTAGAGAAGGTACTATTTGTTTGGTCTTGCATTAGTTTTGATGTTTTCGCTTTGTGAAGGAAGTGGATGTCTGCTGTCAATCTTTGTGACCGCAAATCAGCAATCGTTGCTGCTGGTTTGATATTTTAATTTGTAGATACTAAATTGACTTCTTTCTCGCCCTCTTTTTATGGTGTTGAAGAATGGATCAAGCCGGATGGAAGTTGACAGTGATGGGTCATTGTCATTTCCAGAACGTCAAGTTAATAATTCTGGTGATAATGGTAAATGTTAACTTAATTTTGCTTCTCATTTTGATTTAAGCCTTGGTGACGGGTGCTCCATTTTTTTCGTTGTATGTTTCTGACAGTCTCAATTGCATTGTGTTGCAGCTTCCGATAAGCATTCTCGGCCAAAAGCATTGAATGTTGAAGATGAGCAGTTTATGAGAGTGTACTATGAGTTCAAACTGCGAGAAGTCTGCAGTGCATTTTACTTCCCTCATAAAATTCAGGTATCAAGACTTATGATTTTGGAGCAGTCCTAGCATACTGATCAGACCTCTGGCATGGACAGGAAATGTTTATTGGGGTCAACTAATGCCTTGTGTGATGGGTTTGGATTTGTAGGCCACGGCACTTGTATACTTCAAAAGGTTCTATCTACAATGGTCAGTTATGGAGCATGATCCAAAAATCATCATGTAAGACACTTTCTATCTCAGGTGTACTATTTAATTGATTATGCTTGGACCCTAGCACTGTCTCCTCAAGTTGTATATCGTTACAAGTCGTTACTAACTGTATGTTCAGGTTAACCTGCATATATGCTGCTTGTAAGATAGAAGAAAATCATGTATCAGCAGAGGAGCTTGGTAAGGGGATTTCACAGGATCATCAAATGATTCTCAACTATGAGATGATAGTTCTTCAGGCATGGAAGTGACTTTTGATCTGTTCCTTCTAGAATTTGCCTCATTTATTTTCACACTTGATAGTTACGTCTGATGTGTTTTGCAGACTTTGGAATTTGATCTCATTGTTTTTGCTCCATATCGCTCCATTGAAGGTTTTATTATAGATATGGAGGTAAGCTTGTTTAACGTACTCGTTGCTCCGTTGTGTTTCAGAAAAGTAAAAGAATAAAATCTTCGGATCCCCCTTTCTAGTTACCAGTCGTTCTTTCTGAAGTTGCTTGAAGCTCACTTTCACATTTAGGGACACGATCTGCAATCATTGACTTTAGTTTGATTTTACAGGACCATGGATTTGTCAAAGATGAGCAGGCCCAGAAACTCAAGGTTCGAATTTTACTTTCCCAACTTTTAGGAAATAGGAGACTTTCAGTTGGGTACTTCTAACTGTCAGTCAGTGCTTCAACCAAGTCTTAATATAGTATTCTGTCATTTTTCGGCGCTGAAGATATTGCTTCTATTAGCCTAGAACAAGCTGTTAAATGCCACTTGTCTTGCTTGTTGCATTTGGTTTGGTACTCTTCCAGGAGATTGCATTTGCAGATGCTGACAAAATGATGTTCACCGATGCTCCACTTCTCTTCCCTCCGGCACAGGTATTGTTCTGTTCATACACGATCTTTTTTCCAGTATACATATCTAGTTGTTGAACTTTGATTTTTTTGAAGTTGAAGTTCCATTTTGAAAGAGACTTAAAATATGCCAATTATACGAGAAAGGGGGAGAATTTGCTCCCAAATAAATGGGTCCGTCATTAGTTCTTCCTAGTTCACGTCACATTACCTGTCTATATGACTTTGTAATTGCAGAAGTGAGTGTAAAATAAAACGTGTGCTTGGCATAAGTTTGGATGTTTGATTAGGTGGTATGGTAGATGATTTATGCCCTATTTACGCCTTCATGAATTTGTTTCAGTTGGCATTAGCGGCACTAAGGAGTGCGAATGAGGTTCTCCGAGTTCTCGACTTCGAAAGGTTTCAATTGCTTCTCTACTCTTCTTGCTCACTTCCTCTTTAACATGTATGCTGGTGCATACCAACCTTAATCTGTTTATAAGGTGCTTGTTTATAAGGTGCTTCATTATTCAACTTGATTTTTTTGCAGATACCTAGGCAATATTTTATCTCATCAAGATTCTGGGCACACAGTTTTGGAGCTATCCGAATCTCTCGGTGCTATTGGTTCCCTGGTATACACCAATTTATCTACCTTTTGTTTCAATTTGATGCACCCTCGATTCTTTGATTCCCATTTCTGCAGACATGGTTTTTCGTGATTGACCATCATGTCATATTGACTTCCTCTCCTATTCATATCAGGTAAGTTTGTACAAGTTCCCTACGGAAAAGGATATGAAGCACAAGAATCGCAAGCTCAAATCATGCTGGGGTGATAGCTCACATGACGAGTATGTCATGCAATCTTTATCAAAACAATTGTTATTATCTTGGCAACTTCCTTTGTTCTGATGTCCAACTGTTTTTGGGAGCAGTAAGAAACGGGAGAAGAAATCAAAACACAAGTCCCACAAGAGCTCAAGTGAAACACGCAACGGCCCTTCTGCCGCATGATGGTATGTATATACTGCATGCATTATCTAGAAAATTTATTGTCCTCGACTGACTTGGTATGTTATGCTTAAACAGCGATATGTTGTCCTGTTTAGTTGCTAGTTATCAGTAGACATGCTGATGTAACTTTATGATCTACATGATGTTGTTTTAGGTAAAGTGGGTCTGCACGGATAGAGGAGGAATCATATGATCAACTGTTAAGATTTTTCGGGCCCGTCAGCCAATATCGAATGAGGCATCCCTCTAGTGTCGTCGCTCAATCAACAGAGAAAGTCCTTGACTGCCTGTTGAGTAGTAGTTGCCCGGACCCCTCCCTCTAAGCAGAATTAGTCTGGAATAGGCTACTAGTTGGAACCACCAAGCTGGACAATGACACATCTTCCTCTCGATAGTATGCTCTCGGCAAAAGGATGGTGATTTTGCTGATGCTTAATTTGCTAATATCCGCGTTGCTCTTCCAACAAGCTACTGCCTTTAAGTAGGTTTGTCTTTGGCCATTTCGCTTATATATAGGGGCGGTTTGCCCCTCCCATTCCACCAAAAAAAAAAGCTACTGCCTTTACAGTAGTTCATCCGTCTTTTAACCATATTTTCTGTGGAGCCAGCCCTTCAGATGTTGAAGTGAATAATTTTCCCCTGGGAGTTGCGTTGCTACAAACGAAGTAACATCTATCTGGTTATTAAGTTTTAGAAATGCAAAAGAGTGAAGAAAAACAACTTTATTTGCTCCGACCTTATCAGTTCTTGCGTGCTGCTCCGGAGACATTCGGTGTGTTTGGACAGTTCATCGTTTATAGATTCAAATCCTGATATTGTCAGTCTTTTTATGACCTCGTTCTTCAACACAAGAGTCTACCAAGCTTAGTCATGGAAACCTACTGTTTTGATACTTTAGTTATGAAAAATTTTAAAGTTCTAAGTTTAAGAATGTGATTATATTCAAATTTACATAGACTTTTGTCTGACTAATTACGATAAGTTTCGACAAAAGAAAAATCTAAACCAAATGAGCCCCTCTTTATCTTTTCTTACGGTCATCCGTAATTAAAAATCAACCAATGCGGTCAACGCTGTCGTCCCTCCAGGCGACAACCGAGTAGACGACAAGTCACTCTCCATTTTTCTTCTTCCCGCTTAAACAAACACTTGAAGCTCCAAAACCATAAAACCCCAACAAACGAAATACAATCTTTTGGGCTTCGATGGCGGCTTGCCTAGGTTTCCTTGGCTTCCCGGTGCCCCTCTTAAACCCTAAGCCCTCTTCCCAGGTAAACCCTATCGTGGATGAAAGTGTTTAGTGGGCTGTTATGTTGCTAATGTCCTTTAAGTTCTACCTTATTCTTTTACCGTGTTCTGTCTCTATTTTGGTTCTGCAATTGTAAGCTTTAGTTAGGGCTGGGTTGGGTTCGTCTTGGAATAGGCTGTTGTGAAAGCGGGCGGATTTGTAGCGATTGCGCGCAATTCTGGATTCGCTAGAGGATTGGTGTACCTTATATTCGACTTCGTTTGATAATGTTATTGTGGGGGATTGTACTCTGAATTAGAGGGACCTCGAGACTCCTGCTGCAAAATTGTACTAAGTCAAAGTATCCTTGTGATCAGCTGGTTTCTGACCCGTCTTTGGTCAACGCGGTTAGCGATCTAGCTAGTTGATTTAAACAACATTCATAAAATACATTGTCAGAAGTTAGGAGCAGCTATCTTGGAACTACTTGCTTCTGTAGCACTTTAATGTATAGGCTTTCAGTCTAACTGTCTGTTGGACTTTCTTTTGGCCAATTTCAGTTTCGACTTGCTTTGTTTTTCCTGGGGATGGCATCTCTCTTAAATAAGCTGTTTGAAACGTGGTTATCTTCTTGTTTGTTTTCTGCTTCTTTTGGTTCGGTAGTTTAATTAGCTTAGTTTTTCTGTCGTGTTTAGGAATTGTATAAAAAAAGATCAGCTCTGCTCAGAAGATATTCAAGGCAAGGGGAAAATGTTACAGGTAACGATTTCTTGTTCCGTAGTCTTGTAAGTTATATGCTTTTCTGACAAGTATTAGCATCGTCATTTGAATACCGTTACTTTGTTCTAACTAATTCTAGGCTTGATCTGGCAAGATCTATGTTGACTTAGTAAATTGAGTTAAATATATACTAGATCCTTGTCGGCACTAGAACTGCTTTCAACTAAAATTTTGATTCAAAATTTCCTCTGCCTTGGAATTTCTGAAATCACTGAACATATGCTCTGACCAACCAATTTTATTTTTGTGCCTCATCTTCACCAATACGTGTTGTATCAATAATTTTCTAAAGCCAGTCTGCAGCAGTCATTCACCGGCATGTCCATGTTTTCTCCCTTCCGAATCTGACAGTTCCACTTTTGCTTGCAGCAACCAAACTTCTTGCTCTTCATTGCTCAAACAGAGATATCGTTTTTTTCCACCTCACAAGTGACCCACCTTCTTTGAATCAGACCAAGGGTAGACATTTAGCATCAGTTATGAACCCTGTCAGTGAACTGTTTTATTGTATGGATGTGAGTTCTTGTGCCCAGAAGTCATTAGTTGGTTATTGGGTGGGGCCAGATATTGATGATGGTTGGGGATTTGTAGAGGCTTTCATTAATAAAATTACTTGATTTGTTATTCCGTTCACGAATGCTCAAGATGGTTCTATTTCACAGCAAAACAGAGTTGAAGTTCAATGGAAACGGAGAGTGATGAAGTTACTACATTTTGAATCTTTGATGCATGCTCACAATGTTCATGTGGCATAAGCATTTTTCCAGAGCAGGCTGCACTACTGCATTTTTTTTCTCAACTAGCTGCTACATATGTGGTCCACTCTTGGTCAGATTGATTGAGTTGGGATCTCCATTTTCGAGGACGATCCCATGTATTCCACTTGGGGGTCAGTACTCGTTGATAGGTGGCGAGCAAGTCAACTGTTTGAAACTCGATACCGCAGTTTCATGGTCGGAGTCCAATGTTCATCGGAATCAACCACTAAGCTGCGTTCATTCACTTGGTCCCAGTGTTGGAGCCTGCAAAGTTCAGTGGACCAAGAAAGCCATATTATTCTCATAGCGCACTGGTATGGTTGGTCGGTACAGTCCTCAGCTTTTGTCCGCATTTTGCTTCAACTTGGTAGATTAGTTCTATTTGTATTAAACTCTAAACAGTTGAGATTCGATATCTTTTGTAGTACCAGATGATAGTTGAGAAGTGGTCCCAAAATAAACTCAACTAAGAATCCTCGAATTGGATGCTGATCTTATATTTTTAGGGTCTCAGGCAATCATCTTTTAGGAATAAGCATGCTTAAGATCTTCAATTTGTTTTTTAATTGGATTTTCACGACAAGTCATGTTATGTAAAGCCACAATGTTAGTGGTCCCCAAATTATGGGGTTATGCAAAACCCTAATCTAATGTACTATTTCTTTTATATCATCAAGGATTTGAACAACTATTGATCCTACTAATCCTATTTAGAAGAGCCTGGATTTGAAACGAAAACGTGATTTCCGTTCGGAACGGAAAAGGAGGAGACAGGGGCAAAACAGTCCAAAATGCAAAAAGCAAGATGGGGGATCGGGGCGCGTGGGTTCACTTCCTCCTTTTTAACTCGTGCATCTCTTAATATTTTAACTCAAAATATTTGGATTAGGCTTACGAGTTAGATTCGTAGCTAATGAATTAATTACCGTCCATTATTTCCCTCTATTGACTAAAGGGACAAATTAGCGTGGAACTTAATTAAGTACCATCATAAATTTAAGAAATAATTCAAGCAAAAGTCACTGCAATTTCTGTTACAATTCTTTCCCAATAAGTAGGGATGGCAATTAGACCCTCACCCTGAGGGTCTACCCTGATCCAGACTCGAAAGGTCCAAGATTCGTTGACTTTGATCGGGTCTAGACCCTGATCCTATCTGGATCCTGATATTTTAAAAGGATAAGGGCATGGATATGGATCTATAGAATCCTGCCCTGATCCTACCCATAATTTTTAAATTAATATTAAAATAATTTATATGTATATTAATTATTAGACATAATACTAAATTCTCAATTTTTTTGGTAGGTAAATATTCTTTATTAAAATGAAAGTTCAAAACAGATCAAGCGCAAAAAGAAAGATAAGATACAGGGGCCCGATATTTAGATCAGTTATAACCCCACCCAAGACCAAAATGTTCCCTCAACCTCAAGAGATGAAGAAGATGTACCTATAAATTCTTGTAGGCAATCAAGAAAGTGAGCAGCGATTGATTGTGAATGATCGAGACATCCATCCAAAGGATTCACTCTTGCACATGAAAGAGCACAGAATGTAGGATAAGCTCATTATCGCACCTCGCCTCATTGAAGATAATACCATTATGAAGCAGTCACATGCCCCAAGTAATAGCAGCAAAAATCACGAACCAAATTCTCAATTTTAACTTACCCAACTTCAACTTTTTTCGGATTTGCTTAGTTAGTTTCTTTCTATTGATTTGTTTAATAAATAAAAATATCACATTGTTATTTGAAAATTATCAAAAGATAATTTAATTTTTAAAAATTAAATATTTAAAAAAAAATACACCCGCGGGTGGCCCTGATCGTGCCCCATTTTTAGGACACAGATCCTGCCTGAATCCTTATTTTTAAATAGGATAAGGGTAAGGATCTGGGTCCACCATTTAAAAAGAGAGTAATGATCTAGATCCTATGAATCCTACCCGGATCCTGCCCATTGCCATCCTTACCAATAAGGGGCTATTGGATGCTATAGCTTAGTATTCCTAGAGGCCCTACTACTCGGTTGAAATTCACAAGAAAAGAATTGCACCCTCTAAAAGGCAAAAATATATGGATCAATACATTTCTCAACTCACTACACAAACTTTAGGCCACCTGGACAAGAGGTGATAATCAAGTGTGATGCAGCTTTGTACGTCGATGATTAGAGTACTAGGCTCGGTACAGTGGCTAGAAACAATTCAGGTCATATGATTCATGGTCACAACAAGCTTACCACAACTTCATCAGCTCTGAGCGTAGAAGTAAAAGCCATCACATCGCACTTGCTGTTGAGTTGATTAGGCAAAACTTCATCAATATGGATACGAACATTCAACTGGGCAAAAAGGTGGTGGCCGATTTCATCAATGTTCATGCAAATGTTATAGATTGGCAGGTCAAAAATGATGCAATTTTAGCCAGGTTATTCATTGCTTCATTGCGTCAATGTAAACTTGATTTTATTCCTAGGATGGCAAACAAGGTTGTCAATTGACTTGCGACTCGAACTCGTATGGGCGTAGTCACAGTTAATTTGGCGATCTTACCCACCATTGTTAAGTGCCCGATCTGCAGGTTAAATGCCTACCAACATATTTGTTGGAGAAAAACACCCACTCCCCATGTGGACCCAAACAACGCCATGACACAAGCACACGAGTAAACCACGAGCACCACGAGAAGAACAAACACAAACACAAAGAAAGCACAATGAGGAACATAAGTATTTGGTTACCCGGTTCGACACAAAGGTCTACATCCGGGGCGTCCAAGCTAGGAGAGATTTCACTATCTTTGCTCTTTGAGCTTCACTCACACAAGCAATGGCCTCACTTTTAGCTTCTCACACTCTTTGGGAGCTCTCTCTCTCTCGGCGACTCACTTTGGCAACCACACATATTAAATTAGATTACAATGGGTATTTATAGTGCCACAAACCCTACAATAGTGATTGGATCAGGAGGGACAAACTTGTCCACCAAAAAAATATTTTTTTATGCCAACTCGGCAGACGCCACCTCCTTTGCGGACGCCAAAAGGCGTCCAGAGAAATGTAAACTTGATTTTATTCCTAGGGAGGCAAACAAAGTTGCCAATTGACTTGCGACTCGAACTCATATGAACGTAGTTACAGTTAATTTGGCGATCATACCCACCATTGGAACTTAACTCCCTCTTGTACCAAGACTTTTCCAATTAAACATATATATATAAATCATATCCATCCTAAAAAAACCACCTACACAAAATTTATGATATTTCGATAATACCAAATGCAGTCGATAGGGGAAACGTCATAGTAGGTCTATTTCGATGAGCAATGAAAATGCAACCGTATTTGGATGGGGTGAGTCTTGTCGTCCGATCTCGTGAACTCTGAATTAGTCGGTTTATTATAACGTCTAAATATTGTGTAGTTTCGTTAAAAAATTAACGTCGATAGTACAAGATGGACAATTTTCGGGATTAAACTAAACGTTGGCACTTTTTTTTTGTTTTGAAGTGCTGATTGTTTTCGATTTTTCTTTTGATCTGCAGGTCAAATGTCTACCGACATATTAACAAGAGCCCTTCTTTTTTTGAGCAAATGGATCGCGTTTCTTTTCCTCTTAAAACATGGGTAACGCGAAGTGATTTTTTTTAGCTTAACTGGTGCGACAAATTAATTCGCAGATTTGTCCGAACTTATCTCGAAAATACACTGTATCTTTCTACAGAAGTATCTGATTGATGCAATTTTAAAAGCTAAAGAAAGATAAGACATAGATCTACAAGTTTGTAGTATATGACTTTTCCAAATTCGGCACGTAAAGGTGTCAAAACTGGGTTGGAAGATTCGACAGTTTAGGTTTTTCTTTATTAGGCCGGAACTATGTTAGGTTTTGCTATATTGAACATGGCCTAGGATTTTCTTGTATTGGGCTAAAATTATTTTTTTTCTCTATAATCAGAGTTTGGGCATAGGAGAAGGATACCCGCAAAACAACACATCAAACCCTTAGCTTCATAGTTTTTATTCTAGCTTTCATCTTTTATGTTTCTCTTTTCCCCTTCCCCTTAATTTCTCAACAATTGCTCCTCAACCAATTCTTTTGTTTCCTATCAATTCCGACCTCTTACTTCTCTTCTTGCTTCCCCCATATTTATCTCTTCTCCCTATTCGTTCGATCACTCTTAGGACGACTACTCCGGACCCGATCCTAAATCTGTTTCGACGTTGTACCACAATTTATCCACAACATATTTTTGGGCACTCTTGGTGGGACTATAGAGGACATCTAAGAAGAGCGATTGGTGTGCCTAAAACTATCAGCTTACCCATATGATTTTAAGTCCTTTCTCAAAAGGGACAAAATCTATCAAAAATTGTACCGAAAGAGGACGTCGAGCAAGGTTAGCTGGCTTTGGAGGGTGTTTCGGCCCTTTTCCAAGTCGAATCTGTAGAAACTTGCTTCACAAAAATTGAAGATTGTGTTTCCTCTTTCTGTGAACACCATAATCGGAGTTCGTACTAGGAAGCTACGACTAAAATATTATAGACTGGCTGATCTGTAAGTTGATTATGATTTTAGTTAAATTCGGAGGGCATTTTGGTCTTTTTTTTTTGCCGAATTAGGAGACAGTTATTACTTGCAAAATTGAATATCTGTCTCTCAGCTTTTTGGAGACACTAAGTTCGCTTCAATTGGAGTTCAGACAAAAAAGTTACAACCACAATACTGAAGGTTAGTCGTTCTAAAATTTGATTAAGAATTTGGGTATTAAGTATGACGTCTTTGATGGCCATGAGAGAAGGTTGTTGCATATTGAAACCGTCAAAGTTGCTAATCGAGAGACCCTTGGGAAGGCAATTTTAGCAGTTTTAAGATGGTTTCATTATAACTATGGTAGTTGTAAATTATATGATTATCTGGTTGATGGTATTGAAACTCTCGTCGAGAAAGTTGAATACAGGAGGTACCATGTTAGAACACTTTGGTGTAAATATGTTGAAGCGTGTTATAGTCTAACTACGTGGCATACTAATGGAATACATCAAGTACATGATTTTAATTTCCATTAGTGAGGAGGAAATTCAAGAATTGAAAAGAAGGATTGAGAATGCCAGATTTACGGCAAGACATGTAGCCAACTTTTTATCAAATAGGGGTGTGCAAATGGGATTTGGGATATGGGATATCCCAAAATTTTTGTTATTCGGGAGTTCGAGATCGGGATATCGGTATTCAGAATTTAATTCGGTAGTGGTTTTTGGAAAAATTTGGTGAATTTCAGTATTCGGTAGAATTTTGGGATATATCGGTATTATACCAAAATATATCGAATACTGAAGTACTAAATAGAAATTTACCAAATTATAAATATAGGGAAAAAAAGCCTCGTAACCTCACCCTCTCAGAAACGACACAAGCGTAGTAGCCAACAACACAAAAAATTAAAAAACACCTCACCCTCTCAGATCTCAGAACCTCACGACATGACCTCACCCGTCCGTCCCTCACGGCCTGACCCTCATCCCTCACGGCCTCACCCTCTCAGTCGACAACATCGCAACTCTCCTGCTCTCCTAAATGTAAGTTTCGATTTTGATTTTTTAATTTAAGAATTTGTCTTTCTGATTTGGGATTTTCGATTAGGATTTCGATGTAGGGTTCTGAGTTGGTAAATTGAGTGAGGTCTTAGACTAATTAGTTAGTGACCTTGCCAGAGGTGGTTGTTACAATTATGTTGTCCTGTAGTTGAGTGAGGGTTTCGATTTTTTGTAGTTGAGTTGTCCTGTACATTTGTGCTGGATTTTTTATGGTTTCGATGGTTGTTACATTTATGCTGGTTGTGTCCTTTATTCAATGTATATTGGTGGTCTCTATTATATTATTACATACCCTTTGTTAGACATTGACAATCTATTTTTTTTTAGTACAAGAGTCTCTTGTGAATTATTTTTTTCATGCAAAATTTGGTACTACAGATAAATTCCAATCCCAATCCCGAATTTAATTTGGTATTCGGGATGATACCAAATTAATTTTGAGATTTGGATCAGGATTAAATTTTTTTTATAATTTGGTATTCGGGATATTCGGTATTTGGGATCGAGATATCCCGAATGCACACCCCTAGTATCAAATCAGCCAACAAAGGTACTATCAAGTGGCATACATGAAATTGAAGACCGAAGAGATTTT
Organism: Hypericum androsaemum; assembly: GCA_963995505.1. Classification (NCBI taxonomy): domain Eukaryota; kingdom Viridiplantae; phylum Streptophyta; class Magnoliopsida; order Malpighiales; family Hypericaceae; genus Hypericum; species Hypericum androsaemum. The sequence continues at coordinate 11,441,079 of OZ023190.1, forward strand.
CACTCACACAATTCTGAGACTAAAATTGATACAGCCGTACATGAATCGTCTGGATCTATGTAACACTTTATCCCAACTGTCCGAGAGGTCAAACAGATAACTAGTCTATAGTTGGCCGACATTACAATCATTGAGATAGCAAGGCTCACATTCGAGGAAAAGGAAAAGCCATTCATGACACAAATTCTATCGGCAACTGAGACAATCCTAAGTGCTGTATCAAATACGAAAGGCATCATAGGGCCTCCGTTGACTAAGGGAATCTTTTGGTCTTCACCAGTAAAGAGAATTTTAGGACCTCCGTCGAGTCATCTGTTGTGGAGATCCAAGTCACACTTTGTTTTACGCGCAATGAGCCACCTTCACTTGCCTAATTCTGTCTCAACTCAACAACGAGACAATGGGGGGCAAGCATTTTCTCGAAATATCAGTGAGAATTCTATCTCACCCGGGGGGCATCAAGAGTGCTGCAATATTGCAGTCGAAGCTCCTACATTGGCCAAAATTATCCCGGCTGGGGGGCAAGACGTGTACATAGTGAAGAAGATAGATGATGACGAAGTCAAGTCTTTGAATCCTCCTCAACCAAGCTAGAGTACGGTGAAGCAACAACCTAGTGTGTCAGTTCAATCCTGACTATTAAAGGTTTCAAACTACAAGGAGTGTCCTCAAGTCACACGGTCAAAATCAGCCGACAACGGCAAGAGGCGGCCTGATTATGCGTGGGTTAAAAGGGATGTGGTCACTCAATTGGCAGTCGAGCAAGGAGTTCTCCAAAAAAAGAAGCCCTTCAAGATTTGGGTGCACAAGGAAGAACTTTCGTAGTCCAAGAAAGAACCATGTGAGACACGACCCACAAGGAGTGATCGGACTACAAGGTCTCTAAGCTATCATACTAAACTTGTGCGTAAGAAGATGTCAAAAAAAAGACGCAATTCCTTGCTCCGATTACCTAGTACCAAACGGGCAATAAAGGTCATTAAGTAATTAGCGGGTTGAGTTGGTTCACGTATCAATTTAGCCCAAAAACTCTTCACATTTAATTTAGGGTTTTCACCAAACCTCTCTTAAACAAAATTTGTCGGACTAAAAAACTTGCACAAATTTTAACTTTCCCAAAAGATCGTATAAAGACAATAGACTATATGAATAATCCGATTTAATACTCTATTAAAATCTCAAAATCAAAATTTTTTGAAGGCTCGTGTTATCTTTTGCTGGTTGGATATGAAACTTCGATGAATTCATCAAAAAAGGTGGTGATTTCATAACAGACTTGAAATAGTTAAGTTGGACTCCCCTCGTTACCTTATTGCTTTTGAGTTTAGTTTAAAAATTTCTGTACTTTTTTTTTCGATTTGTGCCTTTGGGCCCTAATGCTTGTTAAGATCAAGGTTTTTAAATACGCGGTCCGACCGGCGGTTCGACCGGTCGGACCGCGATTCGGTAAGAAGGGCGTACCGGGTTTGCTCGTTGAAACGCCAACCTTACGAACCGCCCAAAATCCGGTCAGACCGGGCGGTTCGTACGGAAAACTGACCCGGAAATTTCGGGTTCGTAAGGTTTTTTGCTTAAAACTTGAAAATTAAACCAAAATTTTCCAACTTAGAACATCGAGGAAAATATGATCGAAACTCTTACCCCCAAATCGTGGAAAAAAAACCCCAAGACCCACGAAATCGTGAAGGGTGATTTTTTACTTTTTTTAGAATTAAAATGAATGCTTGTTTAAATTGGAAGGGAAATAAGTTTATATATATTATTAATAGTGGGCCTTATTTCTCCATGTTGGGCCGGAGACTTTTAACCAAACAAGTAATGGTGGGCCTTATTAATATTAGTGGCACTTCAAAAAAATTAATATATAAGTAAAAAAATTACCCGGTCCGACCGGCAGTTCAACCGGTCGGACCGTTCGACCCGGAGTTCGGCCCAAAATCCGGATCGATCTCCGGGTCGTATTTGAAAACCTTGGTTAAGATCATTATTAAAGGCATCGAAAACCTCCGCCGGACGAGACTCTCCAGGGGGGTACCTCCTGTGCATGACACTTTAAGATTGCAATTCAACTTATGGTGCGCTGTGATGGGGGCGGATTTTTTTTCCCCCTGTTTTGGGGTTGTTGTATGTATGACACCATCTATGGCAATAATTTCAGCAGCTCTTTTTCCCGCTGCAATTTTTTTAAAAAGGTTTTACCTGTCAAAATTTTTAGTAAGATACGTAACTGCAACCCGTTACTTGCACGGAGTATCATACTTGGGAGAAGGTAGTACAACATTTCCAAGTTCATGTATATATTACTTACAATATTAATAAAATATCATTAACTTATCAAAAAAAGCATCGAAACCCTCGTGCGTCAAATAATTCGCTGGCTGCTATAATCTACATTTGTAAGTTAGTGGGCTTAATGAACATCAACTCATATATACTCGTCCAATTGAATAAATAAGTAGGAGCGTTTCACTTGTTCTTTTTTCTTTTTTTTAATGATATCCCCACTAGCCTACTGCTATTCTAGGGTTTGCCTAACATATTTTTCCTGGCCTCTATACAGAGGCACGAATTAACACCCGATATTAATCTTCAAAGACGTGTATTTAGAAGAAGTTGAATTTTAGCTATCGTATTCTGTTTGTATATTCGGCTCTATAATATATATTTTTTAGAATTAGCATACATGCATTAGATATATTAGCCCTTTTAAATAGGGAAATCTTGATAGAAAAGATTTGCTAGTTCTCGTGGTGGATGACATACCTATTTGAGTGCACATCGTCTCAAGCAGAACCTCGTCACTACCCAATTGATCACTTCATTCAATACACCTCTAAAATATCTCATCTAGTGCTTTTGTCACTCACTCATGTATTTAGAAACGGCCTTTCAATACATTAGACAATGGATTAATCTCAGATATTATTGACCTGAAATGTGGATTAGTAAAGAGATGGAAAGAGGAACAAATGAAAACACCAAGAGAAGCATTGGAGGATTTTTAGGACAGGAAGAATAACAAAACTATATTGAAAGAAATAAGAGATGGTCGGGGTTATTACTCATGTATTTTATATATAATTTGTCGCACTTAACGGGTCCAAAGAAAAAAAATGTAGCATATGAAATAAAATGCAGGGTGGATCTACCAAATAAAATGGAAACAAGGTGTTAATTAATTCGCATTTTTGTTGATAATACTAACTCGAGAAAAAACTTATTTGTTGTATAATTTATTTTACAAGGTGGTAAATATTCTTCCAGAAAGTTGAGGCCAAGGCACGACGTGTGTAGAAAGAGATCGAACAAGAAAACAATGAGGTGATAGGGATGCAATTAGGCTAATTGATAATCTAGGCAAAAACATATCAATAACTACACTATGTTTTTTAGGGCTCGAAAATAGATCTGATTGTGTGATTAGGTTAACTTAATTTGGGTTCCTGAAACCTATTTGAAGAAGTAAATATCTGAACAAAAGACTATGCGAGATTCATCGAATTAAACAGCTAGCCAAGTCAAGAGATAAACGATGGCTAATCCACAAAAATCTGAGTCAAGATCCGACCCTTTCCAAGACAAAGACGAAGAAGAGTAAAGCACCTGGCTACAATCCCCAGAAGAAGATTAGAGACCCGAAAGAGGGATTTAGACTTGTCAAATTAAGATGCAAGAGATCCATTAATAGTACCTTCTCATACCTTCAAATCCTCCTCAGCTACTTGTCCCTTAATGTTAATCTACATGAACCCTATCTACATCAACAATTTCTTTAGCTGATTAGGGAGGCTTTACAAGAGAGTGGCTGCTGTTACTCTTTTCAAGAATCCCAAAATCTAAAGGGACAGTGGCCTCAATGAGCTTCTTTAGCTTCCCATTTTTGTTGGTAAAAGCATACTCTTTGTCCTTGCAAGGGTCTCCCTTGGTCTCGTTGGCTCTCTCTCTTTCAGCCTCTCTGTACTTGTACAAGTACCTGATTGTAGCCTCAGTGTGCTCATCAAACCCTAGGGAGCTCAGAGCCCAGCAGATGTCATCTCCGTTCACCGTCTTCCTATTCTCTTTGTGACACTTCTCCGATGCGTCTCCGGTTACGAAGCTTACGAATTCGGTTGCGCATTCTTGCATCCTTTGCTTGGCTTCTTTGGAGATCTTGGCATTTGGAGGAAGGACTTGCTTCATGATGCGGCCCACATTGGCTATTGGTAGCAACCTATCTTGTTCGTCAACCATTTCTTAGTGGTCTTACAGCTGTTGTCCTCTAAAACAATGACACATTGCTCTCGTTTTATTCGGGGACTATGTACGATATACATAAGTAGAGTGAATCGTCGTATGTAATAACATTCGTATGTATATCCGTATGTATTACATGTATAATGTACGATATTTTAGACTCAAATCTATGTGCGTGTGATATCATTGCATCCACCTTTCATGGGATATAAAGTGGATATCATCTGCTAAACTAAAGCAATTTTATTACCACCAAAAAAAAACTAAAGCAATTTTATTAACAAGATTACCATTGTTTATATAGTCCTAACTATTTTTTTATTAACAAGAGTAACCAATTAATCATTACATAAATTATCGATCAATTTTAGTTAATTAAGTTTGTACCTGGAGAAACTGGATTTATTTTAGGTGTTAGAACATCAATTTAGTTCACGAATATTACTCGTTGAATTAAGTATCAAGCACCTATTTGTTGACATGAGTGTATACACAGCTGTCCGTAGTTATAAAAAAATTCGGATATATATTAATATTACTGGACATAATTGTAATATCTTAAATTCTTGAAGAATAACCCATATGCATAAACTGTAAAAATACCTTCAAAAAAATACTGTGAAGGTTTTTTCAAATATATTTTTTTTATAAGTTATACATTCTTGGAGATAATAGACATAAAGTAGCTCAACCAACCATCAACTTGTTAGAAAGTCGAGGATATCAAGAGAATAAGAACGAAAATAATGGACACAGGAAATTACGTGGTTCGGCCTAATGCCGACGTCCACGGGAAGAAAGAAAATTTTTTATTGATAAGTAAGTCACAAAGCCATACATGAACTAGGGTAACACGCCTTTATATAGTAGACAAACATTTGCACACCAAAAAACCTATCTAGGTCATCCTAGAATTCGAAAACAAAAGTCTGAGCAAAACAGGAAGTTGCTACCGCGTGGGACTAGTGGGTGTTAGTTGTCCGAAATCCCAACTCTCTGCAACCCTCTACTTGCAGGCGCTAGTCTCTTGCTGCTTTGCCTATTTGGTAGCTTCCAGTAAGCTGGTGGACACCGACTTGCTCCATTCTCGCCAACTCCCAATAATCTCCACCTTTGGCAAGAATTCATCCCGTGGAAGAACCATGAAGCTCCAACCAAACTTTAACAAATTTCACCTTGATCAGATACCGCTCCCTTGGAGAAATATTGAGATATGTAAAACCAAACTAACTCTATCAACTCGACCTCAAGCCATAGATATACCACCATCAACAAGATAATCTACCCTTTCTCTCCACCTTTGTTCAATCATTTGGAGACATTCCCCAAACTCGAGCAACTCTCGAGCTTGCTTGGTGTATTCTCTCCAACGTCCATTGAACCCCAACATGCAAGTTCACTTGAAGAAGTAACCTTATGATCAATAGATGCTCCTCTATTTTTTTAGTCATCCCCATGCTCCGCAATCTTGAATTGCTTCTCCATTGGACCATTTTGCCTCGAACCATTACTATAAGATATAGCATAAAATGAACAGTCTTTTGTTCTACCAAGTAGAACCCTTAACGTACATGAACTCTACCATTCGGTCTTGAGGGAGACACCCAATTCGTCCGTGGCGTTACCAATGGCTCTATTCTCAATGTCAAATCTACCCAACACCTTTGACGTGAATATTTCTTTAGACAACCATAGTGTGGCTTTGCTAACCTTGTCTATGTGAATCTCCACTACACCCAAACCATTTATGTCAAGCCCTTGCTCTTTCATATGATCTAACCTCATATGCCAAGAGCTTTTTTCCCTCTCCATCAAAATCTATTGATGTGACTCCACCTACAACCGTGCCCTCCACTAGTATGTAGGTATTCCTAGCATCCCTTTCACCCTTCATCACCATCATAGCATCTTTCCCTACCTCAATTATTTCGCCTACAACCTTATACATGTACCCACTATAATCCAAGGCTCCTAATGAGACCAAATTCCTCTCCAACTTGGGAATATGCCTAACCCTACACAATTTTCTCTTAATACCATCCCACATCTTCATTCAGATATCACTTATGCTAGCAATTCTATTAGTAAAACAATCACCCATAGTCACCAAACCTGAATCAATGAACCTATAAGTGTCGAACCACCCTTTCGTGAGCGTTATGTGGAAAGAAGCAAGTGTTTTTCAAAATTTAGAAATCAACAGGATGCTTAGGATCTGATAAGAAAGAAAGACAGTCACCATCCGACACGTCCGAGTGTAAGGCCATATTCATGGATGCCAATCTTTTTCCCTCGTGGTCTTGAGTTCTTCTTGGACAATCCTTCTTCATGTGCCCCTTTTCTCTGAACTCGAAGTAATTTTCTTTGAACCTCCTTGACCCCGACTTCGATCCTCTTCCATCTTTCCTTCTCTACGACCATGGCTACCCCTCACAACCAGCCCTTCTATTCGTTCATCACCATTTTTCTCCTTTGATGAAATCTTAGAAGAGTACTCGTGATATCCTCTAATACCAGGGATTTCTTTCCCCAAGTTAGAGTTGTAACCAAACTTTCGTAGGAACTAGGTAAAGAATTCAGCAGCAACAATGCCTTGCCTTTATTCTTGAACTTCACATCGACCCTTATCAAATCACTCAGTAGTTGATTGAAACAGTTGATATGTTGGCTCAAATATGAGTCCTCCATCATCTTAAGCCCATACAACCTTTCTTTAAGATAAAGTTTGTTCGACAGAGACTTTGACATATACATATGCTCCAATTTCTTCAATACCATACCTGGTGACTCCTCATCTATAACGTGATATATCACATTATCCATCAAACACAAGTGAATCATTGCCACCGCCTTGGTCTCCATCTCTTTCCACTCTTGCTCCTCCATCTTCTCAAGCTTCTTCCTAGAGAACATATTGACAATCCCTTGTTGCATCAGTAAATCCTTGACACGCCTTTGCCATAACCCAAAATTCGATGATCCATCGAACTTTGCAAAGGCAAATTTCGTGCTGTGATCTGACATCCTCTAACCAAGTTTTGATACCAGTTATTAGGAAGTCGAGAATATTAAGAGAATAATAACGCAAATAATAGACACGGAAGATTATGTGGTCCGGCCTAATGCATATGTCCACGGGAAGAAAGGAAAATTTTTATTGATGAATATCCGAGTCACAAAATCATACATGAACTAGGTTAACATGTCTTTATATAATAGACAAATTCTGACACACCAAGAAACCTATCTAGGACGTCTTAGGAGTCGAAAACAAGACTCCGAGAAAAATAAGAAATTCCTACCGTGTGGGACTGGTTGACGTCAGTCGTCCGAAGTCTCAACTCTCTGTAATCCTCCACTGGCGACCGCCAGTTGCCTAGCGGGCGCTAGCCTCTAGCTGCTTTACCTATTTGGCGGCAGCTAGTAAGCTAGCGGGCACTGGCTTGCTCCATTCCCGCCAACTCCCAACACAATCTGACTTATAATTTGCATTGAAATGGATAATAAAACTCAGAGTTACCAATTCATCCAAATGGTAAGTAATTTTAATTCTCATTACAAAGTTTCGAGTTGGTTCATTATGAACCGACCAAAAACTATTCTATGGATAACCTATTACCACAGGAAATTTAGTCTAACAATACAAATAATTTATTTTTAGAAAATCCAGAATTCAAATCCTCGTGTGGTGTAAAAATTTACCTTCCAATAAAATTGGATACCATATCGTCATAGATAAAAGAAGTTAGAGGTTTGGAAAATGAAAAGTCGGTAATGTCTGCTTAAGACATTTCATTAGGATTGCGTCATTATTTTTGGAGGAAACAATTGTTGTAATATTATTCATAGTTCATTAACAATAATTGATTCTGCGTACTGTACGAATAAGTCATCTATTGAAAATCAATTGAGAAATACCGACAATGGGTTAATTCGGACCGCCTTGGTTATAAAGTTTAGTTTCAAACCAAACCATTTTCTTTTTGATAGAGATCTTTAATAGGTTTCCAAATAACTAATATTCGCTCTCGGCACATTGTTCAAGTGGTAAAATTTGAGGTAGAAATCTCGAGAATGGAGAACAAATGAAAATTTTGCTATAAATATGAGGAGATCAGCTAGCTAGCTACAATATGCCCGGTTTCATATTAATTACTTTAAAATGGCAGCAAATCCCCACCTAATGTACAGTTTCTCCAAATGTTTTTATTGCTATATAATACTCTCAGTTTCTGCTTTTAATACCGAACCTACAACTTAAACAAGTGGACTGAATTCGCTCACATCTGCATGTCCTAAAACAACTAATTAAAGGAGCTAGCTCCATCGTCAATTGTCTCTCAGTTTTAGTTACGTACTGAATTGTAGTTTAATGGACTTCTTTCCTATTAGCCATAAAAATTGTCGAGTCTTATTAAGGTGTGAATGAAGCTAGCGAATTTTACAAGCCGGCCTCAACTGAAACTCAAAGTTTGAAAAAGGTTTTGCATACAAAATATTTGCTCCTTATAATTACGTGAGAAATATGGCATCTAAGGAACATATTGCAATTAGTAATATTAACATGGAAGTGAGAATGGTTGTAAACTGCTACGTAAAAATTTCTGGTACTATTTAGAAGTTCTTTTCCTAAACACAACAATATCTTATAGTGAACAAATCTAAAAATAATTTGTATACCGGGGACAAATCACATTTTAAAGATATTACTGATTCTTCATGTATAGTCTTATATTGTTTTTGTCCATCTTCAAATTGTGCCGCAAATTTGAGTTATGATACGACTCCAAATTCAACAATTAGATCATCTTGGACCAATTTATATTTCCAGGATTGAAAGAATGACATCCTACAATTTATGTTATTGTGACAGATCATGGTCATCGGCACAAAGATATCTACGGCTATGTTATTATTTGAGAGGAAATGTTGGACAATCTTGTAATAAAAGACTGAGTTTAGCTCAAGACAGAAAACTTATATATTAGTTTTTTTTATTTTTTTATAGGAATAATTACTTTCAGATCTCTGGTGTTTTGCATATTCGGTGCTCAGCCTCTGTCTTACGGAAACCGATTAAAAACTCTCCGAAATTTGGTTTTATTATATTCTTAAGCCTCTCGCTGACGTCAGCATATATTTTTTCCTTTTTTGTTATAAAAATGACAAAAATATTCTTGAAAAAAAAAATCTACCCAAATAAAACCCAAAAATCTTCCAAAGTTAAATAACAGAGAACACAAAGTCGTCAAAACCCAATCAACTAAAACAAAAACACCAAAAATCAACCATAAACGAGAAAACCCCTAAAAATTGGTAAAGGCATAAACTTTACCAGAAAATCCAATCCCTCGAATCGAATGGAAACAAACCCAAATCACAAACCAACAAGAAAACCCCAAAAAAAAAAAAGGACAATAAAAAAGTATCGATTTTTTCCCTCCTCTTTGGCGGAGAGCTCGGAGGCGTAAGGGAGGACGAAGTTGACGGTGAGCTTGCGGGTGCGTCCAAGGTACTCGGGCTGACCTTCTTCCACGACTCCAGGAACGCCGCGTCCATTTCCACCTTCACCGGTTTTTGTTTATATAATAATCACAGAGAGAGATATGTGTAGGTTGGGGCCTTGGGAGTGTAATAATCAGATATGGATTGGGGGTTTCGGGGCAGAAATGAAGACGGTACCGGCGTCAGGGCCATCCTCGTCTCCATGCTCGTCGCCGAAGACGGCTCCGACCGCCTGCTCTACTCCGCCTGCGATGCGTTCGTGATAAACTGATAATTGAACGAAGGAAGACAACGATGCCCGGATCCGCGAGGGGCCTATGTTTAATGTGGGATTGGTGTTGAACATACCTGTTATCTTTGAGATTGGTGTTGTTATCGGGTGTTTGTTGTTGTGTTTAATATAGTGTTCTTAATTGGAGGTTGAAGATGAAGTTTCTTCATTATTTTTTTAATGATAGAAATGTCATTTTCATAATAAAAAAAATTATCGTTGATGTTAGCGAGGGGTCTGAGAATATAATAAAATCAAACTTCGGAGAGTTTTTAATCAATTTTTTAAAGACAATTGGGTGAGAGGCGAATATATCAAACACCAGGAGTCTGAGAATAATTATCCCTTTTATATTTGAAATGTACCCATGGAACATACCACAATGTGCATGGAGAATACCAATACTTGGTGAGTAGGATGACAACAAATCATACCTCATTTTTCATGGGTTGGTGGGTCAATTTTCCTTGTGAAAATGGAAAACATCGCTTGGGTGGTGAACAAAGCTCAAAGTCGTCTAAAGCCTTCGAGGTTTAAATCCACCCACCTAAATTTTAAAAAATTCCAGCAAAAAAATGTGTACGGGGAATCAAGATATGTAAAGTCGTATTTTTTTTTTGCATTATTTAAAACCAGGTCTTACAGTTTCCATATGCCAAAGGACTTGTAGGCTAGCGACACAAGACGTTGTAAATATCTTGGAGGTCTAGATTTTCGTGTAAAATTTACTTGTTCACATATCTTTTTCCTTCTTCTTGTGTAATTTGAGTGAAGAGGTAATAATATATAAATATCCATCTTATTTTAATGTCGCTGGAATATATCACTTCAGTTTTGGGGGAATCTTTTCTTATTTTACTATAAAAATTAGGACAAAATAGTCATAGATTCTATGTTTGAAAAAATTATTTAATCACGATAGCATAATATTGCTCAATTCTTAATATTTCATAAATCAAATTGACAAGTCCTAACCCAAATTTTGGCCACTTTTCTAATAGGACACTATTAAAATACCAAAATACTCATAGCTCAAGAAATTAGTAAATTTCCACTTGACCAAAAATAAACTTTATTCTTTAAGCCTACCCATCCTGTGCAAACTCTAACAAATCACCCATCCAAAGATTGGCAGCAAGAAAATTTTCTCGAAAAGAAAAAAATGACGGAAAAATCGATAATAGATTAAGGGAGAGACAAGGCAAATAACAAAAAAGGGGGAAACGCTCTTCAAGTAAAAAATTCAAAAACGAAATCGAAAAAATGCCTAAACGCAGTGTCGTGTTCCCTCCCTATCAAACGGTTCCCCTTTTTCGTCACCTCTTTCTTTTTTTCTTGGCTTTTAGGTTTAGATATTTTAGGAGTTGAGATTTTCGGTTTTCATGATTTCGTTTGTTGGTAGGAACGATTGTTGATGGAGCGCGGGTGAACTTGGAGATGTTCGCTGGCCGGATCCCAAGCCAGCTCAAGGGACTAGGCGACACACTAGGTAGATCGGGATAGACGGAGAAGAGATTTAATTTAGGTGGGTGGTTTTTTTGTAGGTTTGTACGGGATGGATAGTTTTGGAGAAGATATAATTTAGTTTTTAGTTTATTGGTAATTTATAGATTAAGGATATTTTGATTTTTTTAGTGGTGTCTCGTCAGAAAATAGGTCGAAATTTGAGTTCAGTTACTTATCAGTTTGATTTATTAAAAAACAAAAATTGAATAATACTGTGCTATTGTGATTAATCAATTTCTTCAAATATATAGTTATTTTACCCTAAAAATTATGCAAGATTCCAATCCCATGCAATTGATTACATTATTCTAATGGGCGTGATATTGACTTTTGCCCTAACCTTAGACACGCAACCCCATATCCCACTGCCATAGTCTTCTTTTTAGGGTTTCCGGCCATTTTTTCAAAAAATTATTTAGAGTAAAATTCTTCTAAAGTGATATTATTGGGACTGGAGAAAAATATCACTTTAAAGAAGTTATTACATAAAAGAGGTTTACATTTTTTTCCTCCGAAAAATATCAAATTAAGTTTTTGAGCAATATATACATAAATAACAAAAAATTACCACCTAAAATCTAGATTTATAGAGTTATTAAAATATTAAATTCGATTGAGATATTTTCTTACAACAAGAGATGATCACAATGACCATTTAAAGATAATTGAGAAGGATAATATAAAATTTACCAAATAAGCAAATCTAGCACCAATTTGTATATTAAAATATTTTTTAGATTAGTAAAGTATGTAAAAATATATGTATTTATTCAAAAATATCACTTTATACGAAAGTTGAGACCGATATTTAACACTAAAATTTTCTGAAAAATTATTAGTTATTACCATAGAGTGGTTATTAATTTTTAACACTGATCCCAACTCGGAACCGAGATTTTTTGTCAATTTAGAGAAATTATCACTTTAGAAGAGATCATTTTATAGAGGAGATCACTTTATAGAAGTTTTACTTATCTTCTTTAGCCTCTTTGTTGGGCCTTTCACCTTTCTTGGACCACTTTCGGGACTAATCTAATTTTGTTGGGCCTTCTGGCCCATGATTAGCATCACGGTTCCTATTGGATCTTTAGTTACCTCAGTTTTGATTTGTCTTCTTAATGTTTTGTCTTATTCTGCTTGCAAAAATCACTTGGAGCTTTGATATTTTGGAAGTACGAGTTCTATGTTATTTGAAATGTTACATAGTTAGAATTTAGATTAATGTCAAATATGTGTTTGTATATTGTATATCGTATATCGGGCTATTTCAACCAAAACTATTACGATATGTTTGGACAGAATTTAGAGAGTAATGTAAAATAAGGTGAGTTAATTTCAAGTTATTTTATTAAAAGAGTTATAGTTGCTCTCAATTTGGAGGTAATAGTAAAACAATACTCTTAATTCCTCTATTATGATATTAACTCTATAATTATCTATATAGTTACTGTCTTGTAACTAAATAAAGTTTTCTGAACAAACATTCAAATTTTCAATGTTTGAAAAAACTGTGGTCCGAACAGTCGAACCATTACCGAGGACCTATTCATGGTTGATTTTTGCCTGAAAATTGGAGTGGTTAAACCGCTCAAATATTTAGCCCGACCACCTAGTCAGACAACTTTGGGTGACCCAGTTCGCTTGGAACAAGAAACATTAATGTTTATTTTTCTATTTAATTTAGAACCAACAACTCTACTTTTACGCTAAACATATCTTTTTAACAATGAACAATTAAACATATCCTTTTAACAATTCTTGGTAATTTTTCAAACAAGAAAATTTGTAAACCTGTTAAATTAAGGTTTGTAGCTTTGTTAAATTAATGTTTGAAAATTTTGTTTAGATAAATTGTATACCAAAATTGGTAAATATTTAAATTTATTTATTATTTTATCATTTTTATACTAACTTAAATTTATTTAATAACAATCAGTAATGAAAAAGAAAAGTTCCGTTCCGATCAGAAATCCAACCGGGTGGACAAAAAAGTGAAAATTTCTAGGTCACCTCCCACTTCCATTTATAACCATTATAAATTCTCCATCCAATCAAGATAATGTTAAACTCTATGATAACAATCAGGCTACGCCACGGGGCTTCTTGATCGCTTATGGACCCCGTCCAGGTAATTAATTGCAATTCCCTTACATATCTTCTCTCCACATGTTTGATGCTGCTTGTTCCGATGTGGTACGCATCTATTCCATATCCTTGGCTTTTTTCTTTTTGGGCTATACGACCATTTCTTTTTTTAAGAAGAATATACGACCATTTCTCGAGTGCATGTTATTTGTCTTAAGGGAAAAGTCTATACATAACTAGATTATGATTTTTTCGATTATCACTTTGGTACCTTGTAGTTTAAAAATGATAGAATCGGTCTAATTTATTTTAATTTTTCTCACTTAAGTCTACCTAATTCGGTTCATCTATTTTTCAACAAACAACGTCGTTTTGACGCTTACATGGACTGCTACGTGGTAGTGAATGGGACTACACGAAATAACAACTGGTTGTTAAATTTTAGAAAGGCCAAAAAGTGAAGAAAAAATAACTTTATTTGCTCCGACCTTGTCAGTTCTTGCATGCTGCTCCTGAGAAATTCGGTGTCTCTAGACAGCTCAATCCTTTTAAGTTATTTAAAGACACCGGTCACTTCAGAAAATACACAATCTTATTATGACCTCGTTAAGAATCTACCAAGATTCCTCTAAAAAAAAGAATCTACCAAGATTAGTCATGGAAACTTTTTTTTTTGATACGTTAGTCATCTAAAATTTTACAAGATTGTTTCATTTTAACCAAAATTTGCAAGTTGGAAGTTTAAGAATGTGATTAAAAATAAACCAAATGAACCCCATCTTTTGTTTTTTTAAGTCATCCGTGATTAAAAATCAACCAATGCGGTCAACACTGTCGTCCCTACAGGCTATCCGCACTGACATCCGTGTAGACGATCGTTGGCTTTCTATTTGTCTTCTTCCCGCTTAAACACTTTTAGCTCCAAAAACATAAAATAAAACCCCAACAAACGAAAGCAAGCACAATCTTGGGCCTCGATGGCTTGCTTGCCTACGTGGCCTTGGCTTCTCTGTGCTCCTCTTAACCCCTATGCCCTTTTATCTTCTGAAGTTGGCGGTTGCTACTCTTTGGGAATATGCATAGGAAGCGAATGGGCTTGAAGTTCTATCTTATTCTTTTACCGAATTAGCTTCTGGGACTTTGGTTCTGTCTCAGTTCATTTTGGTTCTGCAATTGGAAGCTTTAGTTAGGGCTGGGCTGGGTTCGTCTTGGAGTAGGCGTCGTGAAAGCGGATTTGTAGCGAGTGCGCGCAATTCTGGATTCGCTAGAGGATTGGCGTACCTTACAGTCGAGTTCGTTTGATAATGTTGTTGTGGGGGATTGTACTTCGAATGAGAGGGACCACGAGACTCCTGGTGCAAAATTGTAGTCTTAGTGAAGTCCCGAAGTCAATGCTATGATAGGTTGTATGAAAATGAAGACGCTAGCTTCGTGGCAAAGGATCCTTGTGATCAGGTTGTTTCTGACACGTCTTCGGTCAGCGCGGTTAACGATCTAGCTAGTTGATTTAAACATTCAGAAAATGCATCGTCAGGAGTTAGGAGCAGCTATCTTGAAACTACTTGCTTCTGTAGCATTTTAATGTATAGGCTTTCAGTCTGTCTGGCCAATTTCAGTTTCGACTTGCTTTGTTTTTCCTGGGGATGGCATCTCTCTTAAATAAGCTGTTTGAAACATGGTTTTGTCGAGTAAAAACTAGTTGATCTCTTGTTTGTTATCTGCTTCTTTTGGTTTGGTAGTTTTATTAGCTTAGTTTTTCTGTCATGTTTAGGAATTGTATAAAAAAAGATCAGCTCTGCTCAGAAGATATTCAAGGCAAGGGGAAAATGTTACAGGTAACGATTTCTTGTTCTGTAGTCTTGTAAGTTTATGCTTTTCTGACAAATATTAGCATCATCATCTTTCTTGGCCTGTCTATTTCACTTGAATACCGTTACTATCTTCTAACTAATTCTAGGCTTGATCTGGCAAGATCTATGTTGACTTAGTAAATTGAGTTAAATATACTAGATCCTTGTCGGCACTAGAACTGCTTCCAACTAAAATTTTGATTCAAAATTTCATCTGCCTTGGAATTTCTGAAATCATTGAACATATGCTCTGACCAACCAATTTTATTTTTGTGCCTCATCTTCACCAATACATGTTGTGTCAATAGTTTTCCAAAGCCAGTCTGCAGCAGTCATTCACCGGCATGTCCATTTTTTCCTCCTTCCGAATCTGACAGTTCCACTTTTGCTTGCAGCAACCAAACTTCTTGCTCTTCATTGCTCAAACAGAGATATCGTTTTTTTCCACCTCACAAGTGACCCACCTTCCTTGAATCAGACAAAGGGTAGACATTTAGCATCAGTTATGAACCCTGTCAGTGGACTGTTTTATTGTATGGATGTGAGTTCTTGTGCCCAGAAGTCATTAGTTGGTTATTGGGTGGGGCCAGATATTGATGATGGTCGGGGATTTGTAGAGGCTTTCATTAATAAAATTACTTGATTTGCTAAGCATCCAAGGATGCTCAATATGTTCATGTGGCATAAGCATTCAAGGATTTTCCAAAGCAGACTGCCCTACTGCATTTTTCTCTCAACTAGATGCTACATATGTGTTCCACTCTTGGTCTGATTGATTGAGTTGGTCTCCATTTTCGAGGATGATCCCATGCATTCGACTTGGGGGGTCATTACTCGTTAATAGGTGATGAGCAGGTCAACTGTTTGAAGCTCGATACCGCAGTTTCATGGTCGGAGTCCAATGTTCATCGGAATCCTTGCTGTCAATACAAACATCAACCACTAAGCTGCGTTCGTTGACTTGGTCCCAGTGCTTGAAGCCTGCAAAGTTCAGTGGACCAAGAAAGCCATCTTATTCTCATAGCACACTGGTATGGTTGGTCGGTACAGTCCTCGGCTTTTGTCCCACATTTTGCTTCAACTTGGTAGATTAGTTCTATTTGTATTAAACTCTAAACAGTTGAGATTCGATATCTTTTGTAGTACCAGATGATAGTTGAGAAGTGGTCCCAAAATAAACTCAACGAAGAATCCTCGAATTGGATGCTGATCTTATATTTTTAGGGTCTCAGGCAATCATCTTTTAGGAATAAGCATGCTTTAGATCTCCAATTTCGTTTTTTTTATTGGATTTTCACGACAAGTCATGTTATGTAAAGCCACAATGTTAGTGGTCCCAAATTATGGGGTTATGCAAAATCCTAATCTAATGTACTATTTTTTTTATATCATCGGGGATTTGGACAACTATTGAGCCTACTAATCCTGTTTAGAGGGGCCTGGATTTGGAAAAAAATGTGATTTTCGTTCGGAACGGAGAAGGGGGAGACAGGGGCAAAACAGTCCAAAAAGCAAAAAGCAAGATGGGGATTGTGGCGCGTGGGTTTACTCCCTCCCTTTTGTACTATATTATACTCAAACAAATCAAACCAATATAGTATTTAACTAATAATTTATTTTTATTATAAGTATTAATTTATTTTTTCAAATCGGGCATGCTATTTAATTATTTATTCATAACTGAGTATACCAGACATGCTATTTAATCGTAACCAGGCATGCCATTTAATAATTATTCATAACCGGGTATGCTATTTATCGTAACCGGGCATGTCAGTCGTCACAACCGGGCATGCCATTTAACTAATTATATGTTATATTAAATAACAATTGGGCACGCCAATAGATATAGTCAGGCATGCCATTAGACATGGCCAGACTTGTCATTAGTCATAATTGGACATGTCATTTAAGTAATTATTTAATTTATTATATATTTTATTAAATATTAACCGGGCATGCCAATTTATCGAAGAGGGCATGTCAATTTATCGAAAAGGGCATGTCAATTTATCGAACTTGGGTATGCCATTTTTTTATAACTGGGCATGACATTTGATATAACCGGGCATACCATTTGACAAATACCTTCCAGTCGCTTGTAACTCGGTCAACTATTGACTTCAAACATATTTTCGACATCCTTACACTCCGAATTGAGAGAAGTCATACACTTCAAAGTTATATATGTACGCCTCAGCTATGCACAACAACTTGAATCAACTCAATTAGACTCCGGAGCAAGAAGTTGTGGCTCCCCAACCAAAATTTGTCGACCACAACTCGGTCGACTCTTGACTTCAAACAAATTTTTGACATCTTTACACTCCGAATTTGGAGAAGTCATAAACTTCAAAGTTGTACATATCTCAGCTTCACACAAAAACTTGAATTACCTCAATCAGACTCTGGAGAGAAGTTGTGGCTCCCCAACCGAAACTTGTCGATCGCAACTCGGTCGACTCTTGATTTCAAATATATTTTTGGCATCCTTACATTCTAAATTTGGAGAAGTCATGAACTAAAAAGTTGTAGATATACGTCTCAGCTTTGCATAACAACTTGAATCATCTCAATCGGACTCCGGCGTAAGATGTTGTGGCTCCCCAACCAAAACTTATCGACGCTTCTCACCGTCGCCCCTTCTTCATAATCGAACTCCGGCCTGCTTCTCATTGGCTTCGGAGTGGTGGTCAACAATGGAGTATTGGTCGGCGTCATCTTTCGATGCATGTCCCTGAGTTCGATTTAATGTAGGGTTCAGAGGGAGAGAGAGGGGGAGGGGGAGGGAGAGGAAGGAGACGGGGAAGAAAATTGGGAAAATGAGTGAGGAGAGAGAAAAGTAAAGAGATAAAGTGAGGGGTAAAAGATAAAAATAGCCCTAGATAATTACAACCGTTAGATCTGTAACGCACGCATAGTCATCAAGATCAAAGGCCTACATTAGCTCCCGAACGGAACGAAAACCTCCCCCTCTCTTTGTACTCAATCCAAGCATTGTTTAGAGTGGGATAAGATCCTTTCAAAAGTGGTAAACCTCTCCCAACAACTATTTAACTGGTGTGTTTCTTAAGGTTTTAACTCAAAATATTTTGATTAGGCTTACGAGTTAGATTAGTAGCTAATGAATTAATTACCGTCCATTCTTTCCCTCTATTGACTAAAGGGACAAAGTAATGTGGCACTACCATCATAAATTTAAGAAATAATTCAAGTAAAAATCACTGCAATTGCTGGTACAATTCTTTCTCAATAAGGGGCTATTGGATGCTATAGCTTAGTATTCCTAAAGGCCCTACTACTCGGTTGAAATTCACAAGAAAAGAATTGCATCCTCCAAAAGGCAAAAACACATAGATCAAAACATTTTTCAACTCACTACACAAACTTTAGGCCACCTGGACAAAAGGTGATAATCAAGTGTGATGCAGCTTTGTACGTCGATGATTAGAGTACTAGGCTCCTTACAGTGGCTAGAAATAATTCAGGTCATATGATTCATGGTCACAACAAGCTTACCACAACTTCATCAGCTCTGAGCGCAGAAGTAAAAGCCATCACATTACACTTGCTGTTGAGTTGATTCGGCAAAACTTAATCAATATGGATACGAACATTCAACTGGGCAAAAAGGTGGCGGCCAATTTCATCAATGTACATGCAAATGCTATAGATTGGCAGGTCAAAAATGATACAATTTTAGCCAGGTTATTCATTGCTTCATTGCGTCAATGTAAACTTGATTTTATTCCTAGAAAGGCAAACAAGGTTGTCAATTGGCTTGCGACTCGAATTTGTATGGGCATAGTTGTAGTTAATTTGGCGATCATACCCACCATTGTTAAGTGCTGATTGTTATCAATTTTTCTTTTGATCTGTAGGTTAAATGTCTACCGACATATTTGTTGGGAAACACACCCACTCCCCAAGTGGACCTAAACAACAAAATGACACAAGCACACGAGCAAACTACGAGCACCACGAGAAGAACGAACACAAACACAAAGAAAGCACAAGGAGGGACACAAGTATTTGGTTATCCGGTTTGACACAAAGGTCTACGTCCGGGGCGTCCAAGCCAGGGGAGATTTTACTATCTTTGCTCTTCGAGCATCACTCACACAAGCAATGGCCTCACTTTTGGCTTCCCACACTCTTTGGAGCTCTCTCTCTCTCTTTTGGCCACTCACTTTGGCAACCACACATATTAAATGAGATTACAATGAGTATTTATAGTGCCACAAATCCTACAAGGGTGATTGGGTGGGGAGGGGCAAACTTGTCCACCAAAAAATACTTGTCCGGGCCAACCCGACTGACGCCACCTCTTTTGTGGACGCCAAAAGGCATCCAGAGAAATTTATGGTGGTGGTGCTGGCTGGCGCCAGCCACCCGGCGGCTGCCGGGTCTCGCGCCACCACTTTGCTTCGCTTCCTCGACATCATCTTTTGACCCGATCGTCACTCCCGATCATCCTCAAACTCTTCACTCGAACTGCACGATTCCTCAGATGTCATCAATATCTTCACTCAACTCTTGTCTCGATTGATTTCTCGTACGTCCTCGCAATCCAAACCCAATCCGATCAATTCACGAGACATCCTCAGGCTCTATACCCAACAATCTCCCACCTGGAGACTGGCCTCAATACGAACCACCTCTCACTAGGCGATCCTCATCACTTATCACCATTCACTTGATGACCATCTTCACTTCTTGGTAACTTGTTACCCTTCACTACATGACCTTCTTCACTTTGTTGCTTGTCATCCTTCACTAGATAATATTCTTCTCCATTTAGCACTTGTCACCCTTCACTAGGTGACCATCTTTACCAATTGGCACTTATCACCCTTCACTAGATGACCTTCTTCTCTAATTAGCTCACCGGGCCTCTTCTCATCACTTCACAACGTTAGTTGAAGCCATGCATAGCTCCAACTTCTCCAAGGCTTGCCCTTTGGTCAATACACTTGCAAGATCACCTCTTCTCTCAAGGTTGCTTGATGCCACATCCGCATCAACACATCTTGCCACTTTAGCCTTTTTGCCCTTCACACTTAGGCCATTCTCTACAATGCTTGTCAAGTGGACGAGCATCCACTATATTGCCATCACTTGTTACTTTCCAAGACTTCTCATGAGCCTCATATCTACTCCCATCGCATCCGCACTCACCAATCTTCTACGCCCCTTGTCATACCTCGCACAACAACATACAGAGCCACTTGGAGTCTTCTTCTTCTTGGCTCTGTCCTTGTAACTCTTGTTCTCATTTGCCACATGCTTAACCTTACGAGCCCCACGATTATGCAATGCCTTCTTGCCACTATGGAGTTTGATTAGTTCCTGTGTCTTATTGTCACTCAACAACTCTATTTTCTCATCCTTTGAAAGCACCTTCTTGCACACAACATCACTCTATTGTGCCTTTGCATAATCTCCTGACTCACCACCATCTATCGACAAGAGATAGTTGTTAGCAGGCGAGAACCTCCTCACTGAAATCACTGGCGGTGGAGAACTTGATTCCGCTTCCTCACTGGCCTCCCGGCCACTTAGTACCTTCTTACTCCCACCCGAGTTTGAGATGTCTAGCTTGACCATCTCAATACTAGAACCCCCATCACTTGACACACTTCCCTCGTTCTTGAACTCTTTGAGCTTGTACTTTCTGCCATCACTCGATCTCAAGCACACCTTAAGACCCATCTCATCAATGGAGGTCTTGTAGTACAATGAACCACCTAAGGATGCCACCGCTGCCGGTCCCCTCACATCACTTTGGACCAATTCAAGCTTCTCCTCCTTCCGAGAAGTGCCACCTCTAGAAAAGCTCACCCTCTTCCGCTCTCCAAGACCACAATGCTCACAAGGACCCACCTCCACCATTTTCAAGCTTGGTAACTTCCCTTTTGAACAAAGCACCTTCATCCCCTTCTCACTCATGTGGTCACTTTGCCACTCCTAGGTATTCCTTGTCACATACAACGTCCCCTCCTTCAGTCCTCGAGCTACCATCATAGCTCTCTTGGTGACTTTCCATGACCCGCGGCCAAGGTTACATCATAACCTTCCTCATCCAATTGCCTCACGGATAGCAAGTTCATCTTCAACCTAAGAATATGCCTCACACACTTCAATTGCAATAATGATCCATTCGGGGTCTTGATTCGCACATCTCCCATGCCCACAACTAGTAATGACTCATCTTTCGCTTGACAAACCTTGCCAAAGTCACCTAGAACATACTTCTCTATCATCCCCGCATCACTACAAGAATGAAATAAGGCTCCCGAATCCAAAAGCCACCCCTCCAATGGACTACATCTCCGTGGTCTTCCATCCCTTCTTAGTGTCGTGCACTAATCTTGGAAGTGACCATACTCTTCACAATTCTAACACTACACCGAGCTCAAATCCCTCTTCGATCCCCCCCCCCCCCCTCAATTTAGATTTTGACCTACCCCGGTCCTTCCTCCTCCTTGACTCGTACATCCCCCCCTATTGCCCACACTCAAAGCCACACTCGAGGCTACTCCAGATTCTCTCCTTCGGATCTCCTCACTCATGATCAAATCTCTCACCTCATCTAGCTTAAGTGTCACCTTTCTCGCAGAGGCACTCACCGCCGTGACCGTACCATTCCAACTATCGGACAAGGAACTTACCAAAATTAGGGCTTATGCCTCATCGTCAAATTCAATCTTCACTCGAGCTCAATTGGACAATCGTCGCATTGAACTCATTCAAGTACTTGGCCACCATATCACTTTCTGCTATCCGAAAGTTGAACAACCTCCTCATCAAATGCACCTTGTTGGCGGCCAAATGCTTCTCATACATCTCGGACAAAGTCTCCAACATCTCCTTGGTGGACTTCGCCTTCACCATGTGCAACGCCACATTCCTAGACAAGGACAAGCACACCATGCTCATCGCCTTCCGGTCTAGCAACTTCCACTCCTCTTCCTTCATGTCGTCAGATTTCTTCTGACCAAGTGGCAAGTGCAAGTCCTTGCCATACAAATAATCTTCTATTTGCATCTTCCAAAAGCCATAATCGACATCATCGAACTTCTCCATGGGAGACTTCCTTTAACCCATCATGGTTGCTCCCACCACTCCATAAATCCGGGCTCTGAGACTAGTTGTTAGGGAAAAACACCCACTTCTCACGTGGACCCAAGGAAGCAACGACAAAAGCATACGAGCAAACCATGAACACCACGAGAAGAACGAACACAAACACAAAGAAAGTACAAGGAGGGACACAAGTATTTGGTTACCCGGTTCGACACAAAGGTATATGTCCGGAGGCGTCCAAGCCATGAGAGATTTCACTATCTTTGCTTTTTGAGCTTCACTCACTCATACAAACAATGGCCTCACTTTTGGCTTCCCACGCTCTTTGGGAGCTCTCTCTCTCTCTCTCTTTTGGCCACTCACTTTGGCAACCACACATATCAAATGAGATTACAATGGGTATTTATAGTGCCACAATCTCTACAAGGGTGATTGGGTCGGGAGGGACAAACTTGTGCACCAAAAAATACTATTCTGGGCCAACCCGGCGGATGCCAAAAGGCGTCCAGAGAAATCTATGGAGGCTCCTCCTTGGCTTAGCGGGCGCCAGCCACCCGGCGGCCGCTGGGTCTCGCCCCGCTACTTCACTTCGCTTCCTCGACGTTGTCTCTTGACCCGATCATCATTCCCGATCAACCTCAAGCTCTTCACTCGAACCGCACGACTCCTCGGATGTCCTCAATGTCTTCACTCAACTCTTGCCTCGATCGATTCTCCGAACATCCTCGCACTCCGAACCCAATCTGATCAATTCACAAGATATCCTTAGGCTCCATACCCAACAACATTAACAAGAGCCCTTCTTTTTTGAGCAAATGGATTGCGTTTCTTTTCCTCTTAAAACATCGGTACCGCCAAGTGATTTTTTTTTAATAACAATAAAATTTTCTGGAACGAGGGACATGATGAGCTAGTATTTTTGTGGTTCGTGCTAGGAATTGGTTTGTTCCAATTCTGATATGTGCACACACGCCCGATAGCATATTAATGGTAATATTTATCCGCCAAGTAGCGTAAAATTTCTTTGTGACTGCTACCGTCGTTAAAACACAACCACCGTAAAATTCGGTGGAAAAAAACCGTGATAAAAAAAGAGTATTTCAATAAGAAAAAACTCGATTTTTACGTTATATCGATTAAGGTGGGTCTCTTGTTCTAAGTTCTGCTATGGTTATTTTGGCGAGGGTAGTTGTTATGGGTTTTGGCAAGGGAGGCATGTTCCCCTGTTACAATTGTAATTATTTAAGTATGAGTATTCTAATAAGATTCTACTATTAAAAAATAATGTGTGCCTTCGCTCCGGCAAAAACTCAAGGAAGTACAAAAAGCCAACAATCGGGATTCTCCGGTCTCGATCTCGCTTGGTGGTGCCCCTCTCCTTCTTTCAGTCGACTCTATCTATTCGAAATTTCTTTTTCTCAATCAAGATTTTTTAATCTCCACCAAATTAGAAAGTTAAAATTTATTCCGTATACCAATTCTACGGAATCGCACTTCCGATTTGCATTTCCAAACCCATGAAAGGACAAACGTGAGAGTTGTGACTTAAAAGTTGGAGATTGGATTTAGTAGGTACTACATAAAAGTTGTCCCCACATATGGGACGATTTTTAGACCATAAGATTTAATTTTTAAAACTCATTTTAGATCTGAAGGTTAGTATCATTCGAGGACACAATAATATTTTTACCCAAAAAAATCCAGCTGTAATTCCCACACAGCCCATCTTTTCCGTCTATCTCTCTCCCGAATTAAAAATAAAACAATCTCTCCTCTCTCTCTATTTTTCTGCCACTCGCCATTGCTTCTCATTAAAATTCTCTTCCCCTCCATGACAAACGACCGGGCCTCCCTTGCTTCGATATAGAATAGAGCTTCAGCTTTTCACCAGTACACACAATCGGTCCTGCACCCTTCTTGGTTCGATATCTGTATAGAGCAATATGCTATGCCAAGGGATCTCAAACAAACGAAATCGCTTTTCTTAGGGTATAATGTTTTTTGTTTTTGCTCTTGAAAGAGCCTGTGGTGGTCCTCTTTGTATGTTGTTATGAGCTTATGATTTTCTAAGAAATGTTTATTGTAATATACTATTAGCTTCACGTGATGTAATAATTATATTGGTATATTTGTGGAGTGACAATGATATATTTTTATAATGATATTGATATATTTTTGGTATATTTGTTAAGTAATATTGGTATATTTGTTAAGTGATATTAGTTATACTATGAGGTAAAATTGGTATACATATTTCTTGTCATTGGTACGTGACTGTATTGTAATTGGTATGCATTTACAATCATATTGGTATGTATATGCAATAATATTGGTATGCATTATGTGTTTGTTCAAAATATCATAGTAGAAGGATGTCAATATCAGAGAAGAAGTAAACTAATATCAGAGTAGAAGGACACTAATATCAAAGTAGAAGGAAACCAATAACATAGAAGAAGGAAACTAATATCTGAGAAAAAGAAAATCAATATCTGAGTACAATGATATCAATATAAGAATAGAAGGAAACCATTATGAGAGTATAAGGATACCAATATCAGAGTAGAATGACATCAATATCGGAGTAGAAGAAAACCAATATCTGAGAAGAAGGAAACCAATATCCGAGTACAAGAATACAAATATTCTCATAATTGTATTTTCATAATTTGTATTATTTTCCATAATTGTATTCTCATAATTGTATTTCCCTAAATTATTTTTTTTACATGATTTAGGGTAATTGGATGGTATTTATTTTCTATAACTATATTTCTTAATTTGTAGTTTTTTTTGTTAATAGTGGTGTACCAATATTGTCCCTAATGCCATTCAATCCTTCCCTTCTATCCCCATCAGTAGGGACTAGCCTAGTCTCCACTGAATTCGAGCCCAAAAAATTGTAGTTTCGATAAAAGACGCAATTCCTTGCTCCGATTCCATGTACCAAACTCAAAACGGGCAATTAAGGTAATTAAAGTAGTTAGCGGGTTGAGTTGGTTCACGTATAAATTTAGCCCAAAAACTCTTCACATTTAATTTAGGGTTTCCACCATACCTCCCTTAAACAAATTTTAAAAACTTGCACAAATTTTAACTTTTTCAAAAAATTGTATAAGGACAATAGATTATATGACTAATCAATATTTTTTGAAGGCTCATGTTATCATTTGCCGGTTGGATCATTATATGCAACTTCGATGAATTCATTAAAAAAGCTGGTGATTTCATAACAAACTTGAAACTGTTAAGTTGGACTCCCCTCGTTAGCTTATTGCTTTTGAGTTTAGTTTGATAATTTCTGCACTTTTTTTCCGATTGGTGCCTTTGGGCCCTAATGCTTGTTAAGATCATTATTAAAGGCATCGAAAACCTCCGCCGGACGAGACTCTCCAGGAGGGTACCTCCTGTGCTTGACACTTTAAGATTGGTAATGCAATTGACCTTATGCTATGATGGGGGCGGGTTTTTTTTCCTGTTTTGGGGTAATTGTATTTGAGTATGCACATCTATGGCATTAATCTCAGCAGATCTTTTTACCGCTGCAATTTTTCTTAATAGGTTTTACTCGTTGGCAAAATTTTTAATAAGACATGCGACTGCAATCCGTTACTTGTACGTGGTGTTATACTTTGGAGAGGGTAGTACAACTTTACGTTAGTAGAACATATCTAGATTCATGTATATATTACTTACGATATTAATAAAATATCTTTAACTTATCAAAAAAAGCATCGAAAACCTCGTCCGTCAATAATTCGCTGGCTGCTATAATCTACATTTCTAAGTTAGTGGGCTTAATGAACATCAACTCATATATACTCGTCCAATTGAAAGGAAAAGTGTATGAGTAAATAATTAAGTAGGAGCGTTTCACTTCTTTTTTTTCATTTTTTATGATATCCCTAGCCTACTACTATTCTAGGGTTTGCCTAACATATTTTTCATAGCCTCTATACGGAGGCACGAATTAACACCGGATATTAATCTTCAAAGACGTGTATTTAGAAGAAGTTGAATTTTAGCTATTGTATTCCGTTTGTATATTCAGCTCTATAAATTTTTTTTTTAAGAATTAGCATACATGCATTAGATATATTAGCCCTTTTATATAGGGAAATATTGATAGAAAAGATTTGCTAGCTCTGTTGGTGGTGGATGACGTACCTATTTGAGTGGACATCGTCTCAAACAAAACCATGTCGCTCTCCAATTGATTACTTCATTCAATACATCTCTAAAATATCTCATCGAGTACTTTTGCCAGTCACTCAAAGATTTGGAAACGGCCTTTCAATACATTAGACAATGGATTAATCTCAGATATTACTGACCTGAAATGTGGATAGTAAAGAGATGGGAAGAGGAACAAATGAAAACACCAAGAGAAGCATTGGAGGATTTTTAGGACAGGAAGAATAACAAAACTATATTGAAAGAAATAAGAGATGGTCGGGGTTATTACTCATGTATTTTATATATAATATGTCAAAATTAACGGGTCCAAAGAAAAAAAATGTAGCATATGAAATAAAATGCAGGGTGGATCTACCAAATAAAATGGAAACAAGGTGTTAATTAATTCGCACTTTTGTTAATATTACTGACTCTAGAAACAATTTATTTGTCGTATAATTTATTTTACAAGGTGATAAATATTCTCCCAGAAAGTTGAGGCCAAGACACGACGTGTGTAGAAAGAGATCGAACAAGAAAACAAAGGGGTGATAAGGATGCAATTAGGTTAACTGTTTTTAGATAATTTTTTCAACAACTATTTAACACTAGGTTTTATAGGGTTCGAAATTAGATCTGATTGTGTGATTAGGTTAACTAAATTTGGGTTCCTGAAACCTATTTGAAGAAGTAAATATCTGAACAAAAGACTGCGAGATTCATCGAATTAAACAGCTAGCCAAGTCAAGAGATAAACGATGGCTAATCCACAAAAATCAGTCAAGATCCGACCCTTTCCAATATAAAGAAGAAGAAGAGTAAAGCACCTGGCTACAATCCCCAGAAGAAGATTAGAGATCCGAAAGAGGGATTTAAACTTATCAAATTAAGATGCAAGAGATCCATTAGTAGTACCTTCTCATGTGACTTACCTCCAAATCCTCCTCAGCTACTGGTCCCCTAATGTTAATCTAAACTTGGCAGCGCTCTTCACAAAGATGTTGCCTTGCTATTGATTTTTTTGGAAAGGTAGAAGTTTTATTGATATAAAACGAGAATAGACTTCCTTCGAGAAAGAAGTTGCAGCCGCTTCACTTCGTCAAAATCCTATCACTGCAAAACCTAGTTGGCCGATGTGCGGAGTGGTGTCGTTGCCTTGCTGATTAGGGAGGCTTCAAAAGAGAGTGGCTGCTACTACCCTTTTCAAGAATCCCAAAATCTAAAGGGACAGTGGCCTCAAAGAGCTTCTTTAGCTTGCCATTTTTGTTAGTAGAAGCATACTCTTTGTCCTTGCAAGGGCCTCCCTTGGTCCCGTTTGCTCTCTCTCTTTCAGCCTCTCTGTACTTGTACAAGTACCTGATTGTAGCCTCAGTGTACTCATCAAACCCTAGGGAGCTCAGAGCCCAGCAGATGTCGTCTCCGTTCACCGTCTTCCTATTCTCTTTGTGACACTTCTCCGATGCCTCTCCGGTTACGAAGCTTACGAATTCGGTTGCGCATTCCTGCATCCTTTGCTTGGCTTCTTTGGAGATCTTGGCATTTGGAGGAAGGACTTGCTTCATGATGCGGCCCACATTGGCTATTGGTAGCAACCTATCTTGTTCGTCAACCATTTCTTAGTGGTCTTACAGCTGTTGTCCTCTAAAACAATGATACATTGCTCGCGTTTTATTCGGGGACTGCGTACGATATACGTAAGTAGAGTGAATCAACGTATGGAATAAAATTCGTATGTATATGCATATGTGTGTGTGATATCATTGCATCCACCTTTCATGGGATATAAACTGGATAAATGTGATTACTCATGTCTTTTTGGGAGCAAGTACATTTTGTCGAATATCATCCGCTAAAACTAAAGCAATTTTATCTTTCCGTAGTAAATTAATCTTGGGAGTTTCTATTGGATGTCATCTATATTTGTGAAATCTTCCAATCTCAAGGAAGAAAAATTATTTGTTATTTATTTACAAGATTAAAGTCACAACTATTTTTTATTAACAAGAGTACCCAATTAATTAATACATAAATTATCTATCAAATTTTGTTAATTAAGTTGTACATGTAGAAACTGGATTTAGTTTAGGTGTTAGACCGTCAAACCAGTCCACGAATACTACTCGATGAGTTAAGTATCAGGCACCTATTTGTTGACATGAGTCTAAGCTGTCCGTAGTTAAAATTTCTCTCGGATACATATTAATATTACGAGACATAACTGTAATATCTTAAATTCTTGAATAATAACACAATCAAAAAATACTGCGAAGGTTTTTTTAAATATAAGTTTTTTATAAGTTTTACGTTCCGGGAGATAGTAGACATAAAGCAGCTCAACCAACCATTAATTAGAATCTGACTTATAAATAGCATTGAAATGGATCAAAGAAAGTTAGAGTTACCAATTCATTCAAATGATAAGTAAATTTAATTCTCTATACAAAGTTTCGAGTTGAATCGTTATGAATGGAGCGAATGTTATTGTATGAATAGTCTATTAAACATAGTTCGACAATGAATACCATAACGTCATAGACAACAAAAAGTTAGAGGCTTGGAAAATGGATAGTCGGTAATGTCTGCTTAAGACATTTCATTAGGACTGTGTCATTGTTTTTGGAGGAAATAATTGTTGCATTAATTAAGTCATAGGTCATTAACAATAATTGATTCTACGTATTATACGAATAAATCACCTATCGACAATCAATAGAGAAATATTGACAATTGGTTAATTAGACCGCCTCCAACTATATCATTTTCTTTTTGATAGAGATCTTTAATAGATTTTCAAATAACTAATATTCGCTCTTGCCACATTTGAGGTAGAAATTTCGAGAGAGTACAACAAATGAAAATTTTGCTATAAAAATGAGGAGCTCAGCTAGCTAGAGCTACAATATGGCACGGTTTTATATTAATTACTTAAAAATGGCAGCAAATAAAAGCTCAAATTATGAGTTAGCTGTCTCCCACACTTTTCCCCACGTAATGTACCGTATCTCAAAATGTTTTTATTGCTATATAATGCTCTTAGTTTATGCTTTTAATACCAAATCTATAACTTAAACAAGTGGACTGAATTCACCGACATCTGCATGTTCTAACACAACTAACAAAAGGAACTAGCTCCATCGTCAATTGTCTCTCATTTTTAATTACGTACTGAATTGTAGTTTAATGGACTTCTTTCTTATTAAGCGTCAAAAATTGTCGGATTATATTTAGATGTGAAAGAAGTCGGTGAATCTTACAAGCTGGCCTCAAGTAAAACTCAAAGTTTGAAAAAAGGTTTTGGATACAAAATATTTTCTCCGGATAATTACGAAGAAATATGGCATCTAAGGAACATATTGCAGTTAGTAATTGTAACATGGAAGTGAGAATTGTTGTAAGCTGCTACTTAAAAAATTTCTAGTATTATATATAGGGGATAAATAACATTTTAAAGATATAACCAATTTTTCATGTATAACCTTATATTGTTTTTGTCCATCTTCAAATTATGCCGCGAATTTGAGGTATGATAAGATTCCAAATTCAACAATTAGATCATCTTGGACCAATTTATATTTCCAGGATTGAAAGAATGGTATCCTACAATTATGTTAGTGTGACAGGTCATGGTCATCGGCACAAAGATCTGTACAGCCATCATGTTATTATTTGAGAAGGACATGTTGGATATTAAAAATAGAGACCGAGTTTTGCTCAATTTATATGCATAAAAAAATTAATTAATTTTCTTAGTTTTTAGATTGGAAATATACCCTTGGAACATACCACAATGTGTACGGGGAAGCGAGATATTAAAAGTGGTGTTTTTTTTTCCTCATTATTTGAAGTCATGTTTAGGTCTTAGAGTTCCTTATCTTTTTTAGTCCAAATATAATAATATATTAATATCCATCTTATTTTAATGTCGCTGGAATATAACACTTTAGTTTTGGGGGGGCTCTTTTCTTATTTTACTATAAAATATATGCCAGGATTCCAATCCCATGCAATTGATCACCTTATTCTAATGGGCGGGATATGACTTTTGTCCTATCACCAAAAAAAAGTATTGACTTTTGCCCTAACCTTACACCCAGCCCCATATCACATTTCCATAGCCTTCTTTTTAGGGTTTCCGGCCATTTTTTAAGAAGGCCCATGTATCTTCTTGAGCCTCTGTGTTGGGCCTTTCACCTTTCTTAATCTAATTTTGTTGGGCCTTTTGGCCCATGATTAGCATCACGGTTCCTATTGGATCTTTAGTTACCTCAGTTTTGACCTTTGTCTCCTTGGTGTTTTGTCTTTTTCTTATTCTGCTGACTAAAATCTGTTGGAGCTTTGAAAATTTTGTAGTATTGAGATCTGTGGTATTTGTGATGCTACATTAGTTCGAATTTATATTAATGTTGTGAATATATGTTTGTATATCGTATATTGGGCTCTCTTTTTTTGTGGTATTATATTGGGCTATTTCAACCAAAACAATTACGTTGTGTTTGGACAGAATTTAGAGAGTAAAGTAAAATGTTAGTTAATTACAAGTTATTTTATTAAAAGATTTATAGTTGCTCTCAATTTGGAGGTAATAGTAAAACTAACACACTCAATTCCTCTATTATGATATTAACTCTGTGTCTTGTAACTAAATAAAGTTTCATGAACAAACATGAAAATTTTCTATCAGATCAAAATAATGTGAAATTCTTATGAAAATAAAGAACAAAAGATGCCTTGAGATTCCAACTTCAGAGAGAAATATAACATTTCATGTGGGGCTTAAAAAGATAAAAACTTGATCTTTGAATTGGGTAGGGACCGCGCGAACGCAGGCCCCCGCTGCCACAAATTACGACGTAGGCTCTCCCACTTTGGGGAGACCTTAAGCCTGCGCCCCTCCTAAGTGCAATGGAGGTCACAGGCCTAGGCCATGGGCCTTCTTGATCGACCATCGACCCCGTCCAGGTAAGTATTTTAAAAGGCTGCCAGGGCATTCCATTATATACCTTTTCTCTGCATGTCTCCTGTTGCGTGTTCCGATGTGGTACGCATCTATTCTATATCCTTCGCTTTTTTCTTTTTGAGCTAACGACCATTTCTCACGGGCTCTGTTGGACCTTTTATCTCCCTTTGGGGTTTGACCAATTTTGGTACTAATCTCATTTTGTTTGGCACTTTTTTTTAAGGGTGTTTTGTTTGTTTGGCTCTCTGTTTTCATATTCTGTACAGGTTTATAAAAATAAGACAAATTTTAAGTTTATTAAATAATTTATTATTGTTGTTATGTTCATAATCTGATAACATTGGCATATTCAGTATCAAACTTTTTTTGGGAAAAAACAATATGTGATTAATAAAAAAAAATAAAAAGGAAAAACATCATGAAAATAAAAGATAATAATATGATTTAATTAATTATGGATGTTATTTTCTTCATGATCTCCATCCACCTAAAAGCAAATTTAGTGAGTTATATGTCGGTTAATGTCCTAGCCTACAAATAAATTCATGGCATTGTCACTTAACGTATATTCTTATTATTAATGAGAAGTTCATATCCTTATCTCTGCTCATCACTATTGCTTATATTCTATGAAGTTTATAATTAGAAAAATGTCGATATGGTAGCATAATATGAACGTAGCATGGGCCCAAACCTAATCAGCCATAACTTGAAGCCCACAGACCATTTCCTACGTTTCTCGACTACCATTTCCAGGAAAAACAAGAACCACGAAGCTTGGATAGCACCAACCAAACACGAAACCTACATTCTCGCAACAATCCTAAAGAACCTTCCTTCTCAAAACATTTCGCTAAAACCTGACGTGAAGACACAACCTGGAACCAAACGTTATGGCATTTTCAGTGCATAGGATCTATAACATGACACAATCATCGGGAGACCACCGGAACGAGAACCGTGTCCAAGAGACATCCAAGAGGGCACCGCAACCAGCGGAGCAGTTCGCTCCGTTAGCGTCGAAGTTTGGCAGGAGGCTAGCAGCGGGCGTCGGGTCGGCATCCCTGGTGGGGCTCGGTGCTAACTTCTGCGGGGTCACGAGCTTCCTACTTGGGTTGTCACCTGAGAGTGGGAGGAGCCTTAAGCTGGACGTTGTTTATCCCATTGGCGGGTACAGCCGTTGCATTGATGCAATTGAAGGATTTGGTTAGTAAGATTTGATTTCCCACATTGTTTTTAATGGAAAATTGTCCATGTTAATGTAATGTATTAAGGCTGGTGCGTACCCTGCTGCCTTTGGAAACAGAATTTATATACCCAGCTAGGTGGGTTGGAGATCAGAGATTGCTGTATAGAGCTGCAGAGAAAACAGAACAAACAAGATCACTTGACCTGCCTCCTCTGGATGGTACGAAAATGGGACAACGCCGACGGAAGGATGTCAACGAGCCGGTTGTTGCCTTCGGCCCGCCCGGTTCCAACGGGGAGCTTAACGTCAGTGTCATTGTCTCGCCAGTTCCTCTTGACTTCTCGTGAGTATTGCCAATTCCAACCATACCTCTGAACCAACATGAACTTGCTGTAATGTAAACTTGCTGTCTCAATTTTCAGGATTGAAGCATTTGGAGGACCAAATGAGGTAGGAGAAGCTGTGGTTCGGACAACCACGGGATCCGGCCGCCGCCCCGACATTAAGGGAACCTTGGTACAATCAAGCTTGAGAAAGGGTTCGGACAGCACCAACTATTATGAGCTGGAATTTAGAGTTGAGAGCCCGACCTTTCAGAGGCACAACGTAGCAGTGTGTTGTGCTCGTAGGGGAAGATTATACACCTTAAATGCGCAGGCACCAGAATCTGCGTGGCCAAATGTCAAAATGGAATTCCAAACAATTGCTGATTCATTCATTCTCATCTCTTGAGATAAACAAAGATCATGGAAAAATACATTATCACAATGTTCCTTAGTATGGACTAAACCAGATAGTACCTCCAAAGTTATGGAATTGCAGTGTGTACAATGTTCGAACAAGACTATCAATCTAAACAAATGTACAACTTCAGGAAGGAGGTATATTAACATTTGCACGTATTAAAAAGGCGTGCATGATAGTCATTAGATTAACATTCTTTGAGTAAGTTATACTGCTCTAACCTCCACCAAACATAAACGTTGAATGAAGCACGGGTAAAAGAGACTTCTCTAGTGGTTCAAGAAGCAATCTTTTTCATTTCTTCGTTTTCTGATTAAAGTGACAGTACCGGTAACAGGTATCAGGTAACAACTTTCTAGTACTGAAATACAGGTGCACTGTTACTTAGAAAATCAGTACGCCTCCACCATTTCTTACAGATATTTTGTGAAATATTCAAGCAGGAGGAAAGAATAAAGGGTTACATCAAACACCATTCAATATATTTGCAAAGAAATGGCTGAGAGCTCCTCACCGAATTCTTCCTTCAATTCTCTCTTCTGGTGTGCATTCAGAAAAACTGTTCCAGTGTAAAGAACATGTGTTGCCTGCAGTTCAAATAATCTGATCAACAACAAATATCTAGAGGAAGCAGCTGAGTTGACAGTAACATTTTGGGAGCAAGGGAAAAAACTTACAGAATCATTAGCAGACCTCCCAAAATCCTTAGAGGGCTTCTGCAGATATTTAATTAACTTTGGAACATCTTGCCTGCGGAAGACGTCCCAGTGAACCCTAGCAAGAGTCCCTGAAGAATTTTTCTTATCCCCCTTTACTTGTTTATCCTCCATTCTCTCAACCTTTTCATCTTCCATGGCATTTGCAACTCCTCCATCCTTACTTCTCTGAACATCTTGGAGCATGGTTGTAGCTTCCCCATTTTTATCTTCTATTCTGTCATTGTTCTCAGTGTCCATGTCTGTTCATACTGCATGTTTTGTCAACCACGTGATGAATCCGTTTGCCTCTCCTCATCCAAGCTATTTTTCGAACCACGAGACTCACTTCCACGCCACTTTGGCTGCACTTCATTTGTGTGCATAAGCAGATAGACCTGCATAAGCCACATTATGCTTTCAAGATCGAGAGAGGGAGATATTTTGGAAACAAAATCTCTCCTTGCCGGGAACAGCGAGATTACTTGGTGCTGCAGCATGATCAAGCAAGGGAAATATTTCATAACAGTAGATGCAATGAATGCTTGCTTCAAAACACTTTTTCACTATTTATGGCACACAAATAGAAACCTTAACCAGATGATATGTTGATTAGCTGGAAAGGGGATGAAGGAATAATCAGC
Source organism: Hypericum androsaemum (assembly GCA_963995505.1). Classification (NCBI taxonomy): domain Eukaryota; kingdom Viridiplantae; phylum Streptophyta; class Magnoliopsida; order Malpighiales; family Hypericaceae; genus Hypericum; species Hypericum androsaemum. The sequence goes on from OZ023190.1 coordinate 11,476,020, forward strand.
AAGGAAAGGCCCGGTATAGAAACAACTTTAGAATAACATGGTCAACCTTACCCAAGAACAAATGCCAGATTCAGCCAACAACTTTCACTTGTCTCATAGTTCACCAAAGCACATAGCACAAAGAGGATGTTTCCTATAGCTTCAGAAAGTTTTGATTTACGATATCTCGCATCTTGAAATGGAGATTTGTCACAGAGTCGCCTCTACCATAGGAACCATAGGATAAATAAATCTTAGGTCCTGCATCATTATGCAAGGAATAATGTGGCAGCTTTGCAGCTACATTCAGAACACCATACTTTGAATGGATAAACTCTAGCAGAGGCACTCTACTAATGAAATCAGGCCTCTGGTACAATAAGAACTCTTCAGAAGCACTAGGAGAAGGACAATCTTTAAACTTCAACATCTCTGGTGTACCATCTTCATGAACCCGTCCCTCTGAATATCTTTTAATAAATTCACCCAGCTCGATATCAACTTCAATTGCATTGGACAATATTTTCAAGAAATCAAATTAGTGGCAGACCAAATGAACTAAGTTGCTCTCACCGCCAAGAAGATATAAGAGCTAGAAAGGTCGATATGTATTTTCTAGAGGAGCCCACCTCAGACCAGCTTGGCAACCTTTCTAGCTCATCTTAAAAATCCTGCTCAGACTTAATGATGAATAACTGCAGCCACCATTATCCTTTGGAGGGCATGGAATGCTTCCATCACTGTTTGCTTTCCATCGGGGATAATTATTTGATAAGTCGAGTCTCGGTCTGGATAACTTAATGTTATCAAGTGGAATTTCTTTGCCTTGAATTTCTCCCTCCATATGATTTCCAGCCACTTGACTTTTGCTGGAACTAGCGGATGCTCCCCGAAGATCTTGACAGCAATGAAGGCACAGATCATATGAACAATTCATGCAATGGCGATGGTAATCAAATATGGGTGTCCTACAGATATTGCTGCAGAAAATAAATAAAAGTTAATTAGATTGCCTAAAACAAATAAGATATTTAAACTTCAATTTGCTGCGCAAGTCTCGAAATCCAGAAAGAGAGCTATTAATTACAAGTTGCGGGGGATGGGGGCGAGGTTACTGTAATCTAGCAACTCTAATCAACACTAAGTTATAGGTTATGCACAAAGAAAGAGATGGTTTATTGTAAGTGAGATTTACCAGCACATTTGCTCATCTGCATTCAATTTGGCACGGACAAGCTCTATGTCGTTTCCTGGAAAGTAAAACAATTACAAGGGGCATGAGTGGCAGTAGAAGAATAAACACCTAGACAAAAACCACTTACATTATAGGGTTGGGGAAGCCCAAACTTCTTACCTATAAATTTTTTCTCCAATTCTACTTCAGAGCATTGATCATGGTGGATCTGCTTTACTACAGGAAGCACTGAAAACAACAGGCAATATAGATACTGCAACATGTCTAGAACAGATATTTCCCGTATTCATACCTGCATTGTGTGATAACATCAATTTCCATCTGTTTCCATACCATCCAAAAGAATGTAAAAAGAAATCCCCGATTGGATCCCTAGAAAAGGTACCTTAACCATGTTGCCATTGCGTATGCACACCCTGCAAAAACAGATACCATGACATGCAGGACATGCCTTCTCTATTTCTTCCAATGAAATGTCCGAGTACCTAGAGTAAGGAAAAGACAAAATGTTCACAAGTTGGAAGACCAAACTAAGACATCCGAAAAAGGTTACCCTCACCTTGCAGAGATACAGCTAGTACAGTAAACTCTCCTATCACATTTGAGGCACCAAATAACTCCATTCTTACTTCTCTTATGACACTGATGGCAAGGCTGCCGACCAACGTCCTCAAAGGACTCTGTCATTGTCGTTCCATCATCCAAGTAGTCCTAACATAGTGAATGTTGAATGGAACATGTAGAGGCAATCAGTATCACTATCACCTAACTAGATAAATGGTAGATAAAGAAAGCCTGTCCAGCCTGATACTTACCATTCCATTTGAATCACAGCTTCTCAGCAATCTATCCCTGGATGATTCCATGGCAGGAAATGGTGGCGTGCTACACGACCTCGGGTCCTCTTCATAGTCAGAATCAACTACCAGATCATCATCATCAACTTCCTCAAAGTATTGGCGCAATGGGATATCCCTCGTGTATGTTCCAGGAGAATAGCCAAGTTGATCCCTCAACACCTTCTCTCTATACTTCCTCAAAGATACTGGAACAGGATAGTCCCCAACACCCATGTTTTTAGCTAATGGGGCATCGAAATCGTCATCTTGGTTGTCAAAGAACATGTCACCGTCTTCACCTAAGCGTTTCCATTTGGCCTTCTTTAGACTAGCTCGTACGATAGAGTTAGCAGCCCTCTTCTTGGCTTGAATGTAAACTGTTTTATCAGGCATAGATGGACATGGCTGTGCACCTCCATTGTTTACCGTCCGATCTCTTGCAACGCAAATCGTCAGGAACCCCTCGACCCCCAACACCCCCCAGACTGTCTTCACCGTTTCTGGATGATGCCCGCAGGCTGTCCATAAATTCACCTCGCCACAGCCTAAACAGCAATTCAAGAAACAATCAATCACAGGTGACACCACTTGAGGCAAAGAAAACAACGCCAACCACTTACAAAAACAAATCTAAAGATTCGCAATTTAGCACGGATGATCTTGCTGCATTCATAATTATCAAACCAACATCGATTACCACTCACTCGCCTAGCTTCAAAAAAAAAAAAAATACAACCTTCACCACCAAGTTCCCAATTTCAGGCACAGCCAAACAAGCATTAAACAAGAAACTAAGCACAAAGTAGAGAACTGAACTAATTTAGATGAATTGCAATTGAAAATTTAAAAATGCATTAAACCCAAGAGAGATATGCAGGAGAGGGAAAGGGATTGGGTTACCTGGAACTAGGATTTGAAGAAGGGAATTGGACTGGAACTGGGTAATAACAACATGACTTTTTTTTTTGTTTTATATGAGACGGGGTGAACAAGTATAATTATAAAAAGAGAGCAACTTTTATACGGAGTCCCAATCGTATAAACAGTAAACGCAGAGAGAGAGAGAGAGACGGGAAAAGGAAGGTGGACGGCGGGCTTCTACTTCCCTCTAGGTTCGGATTTAGTGGTACAATTCTTATCCCCACTAAAATAGATCAAGTTATTATACTTATAGACACGATTTTTAATAACTGTAGATACAATTTTTAATAATATCTGATGGTCTAAACGAAATTTTCTCTGTGAAGACGATTTTTATGTTCTCTCTCGGTTTCTGTTGCTGTTAAAACCTGCAACCGAGAGAGCTTTTTAGTTTTAAGGAAGATGTTAAAAACGGATAGCTTTTCAGTTTTTAGGAAGACGACTGTGTCAGCTTAAACGTGGGAGTTTGCACCACTTGGTTCATGTTTAAGAATTTACGTAGCATCACTATAGGAAAAATTCATTTTAGTGCTGTATGTTTTGACTTTTTTTGATTAAGTAACATGTAGTTTTATTTTGTTTTCTTGGAATAGATGTATTTAGTGGCAAATCATTAATCATGATTATTTTTCCCAATTGGTGTCGATTACACTGAGACATCTCATATTTCTCTCTCATCGTTTGCACTAACATGACAAGTGAGATACTTTCACTAAGATACTAAATATGTGAGAGACTTTATTTTGGAAAATATAAAGAGAAGTTTATGAAAAATCAAAGTTATTTTTGCCACTACAAAAAATGGAATTTATTATTCAATTTCTTAATTTTTTAAGTTTTCGATAACTATTACAAAATGTATCTTACAAAAAAAATTAACAAATTTTATTTTGTTTCAAAAATTAGATATAAAGATACACCATGTTGTACAAGGAGTGTACTATTTCTAGGAGGTCCAGGGTTCAAACCCTAACGTGGTGTAAAAAATTTACCTTTCAAAAAAAAAAGATACACCATATTTTTTCGAAAGGTAATTTTTTATACCATATATTTTACGAGGTTTGAACCTCGAACTTCCTTAAAATTGGTAACGTTTTGTGCCGTTAAGCTACGTGCTCTTTGGCCCGGATAAAGATTCATCATGCAACTGACACTTTCGATAAATTTCTTCTTTATTGGCCCTCATAAATATGTGTGAGTTTAGGATGTTGTTGCATTTTTTTTATCTACTAAATGAAATCGACACCAACATAGTTTATTCATAGAAATTCAAATCGTGAGTGTCATATTTTAACTTAAAACTGTCAGTTTGGCAGTGTCGCGGTTAAAGTGTCACACAAGCAATTTAATTGGTTTGTGGATTTCAAAATATTCTAAAAAAATGACCAACATACAAGAAAATAAAGACATAAAAAAGAATCTGTTGATAAAATCTGTTATTGGATATACAGCTCCAATTTTTTATTACCTTCAAATTCAATTTTTACAAGATATTTTAACGTGCAAATTTATTGTTGATTACCTAATTAGTTATTTTTTGGTCAAGGATTACCTAATTAGTTATTTTTTGGTCAAGGATTACCTAATTAGTTATAGCCAAACAGAAAAGTAGAGAGAAATTGGAAAGTAGGAGTATGCAGGGTTTCTCGGCCCAAGTGAACGAAATAACAAAGAGAAGATACTACGCAATTTTAAATGTTAAGATTTGTCTCAAATTTTATCTAGATTAGAATTGTATTTTTACTTACAGCATATTGAGCTTGTGTAGGCATAGGAGTTTGTTGGATTTAGATTTAGCAATGACATAGTAGTATAGGCAAGATCTATGGCTCAAGACTTAGTCTCGTCTATGGTCTGTGTATGTCATGTGTTCCAAATAATATACTGATGATTGTCTCAACCTCTTTGATGTAAATCAGTAGACTGAACCACGTATATCATGTGTCCTCGTCCTTCACATCCCTACTACTATTTGTTAGTACACTAAACTTTCATGTTTACCCTACTGTTGCCCTAATAAATTGGTATTAGAGCTTTTGGAGCTAGTCCAGATGCAAATATCTTTGTGTTTTGACTTACATGTTATCTCTTAATTGACCACGAGAATGATAAATTTAGGTGCAATAATTCTTAGATTAATGTTCACTTTTCAGCAAGGAGGTAATGTAAAGTCCAAAAGTTATTGCCATCTTCTTTAGAAGCAAAATTAACAGTAAATGCTCATTTACTATCGCATTTAATTTAATCCATTGTATCTGACGTTGCCTTTGAAAACAATGGTCAACTACGCTGGAGCGGTAAAGAAAATGCCTATAAACCAACAAATTATCACTAGACTTAATGGATGAACGGTCTCTATATATATATATATAGGAGAGGTGGGAATTAGTTAAGATCACAGTGGCATTCGATTTCTTTTAATTGAAGCAAGAACTTTATATAAATATTGAGTATTGTCATTTATTTAATCTAATCAAATTTTACTCATGAATAAAGGAATCAAATTGAAGTTATACTAGTGGTAATGCAATTAGATTTATTAAGAAAGACAATGAGTTCAAGAAAAAAGATTTAACTGAATGTCAAAAATTAAAATAAATAATATTTTTGTCTGATTATATCGGAAATAAATCAACTGATACGAAATATAAAAAATTCATAAGTCCCTAAGGTTTAATGAAATGTACTGAGAGGTTCGGTCCTTAATAAATTAGTCCATAAGTTTTATGAAATAGAACTGGTTAATCTTTTTAACTATTTTTTTGTCTTACCAAAATATTCTTAACTCACATCAAACCATCGAAGAAAAATATCCTCCAAAACCTTATAAAACCATGGTTGGAAAATGACGATCCTAATTCCTATCTATTAACACCAAGTACACCACATATCCCCCCACATTAATTACATTTCTGAAATAACCTCGACAAGTGCAAAATATTTCCAGCAAATTTAGGCTCAAGACCCAAATATAATCACCAGAATGCAACCACCGAGGCTCTTGCAGTAGCCTCCATCAAGAGCAGTGCAGTTTCTACTACCCACCTTGACTATATATAGCTCAAGAAACTTTTTCTTCGTTCCGTCGGTACCGAAATTCTTCACCCCTTTGGCTTTTGCAACACCTCCCATGAAGTTGGCTTCCCCCGTTACAAACACACAAATAGGCAGTCGAAAGATGAACTCACTTTTACCAAAGCCACGCGACATCGAATCAGTATGGCCAATATAACACAGATTGGTTAGGTTTATTTAACCGTGGGCCGACTTTTTTTTTATGTGGGGTGAGTTTTATGGTTTTGAAATTTTAATGTGAGTTGAGGGTATTTTGGTAATCATAAATTATAATTTAAATGAATCTGGAACATAAATTAGCTAGATGGATTAACGAGTTCGAATTCTTAAAATTTATGGATTAATTTACTAAATATCGGATATTTCAGTACTTTTTAATAAACCTTAGAGACTTCTAAGTTTTTTTCCCTACAAAATATTAAATACTAACAAAAAAAATTGAGTTCCATATTTTTGAAAAAATAGTTTAAATTTAGATTAGTTAATTTGAGTGTTGGAATACAGTAGCATCCAACTAGATCCAAGAATTCCTAAAAAACAAGATCCAAGAAAACAAGATTTCTGTAGAAAATCAAGATCCTGGAGAATCCGAAGAGCCATAATTACCAATTTACCATACCAGGGAGGCCAGAGACAGACCACCAAACGTGCCAATTAATTAAATAATTATTTCTAATAAACCAATTAAATTATCTGCAGTTAATGTTAGTTTCTGCTTCCAAAAGTCCTCAAATCTAACGGGCACCGGAACATCAACATTATAGAGTAACGGCAAGAGAGAGAAACAAGAAGACGAAGAAGAAGAACACACGCAACAAAAAAACGTACGTAGAGAGAGAAAGAGATGGCCATGGCTCGTGCGAGCTCAGGCCTGGCGTACCCCGAGAGGTTCTACGTGGCTTCTTCCTACGCCGGCTTCGACGGATCTCCGGCCAGCTCCGTCGCCTCCAAGTACCAAAGCGAAACCGCCTTGCTCCTTTACGCACTCTACCAGCAGGTGATATCATCATTTTGCCAGTATTGCCCCTCGGTTTTCCCGTTCCTGATCCAATCGCCGATTTGGCGCGATCCTTTCCGTATTTCCGCTTCTCGGGCATTTCTGAGTTTTCTGTGGATTTTGTTTCTTGTATTGAATCCGAACTTAGGGTTTTAGTAGTGTAGGATCTCGTTTCTTGAAGTGCTAGAGTCCGTTGAGCTGTCGATGGGATGTTTAAGATCTATCTTCTAGTATGAGATGAAGCACTCTTGGTGAAATTTCTTAGTCGAGTTGGCAAGGTTAGTTTAGGAGGTTTTTCGAGTTGATGTTTTGTTTACTAGTTGCATTGAATAGCACGGACTCGGAGGATACATGTTTCCTTGAACCATGTGTTTGAGATTTGAATTTGATGTGTTTCTTCGATGCTAGTGAGGGATCTCGTGTGTGCAGTGAGGGGTCGGTGCTTGTAGGATGGTTCATTGCTTATATCTAATGAATTGCGATGATCTGGATTGGTTTGTACAGGCTACTGAGGGACCGTGCAATGTATCGAAACCCAGTGCTTGGAATGCTGTTGAGCAGAGTAAATGGAAAAGGTTATCCCTCCTAACATGCTTATATCTTTCTTTCTTTTGCCTGCATAACTACTGATGTTATGCCACCGGGATATTTCTCGCTCTACAACTCAATCTGCTCATTTTTCATGGTACTTTCGGTTAGGGTGCATGAACTGGAGTATGCAGTTCTTTTTTTTTTTTAATGCTAAAAGTCAAGTGGATCATGCGAAGTAGTTGAATTTAGCATGCACAACCAAATAAGATTTGGACATCTTAGTATGGTGATAAAACCTGGAGAATGTAACAAACACGACTTTCTAAGAATACTATTATTAACAAATTTTGTGGATGGATGGTGTGATCTCAAGTATAGACTCTATCTCAAAGCAGGCAGATATAAACCTTTTTTTTTGTTCTTTTCCAATCCTAATATCATGAATGGTTAAAATCATGAGCCATCAAATGATGTTAGCCTTGGATTCTACTGATTAGATAAAACAGCTGAATTTTCTTTTGTACTGCAGCTTTCGTCTATTGTGAATGAGATATTGAGTCCCTTTCTTGGATTTTGCAGCTGGCAGGGGCTTGGAAACATGGCTACCACAGAAGCAATGCGTCTTTTTGTGAAAATTTTAGAGGTTTGGTTGATAGCGTCGCAACGTTGAACTTTTGAAATTAAGTTGAATAGCTGTTTACACTCATAATTGCTATGTTTCTTTTATGCAGGAAGAAGATCCAGGCTGGTATTCTAGAGCATCAAACTTTGTTTCAGAGCCAGTTGAAGACACTATGAAAGTAAGTCTTTAGTCTTTTTTTTAACTCAATTACATGTTGGTTGCCTGTGGACAAATTTCAATATCCTGCAATTAATGTGTTTGGCTTTTTTGTTCATGATTCCTTCTAATACCACTTTATAGACTCCTAATTCATAAAGTAGGTTGGCCTAGTTTGATTCTAAAGGATCTTGGATGTGCAACAATTTAAACATGGTGGAAGATTTCCCTGTTCTCCAACTCTTTTTCCTGCTTTAAATATGAAATTCAGGTCTCGTTACCAATGAAACTGACCAACTGCTCTTAACAGCCAGGCTTTGCTCTGTTTGTAGTCCAAGGATGTGGCTAATATAGATCTTGAATTGGTAGTGCAAAGTCTAGCCTTGCCTGTGAAGAGAGCTTGTTTCAATTTGTTATATGACTAAATTTTGTGGAAGAAAGCTTCTATGGTTTTGACAAACTCATCTAGATGCTCGTATTCTCCTTATGTCTTTATATTTGGGTGTTATTGTATCTGTTTTGAGTCAAAAGTTCTCCCTAGTTCTTTTTTCATATACTTCTGAATTTTGGTTGCTACAGCATAACTCAAAAGTTGAGCCTGTTGTTGAGAATGGAAACTCTTTACCAGAAACAAAGACGATTTCTAGTGAGAATGGCATCGTAGAGGAAACTCAGGATAAAGATGTAATATCAGAAGGCCTTGATTCAATTGTTGTCTATGATCAATGGATTGCACCTCCAATATCTGGCCAACAACCCAGAGCTCGGTATGAGGTATGCCTTGCTGTTAATTTTGCTTCTCCTTACAAAGCATTTGTGATGCCTACTTTGTGGAGTTTTGTTATATTTTTCTTAATGAAGTTATTCTATATCCTTCAGCATGGAGCTGCTGTGGTCCAAGACAAGATGTATGTTTTTGGAGGAAACCACAACGGTCATTATCTAAATGATCTTCATGTGAGCAACTAACCTTCACTTATACTTGTATGTGCAGTATTTTGGTTGAAGTCTTACTCTTATAGGTGTAGGTAGCATGCATTAGCATGCTTTGATGATGGAAGTTTTCTCATGCAATGTGCTCAGGGTTACTATTTCCTTTTTCCAATGATTCGGATTTTAATTTCATCATTTTAGCTGTAGATTAATTTCAAAATCACTTAACTGTAGATGGTATATTCTATTTTTATTCTGCAATGCAGGTACTGGATCTGAGAAGTTGGACTTGGTCCAAGGTTGAGGCCAAGATTATGCCTGAGCTGCAAGAGTCTTCTTCTCAATCTATGCTGACTCCTTGTGCTGGTCATTCTCTGGTGATTTACTGCCTCGTCACCCCTATCTTACCGATATCTGAAGGAACATGGGTATTTCTGCTAATTTATAATTTCTTCATTATACTAACCATAGCCATTATGCATCCTCGTCTGGATTGGTCAGATTCCATGGGAGAATAAGCTTCTATCGATTGCTGGACATAATAAGAATCCATCTGAAACAATCCAGGGTAGGCTAAATTATAACAAAAATGAATCTGATTTAGACATCAAATTTTCCTGAAGCACTTGTTTTCTCCTTGACAGTGAAGGTATTTGATCTGCAAACTTGTACTTGGTCTACCTTGAAGATTTATGGGAAACCACTGGTATGGACCACACCTCATCCAACCAATTTATTTGCATTCTTTTCTTTGAACCAGATGTTTTGCAGATCCATTTAGAAATGGCTCTTCTTTAAACTGGACGATGGTTCAAAAGTATGAATGACTATAGGTTTTGTCACTCGTCCAACTGGTGAAGAAATTTAAAATTGAATGTTGCTAGGTTGATATTGTAAGCATGCTCGGGACTAAAATTTGTTAACCTTATCAGATATTTCTGACTGCAACACACATGTTAAGTTGAATTTGTCGTCTTTATTGACCAAGTTGGACTGGTTGTCTTTTTCCACACACAAATCTGGTGCGTTCTTGTGAGTTTTTGTTATCCTGGTTTGCAGGCTTCACGTAGAGGTCAATCAGTCACCCTTCTTGGTACAAACCTAGTTGTTTTTGGTGGACAAGATGCAAAGAGGTCTCTCTTGAATGACTTGCATATCCTTGACCTAGAAACCATGACTTGGGATGGAGTAGACACTATGTAAGTTGGTTTCCTGAAAGTCTGACATGCGGACACAGTTAAATATGTTTTCTGTGCCTTCTTATCTGAGCAATAGATTATCTCCTTTTATTTACTGACAAATTTGATGATATTGAAAGGAACAAGCTGTTTTGTGTTACTTTACTGAAGAAACAATGTTGATTTTTGAATTATTTTTTTCATATCCTGCAGTGGGGTGCCTCCTTCTCCAAGGTCTGATCATGCTGCTGCGGTACATGCAGAACGCTACCTTCTTATTTTTGGCGGAGGCTCACATGCCACCTGCTTCAATGATCTTCATGTGTTGGATTTGCAAACTGTAAGACAATTGGTACCTAAATTTTTTGTTATTAGTGTACCTTTAGATTATCTTTGAGACGTGTGGAATAAATGGACTTCAAGATGGAATGGAGTAGACCAACGCAACAAGGGGAGACACCTTCTGCTCGGGCTGGCCACGCTGGGGTAACAGTGGGAGAAAACTGGTTTATTGTAGGTGGTGGTGACAACAAGAGTGGTAACGTCTTCTAGCACCTGCATTTTATCTATTTGGTCTTTTTGTCTTTCAACTTCTGATCTCATAATTGGCAAAAAGTGGCTAAGATAGAAAGAAATGGAAGTACAATAAGAACCGCATTTTTATAGGATTTTAATTTGAAGCAATGCTTACAAGGGTCCAACTGTGCTAGTCCACGAGTAAGTTCAGATTGGTTAGGAAATGTGAGTTGGCTTTTCAAGTTGAATGTCATGAGTACTCCATTTAATGCTCAGAAAATTAAAAGGCGATGGTATTGCAAGTTAAAAGGAGGTCCTGCAAAGATATGCTTGTCTAGACCTAGATGGACAAAATGACGCATTGTTTTGATACTGTGAAACTTGGCATCCGGAAGAAGGTTGATGATGATCAGGAGCGACATTGTAGGACTTGTCAAGTGAATTTACCCAAAGCTGATCTTATTACTTTGCATTCAAGATATCGGGTCAATCTCCATTTTCTTTTCTTTTGCTTTTGTAGGAGCTGCTGAAACTGTTGTCCTCAACATGTCCACCCTTGCTTGGTCTGTTGTAACTTCTGTTCAAGGACGTGTACCTTTGGCCAGTGAGGTAATCGGCTGATAAGGATTTTTAGTTTTTTGCGGTGTGATATATTGTCGCACTGCAACTATATTTATATCTTGGTGCTGTATAGGAATCATGGCAATGGATTTTAACTAATTGTTTCTTATGGCAGGGATTGAGTTTGGTTGTAGGCTCATACAATGGCGAAGATGTTCTTGTATCATTTGGAGGATATAATGGACGTTATAGCAATGAGGTTAGCTCTTGTTACGGATTGACGGTTCCTAAAGTCTCATTGTTCCTTATTAAATTTGACGATCTGCTGTAGGTCAATGTTCTCAAACCAAGTTTCAAATCAACATTGCAACCAAAGAAAATGCATACTCCCAGTCCTGTACCTGATAGCGTTTCAGCTGTGCCCATTGCAACAAATGCCACTAGAGATTTGGAATCTGAATTTGATCCTGTCCAAGAAAGCAAAGTAAGGGAAATTGTGGTGGATAACACGGAACCAGAAGCAACGGTAAACCAATTGTCTTTTTTTTAGGGTGTAAACCAATTGTCAGATGGCCATTTTCCTAATATAATGCAAGAAAGTCTACCCTAGTTTGTCTCCTGTTCTTCTTTTCTCGGAATCACTTATTATTTGAATTAACTGCAGAGATCCAAGGGAGCTACTGATATTATAGCCACTTTAAAGGCAGATAAAGAACAACTAGAATCATCACTTAACAAAGAGAACTTGCAGTCACTCCAGTTAAAGCAAGAGCTGGCTGAAGCTGAGACACGCAACACTGATCTTTCCAAGGTAATCGACCATCGTGTCCTGTTTGACACGTTTTTGTCTACACCCCCTGCAATGTCTGGTCCACAGGTTTCACTTCCTCTTTCCGTGACATGTACTATTTTTCGGACATTGTAGGAGCTTCAATCTGTGCGCGGCCAGCTAGCTGCTGAGCAGTCAAGGTGCTTCAAACTCGAGGTATGTCTTGGCTATTGCAGGATACATATGTTGTACATTGCTAGGAAAAAAGAACAAGAAACGATGGCCAATTGAAGCTTGTAATGATAACTAACTCCTTGGATATACAGGTCGACGTTGCAGAATTCCGGCAAAAGCTTCAAACACTGGAGGCGTTACAGAAAGAGCTTGAACTCTTGCAAAGGCAAAAGGCTGCTTCCGAAGAAGCTGCCTTGAGTGCTATACGGCGACAGAGCTCCGGGGTATGGGGTTGGCTCGCCGGTACCCCTGATAGCCGAAAAGAAGATAGCGACTAGATCTTTTGCGAAATCTTCTGCCATTGTAGCTGATTTGCTCAATTGTGGTTCCCATTTATTCATTCTAATGTGAAATTTCTTTTTGGCTCCGTTCATCATTGGATGGCTCTAAGTCTGTATGTCAAGTTTTTCCCCGGCCGACAAGAAACATCATAGGTTTTTTTGCAGTAGTACATGTACTATAATTCGGATACTCGATACAACAACAGCCATATTGAAACTGTAAAAAGATCACTGGAATATTATATAGGGTTCCATTGTTTGGAATCGTGACTAGTTCTTTTAAATAGACATCGCACTAAGTGTGGATGCCGGCTAATCTATCGTTGAGAAATTTTTTTAACAAATATTTAACATATTAGTCGCCGAGAATTAACACCATTAGCGACGGCAGCAAGACTAATCAGATAATTAGATTAGAACTACGGCAGTACAAGAAATTCCATATCGCATTAACCAAGAATCATCCTAGGGCAAGTCCCAACCAACTGATTCATAAACCTCATTTCTTTTTAGATATCCGGATATTTACTAATCACTAATCGGAAATTAGAACTATAAAACAAAAATCTGAACCCATCAAATACGGATTTAATACGCCCGCAATTCTCCCCAGCCACTCACACTCTCCTCGTCTCTGGAGAGAGAATTTTTAAAGGAAAAAAGAAAAATTAATTTCCCCACCTTCATTTAATCCCCCATTTTCACCCTAGGGTTTTCTGCGACCGTCGCATGGCCCCCGCCGATGAAGCGAAACTGCCGCCGGCGTCGGAGCCCGATCTCCCGGGCTCTAGGGTTCCTGACGGCCCTCCCTCGGTCAGCTCCTCCAAGGACGCCGGCAGGTTCTCCACCTCGGAGGGGGACATCGGCGGAAATGGGGACGACGAAGCGAGGGTTAGGTTGGATTCGGAGGGGAAGCCGGAGGACCTCGACAGCGATTTGTATTATAACCAGGAAGACGACGAGGTCGAGACGGGCAGCGTTTCGAGTACCGGTAAAGGTGAGGTTTACAATAATTTGTTGTCGGAATTCGACGATTTTGTAGCGAACGAGAAGAACGGGGCGTTGACGGGTGCTTCTAGGGCTTTGAGCTATGGTTTCGAGGTCGGGGATATGGTTTGGGGGAAGGTGAAGTCGCACCCGTGGTGGCCGGGGCATATCTTCGACGACAGCCTTGCCACCTCTTCGGTGAGGAGGACGAGGCGGGAAGGGCACGTCTTGGTGGCCTTCTTTGGGGATAGTAGCTACGGGTGGTTCGACCCTGCTGAGCTGGTCCCATTTGAGGATCATTTCGAGGAGAAGTCACGGCAGACCAGCTCAAGGACTTTCGTTAAGGCGGTGGAGGAGGCTGTGGATGAGGCAAGCAGGAGGGGTGGACTTGGTTTGGTATGCAAGTGTAGGAATCAGTATAATTTTAGACCCACAAGCGTGGATGGGTATTTTGCTGTTGATGTGCCCGATTTTGAGCCGAATGGGGTGTACTCGGAGTACCAGATTAAGCGGGCAAGGGAAGAGTTCCGGCCTTCTGTGATGCTTGACTTTATGAAGCGGGTGGCTGCAGATCCAGGAGGATGCGATGTGGATACTATGAATTTCGTAAAGTATAAGGCCACTGTCTCTGGTTTTCGGAAGGCAGTGTTTGAGGAGTTTGACGAGACTTATGCTCAGGCATTCGGAGTGCAGTCGTCAAAGCCTTCGAAGAGTGCACCTAACTTGTCAGAACAACCTGCCAGAGGTATTTTCTTTCTGTCACATGTTTTCCATAACCCAGGAATTTTTTGTTATTGTGCAAAGTTAGTTCTTTGACGCAATATCTTCTCTGCATCAGATTGAACTCAATGCTTCCTTTTTGTATGCATGGCAATCGTTTTTATTGAGCTTCCCGGTTCGAGCTTCCATTGGAATGCTAGCTATATACCCTAACTAGAAAATTGCATGCTTATGTGATATTGATATTGTAACTTAGCAAGTTGCAATCCTTTTGCTTGTGTATCTGAATTTGGCTCATCTTCAGGACATTTAGCTTACTGATAAGCCTTCTGTGCTAATTCTGATAAATCATTGTTTGGAAACTAAAATCTTACCCTCTTTATTCTTGTCAATTCTTAAGCAATTCTAGAAATGAGTTTTGTGTTTCGAGCCCGCCTAGCTGCCTCAAGTATGGCATTCATGTTATGCAGTTAGATCGCCTAGTTTGGCATGCCATGAAGTGTAAGATATATTTATCCAATCATGAGATGCCAACGCCTTCTGGATAAATAGTTGGGACTTGATATATTGATTCTTACTGCATGCTATTCATTTAATAATCAGATTGGGAGCAGATGCTGCAATAATTGAATCCATTAGCATGGCATGAAAGTGGTTTGATTACGTCTGCAACTGCCTAGCCACTTCCTTCATGGAACTTGTAGTATTAGAAGTTGCTGTCATTCTCTGATACATGATCATATAGAGCTTTTTTAATATCAAAATTTGCTTATAAATGAAATCCTTTTCCTCAAAGTTCATTTGCTTTCTATCCTACTTTTCTACTCGAGATAACAATATTGGATGGAGCTTGCTGATTATGTTTTGTGATCCTTGCATCAATCCCTTTTTTCATGTATTTGAAATACCATTTTTCTGGATATTCATCTGAATGTTTGTCTTGTGATCCGTTCTGCTCTACTTTCTCCAGCTCCATTGAGTGGTCCACTGGTTATAGCTGAAGCTTTGAGTAGCGGCAAGATTGCAAAGAAAACTATGAAATTGAAGGATCGATCCAAAAAAGACAAATATGTTTTGAAGAAAAGAGATGATCAAAGTGATGAGAACGTTCTCCGTACTGGCCAGAAACAAGCAAGTGCATCACCTCAAATGGCTTATGCAGAGGATCCTTCAACACTTGCAGGGGATTACGTTCTGCAAAAGAGAACTTTGTCTCTGGACCTTCCCGTAACTGATGATCACATTGGATTAGCCAGCAAGGAAGTTATGGGCACTTTTAAAAATGAAGTCACCAAGGCTGAAGCTATTGCAGACCAAGATGCTGTTCCAGATGCAAATAAACCAGGAGATGTAGAGAAGATGCTGTTCCAGATGCAAGAATTGAAACCGAAGACTGAACCTGGATCTGCTGCGGTAGCTGGCCCCCAAAGTACTTTGTCATCTGACTCTTCTGTTCATCAGATGATTGTGTCACCTCACCAACAACATGACACTGTCATTGACCATGGGTCTGAAGAGAGAGCTAAAGCATCAACTGCTGGGGAAAGCTTTCAACAAGCCGAATTAGGTGCTCCTGCTGAAGTGGAAGCAGATGGTGGGTTACCCAGACTTCAAGACAGTCGCCCTGTTCCACATCCTACCTCCATAAAAGCAAAGCGTCCTGTGGAAATGACATCTGAGGGTGGAGTTGTCAAAAAGAAACTAATTAAACGTCCTTTAGGTGACAATGGGTCGGAAATCTCTACTACCTTGGCTGAGAAGAAGAAGAAGAAAAGGAAGAAAGAGATGGAAACAGAGACAAGTTCTGATCGACCGAAGAAGCTTCTGGCTGTTGGAAAAGGCGGGACACTAACTGGAAACACCATCCAGGATGGGTTGCCTTCAAAAGATGGCTCACAGATTGTTCGCAAGAAGAAAGATGCAAGCTCTGGTAACATGTTAAGCAATGCTGGTGCCTCATTGCCACTGGCTGGCTTAGGAAATGTTGAGCTTGATGTCCCCCAATTAGTGAGGGACTTGCATGTGCTTGCTCTGGGACCCATTGATGGTGTGCCAGGGAATACGTCCTCTATTTCAATGCAGTTCTTTTTGCGGTTTCGAGCTCTGAGTTACCAGAAAAGCTTGGTTCTGTCACCCCCTCCAGAGATGGAGCAAGTTGATGCACCTGCCGCAAAATCTTCTGGTGATATAAACGGATCCAAGAAACTTGCTAGATTAAATAGAGAGTTTACACACCCGAAGCCTGAAAAGGGCTTAGCCAAAACTGATGATCCTGCAAAAATAAGTAGAAAGCGCATGCTGTCTGATCGGCAAGAAGAAATTTCTGCTCAGAGGTTGAAGAAACTCAAGCACTTGAAAACTTTGGCCGAAGAGAAAAGGACTGGTCATAAAGCTTTGGAACCTCCCCCTGCAGATGCTAAAGAGGCTGCTAGTGTAGCTTCATTGAGGCCTGTCAAACTGGATGTCGCGAGGAAAATGCAGAGTCCAGCCAGATCGATTGAGCCCACTATGCTAGTGATGAAGTTTCCTCCACAGACATCACTTCCTTCTGGTGCAGAGTTGAAGGCTAAGTTTGCCAGATTTGGATCCATCGATCTTCCATCAATGCGCATCTTCTGGAAGTCCTCGACCTGCCGTGTTGTCTACCGGTATAAGCGTGATGCTCTGGCAGCATACAAATATGCTATTGCAAACAGTTCCTTGTTTGGCAACGTGGATGTGCGATACAGTCTTCGGGAAGCAGGAGGTCCAGGTGCCGAAGCTCCAGAAAGCGGAAAGGGGAGAGGGGATGACGCCTCTTATGATGGTTCACGTGTCAAGGAGCCCTCGACAGAGCGCACTGCGCCTGGTATTGGTAACCAGCATCTCCTGCAGTCTGGCCAGCTCAAATCAATCTTGAAGAAGCCATCCGGTGATGAAGCGTCGCAGGGGACTGGCGGCAATGGTGGTAGAGGAACACGTGTAAAATTCATGTTGGGTGGGGAAGAAAGTACTAGTAGGGGAGAACAATTGACGGTTGGAAATAGAAACAACAACTTCAACAACAGTGCTAGTTTTGCTGATGAAGCTGGTGCGCCTACCCCTGTTGCTATGGATTTTAATAGTAAGAACATGCAAAAGGTTCTTCCTCCATCTCAATTGCCACCCCTACTCCCTCTCCCTCCTCCATTTGGAAAAGCCCAACTTAACAATCCACGCCATCACACTGAAGTCCCACCCAGAAATGTGCACAATTCTAGTGCTCCTACTGCACCAATAGCTCACTCGGCTGATATCTCACAGCAGATGCTAAGCCTTTTGACGAGGTGCAACGATGTCGTATCCAGCGTCGCGGGTGTTTTGGGCTATGTGCCTTACCATCCGCTTTGACAACAACTCCTGGTGTGCTTAAAGCTGGAAAATCATTGCTTGAGGCCCGACGAGTGCTTGTGAGGCGTCGAGCAATTGGAGCACTAGAGGACTTGCTGCATCGCATTTCGTGGAGGTTCAGCATTTTGGAAAGGAGGACATGGGGCTCGTGACTCCTGGGAACGGCACGAGGCGTACGAAGAGAGAAATATATGTACCGTAAATGCTTAAGAGTCCGATTAGCCTTTACTTATGCGTTTCGCTTCGTTTCGGATTTTGTTGCTTTTGATGTGTTTTCTTATGTAACTCATACAAGCAGCTAGAGTTCATGCAAAGCCTGGCTCTCTCTTCGACGCCATTTGCATGAACCAATTGTAGTGGATGCTTGTCCTGACGATGGTTCTAGCTTTGGTTTACTGCCCAAACCAGACCATATCACCAACTTGAAACAAAGGGATAAGAAAGACGACATGAACTTAGAAGCTAAAGGGAAAGATGGAAGAAAATAGGGTGAGAAGCAGAAGAAATAGAATTTGATGGGAAGAGCAGAAGTTGGTTATATTCTTTTTTTCAAGGTTGAAGTCAGTCATATTCAATTGGTTCGAATACAAGACTGAACCCATTCATATAGCACTAGACTAACGTGACCAATAATCAAGCCGACTAGACAAGGAAACTACTAAATAAGAACCTAAATAACTAAGAAAAATATAACATGGTGACAAAAATATACAGCCATTATCACAATCCTTTTGAAAAAAACCAGAGCTTCTTTCGACGAACACGAGCCAAATTTGATTTTGGACCGAGATGGAGTACGCGAAGTGCTAATTTTTTTTCTCAAACAAGAAACCCGGGTCGATTTTGGTTTGACAAATTGGTATCTGATTCATTGGGCTGACTTATCCAATTTCAAACCGGGTAGGACCTTTGAAAGGTGGCAAAGCTCTTTCAACAAGTATTTAATACTGCTGCGTACCTAAGGACTTGAACTCAAGACCTGGTTAAGCTAGAACAACTCAATTACCAGTTGATCTAAGTGCATGTAGGTAGAAATCCAGGTTGATACAAGATGAAGAGGAGTTCAGACGTATCGAATAAGTAACAATGAACTAGACCTGACAATTGTTCGATTTCGAATTCATCAAAACCTTGAACCGTATTTAATTTTTCCTAGGACGAATTTGATACGAATTACGAACAGCCAAATTTAAATTGAATTCGATTTGAATTTGAATTCATGTTATTTATTTGAAAATTTCAAAATTTTAGGGTTTAGGATTTGGTAATAGAGTTTAGCGCTAGGGTCTCGTAGATAATTGAATTGATATAAGTCTATGCTCGGAATTGTAGCTGTAGTGTTTTTTTTATATTGTCATAAAAAGGCTAGAAGATAGAAGGATCAAATGGACGAAGTTGAATAAATGGAACATGAATTATTGAGTCTGATGGGAGAAAGAAAATGCACGTAGAGACAACCATTTTAGTATATGAATATTCACTAATATAAGTTTGAGTTAGATCTCAGACTAAAAAATAGCAAAATTTTTTATCCAGTCAATTAATTCAAATTCGAATCAACTGACCAAAATGACAACTACATAAATAATACAATTAATGGCAATAACTTTAAAAACTATATGAAAATGTACAAATGCATATCTTTTATTTTGCAAAGTAGCAAATCTACATAAAGTTGAATAAATAGACTAAATTAGGTTCAAATTATATAGTGGTAAAGTTCTATTTATTTTTTTACATTTTTTCGAATTATTTTTGAAAATTTTGGATTTTCAAAGTTTTTTATTTTATCGAATTTATTAAAAACTAAAAGAAATACAAAAACTGACGCTGACGCGTCAAGAGGGGAGTGGGATGGGATGGGCCCTGATAAGATACAATAATTGACGCGTCCGTCAAGTCCTAAGTAGAGTTACCAATATGTCCTCAAAAAGTAGAGTTACTAATATTCCCAAGCCCATTATGATGGGGGGGTCAGGCGATGGGAGGATGGGACGAACCTATCCCTATTTTTATTTATTGTCGTAATTTGCTGAATCGAATTTAAATCTAATTTAGCAGTTTGACGAATTTTAAAATTTTGAACAATATTTAATTTGTCTATGGATAAATTTGAATAATTTTTTGATGAATCGAATGAAATTATGAATTAGATTCTAACAATGATAAAATTTACAATAAACTCCATTTACCCTTAAAAAAATACAATGAACTCCATTTAATGAATTATTTTTTCCTTGATTTATTACCACTTGTATCAATTAAATAGTAAAAAAAAAAGTTGCAACTGTGCAAATACTATTATTCCATAGGCTCGAACACCACGCGACAAGGGAAAGTCCCAATATAAAAATATTTATTTTGGGAAAATTGTCATCAGATACACAGGGTTTGCTTAAATTAGTTCCCGCTGTTCTAAAATCGGAACTTCGATCCCTCTAATTTGATTTTATTGAATTCTAAGGTCCCTTGCTAACCCTGATATGATCATTTATTATATTATTTTTTTTATCACAGAAATTACTTCCCTATCCTTAAAATATTCTCCGGCCATCTACCCGGGACAAGATTGGGACCTGGATGTAATATCCAGTATCGTCCTGGTCAAGGGTAAAATAGGAAAAAGGGGATAGAATATTAGAGTAGGACGCGCACGGGAGGGGTTGATCTTTATTTTTTTCCTTGGAGGAAAATAGGGGTGGGTCCCCCTGTCATTTAATTTTTTTCCTTGGAGTTTGTTTTTTCAAATATATATTCGATAACAAGTAAAAAAATTGGTATAGTAAATCGAAATATTTGTAAATATAGAATTGGTATAGTAAATATATATATATATATATCATTTAATTTAACCGGCCAAACAATTTAATATAAATGTTTGTACCATTTAATATAATGAGTATACCATTTGATATAATTTGGCATACCGTTTGATATAATCGAACATACTATTTAATTAAACCGGACATTCTATTTAATATATTCGGACATACCATTTAATATAACCGATCATATCGTTTAATATAACGGATCGTACAATTTAATGATAAAAATAAAAAGGACAAAACAAAAAGACCTCCATTCTCTCTCTCTCTCTCCATGTTCACTTCTTATTCTTCTTCTTCTTCACCTTTTCAGGCAACAAGCCAGACAGTGAATTCCCCTCCAGATCAAGCACTTCCAGCTTCTCCATCCCTCAGATTTCACTAGGTAACACCCCACCAAAACCAAAACCAAAACCAAAAATCGCAACATCCAAATCCATAAGCAAAAACTTTATAATCGCAGCATCTTCGATGGGGCCAATTAATTTCTTGCTGAAACCGATTAGTGGGTAAATTCATTTTCTCCGATTAATTTCTAGCTGAAACCAACAAATAATCCAGTTGGTTATCATCGGTGAAGGCGACAGCAAGCGGGAACCAAGATAATCGACAAAAGCAACAGCACGGGCCTTTGCGTTCTCCCCGATCCTACGCCACCGCTAGTCTCGCCGTCGCCGCCGAGCCGGCCTTGCATCGCGTCGTGGTCTGCGACGACGAGGTTCACCAGCGAGGACGATCGGTCCCCGGCGACAGCATCAAATCTAAAACCATGCAACGAGCGAAGAGGATGAACACGTAGAAGATGAAGAAGAACGAGTGAATCAAACCTCAAGGTACCGATTGAATGTGGACGACGAAATCCCAAAACCAAGACGAACGAGCGAAGAAGACGAACAAAGAGGAATGAACGAGCAGCGGAGAGGGATTTTTGGGGATTTAATGAGCCTATCAAATTCCTAAACTGTTTGCCAAAAATAGGGATTCTAATTTCAAAAAAATTTTCCCCTCTCTCTCCAATCCCGCCCCTAAAAAATCAATTTCGAAATGTTTTTGATATGGGATAGAAGGACAAATTTACCCCGCCTATTTCTCGACCTTACGATCAGCTTGGGTTTTTATAAAAATCAATCGGATGGCCTATAAAGGCCCCAGGCCCGTACTGGGTAGAAATACACATCCGGGCCTGAATCTGATCCCCATCTACCCTACTTCTCTGGCCAAATATTCTTCTTCTTTAGCCATCTGCTTCCTCTAATTAAAACCTACCAGCATCAACCAGCCCCCCACCTCCAGCCAAAATCCCCAAATCACTCACATTTCCCTCTGAATTCTTTTTGTCGAACCAATTGAAGGAAAAAAAATCCAAGAATCGAACACACATAACAAAGATGGAAACTAATTAAACCAAATTAAAACAGTCACAAGTTTTCCCCTTTTCTACAGTCGACAACCTATAAGTGCAAGGTTTCCCCTTTTCGACAATGGAGCCTGGCCCCGACGACCGCTTGAGGAGTCTCTGGTTCTCGACGGTCCTTGTTTCTGACGGCGTCAGTGCCATAAAAGCTCTCTGGTTTCCGATGACCGCTCGAGGAATCTCTGGTTCTCAATAGTCCTCGTTCCCGACGGTGCCGGCGCTCTAAAAGCTCTCTGGTTTCCGACGATCGCTCGCGGAATCTCTGGTTCTCGACGGTCCTGGCTTCCGACGGCGCCAGTGCCTTAGAAGCTCTCTGGTTTCTGACAACCGCTCGAGGAATCCCTAGTTTTCGACGGCGACGGGGAAATGTTGGTCGGGGAAGAAGACCAATTTTTTTAATTATTTTTTATTGAAGAGTGTAATTTTCATTTACAAAATAAATTAAATGATGATATAAGTGAGAGACTTTAAAGTTTAATAAAATTAAACTAGGGGACTAAATTTTCGATTCCAGAACAGTGGCGACTAATATAGTGATCTAAGCAAACTGTAAGAGACTTAAGAACAATTTATCCTCTCTTTTTTTTTGTCGAGACGTCCAAGTGGGCTTATTTTGATACCTAAGGAGTAAACTAAATTCTTGGTTGCTGCGGCAAGAGGGCTTGCCCATTAAATATTTGCTTACGCGCATGCTAGATACCCTCTGGGGTAAAAGGAAACTTAACACGAACACGTCTTATACGCGGGTCTTCCGTTTCTCGAGGAAAAAATGTTTAATTTTAGGACAAATTACTCTCAGATCTCTGTATTATCGTTTTATCATTCGCAGGTCTCTGTATTATGGAAATAGTGTGTGAGGTCCCTGTGTTTTAAGAATTATTGGTCTGAAGTCTCTGGTCATCGGATCGGAGATTTTTTCCGGCGGAGAGCCATCTGGAATGACCAAAATACTCCTCTGGTCAAAACTTAAGCCCGTGGTTAAAAATATTTCACCATTTACTCTCTATAAAAGCCTCCCACACTTTACCAACCCTAATTCTCGACCAAAACTCCCCCAAAAGTAAAATCGCCTCTTCCCCAAGCTATGACCTAATCTCCATTTCCATTGAAGCCGCCGGTCGAAGGTGGGGTACAAGATTAGGTCGATTCTGGGTTCGACGTTGGCAGAAAGTGGAGCGCAAGTTGGGTTCAAGTTTGGGTCGTTCCTGGGTTAAAGGTCGGTCGAAGCTCTGTGGTTTCAAGTTGTGGTTGGAGATGGGTTTGAAGTTGGCATTTAGCTTTAACCCAGCTCCAACCAGAACTTGAAACCACAGAGCTTCGACCGACCTTTAACCCAGGAACCAGGCATCAGCAGGGAACCCATGAACTTCAAAGACTCTAGCATAACATCATGATCAGAAAAAGCAACGACCTCAATACCAGCTTGGCCCGGAATGGGCACGGGGTCTGGAGCTGGTATCGCCAAAGCACGCCCCAAAACTGATGGATCAGAACCCTGAAGAATCAAACCCTTGCACTTCTCAGAGTCCAAGGAGCAGCTAGGAAGAACCCAGCCTGCAGCGACATAAGCTGCCTTTCTAGCCTCAACTTTAGCCAAATCCTCAGGAGACAATGAGGCAAATAAGTCAGTCGATGTCGAACTTTTTTTGCGCCCCTTTTTCTTACTTGAGCTTGAGTTAGAGACTTCCGAAACCTGAGAGCCATTGGGCAAAGTTGAATCAACCTCACCATTCGAGCTTAACGCACCCGTGTAAGCCTCCACAGATGGGCTTACCTTGCCTGAATTTGGACTACCAGTGAATAGAGTCTGCTGGTCTGCTTCCTCCATCGAAGGTGGCTCCCAAACAACCAGTTTTCACTCCTCGGAGACATCTGAAGTAGCGTATGCATGGCCAGCAAATTTATCCGCCTGTTTCTCAAGCCTCTCAACGACTTCATCCCGTTGAAGTTGAAGTCGACCAAAATTAGTCAACCCAATCTCGGTAGTGTTAGCCGAATGCACCACCAAAGCTAAATCATTCTCCTGATCCATTTGCATTCTCTCGTGTACATTGTCCTCTAGTGAAACCAGGTGGCCAAAATCATCAATATTACCTCCTTCAAGACTTGCGTCAAGCACAAAATTTTTGAGAATTGTGATTAAGGCCAAAGAAGTACTCACCTCCATGTAGCACAACGTCACCCTCAGCGTGGATATGTTGTGAGCTAGGGCACCCAGGCGTGAAAATATCATTAAAAGCTTGTAAGCTAGATGAAGAGGTACAAATTACAATCTTGGAACTATAAAAAGAAGGATATTTTGTTTAGAAAAAATAATAAAATGACCAGATAAATATCAAATTTATCACAAAAACCCTCCGGTTTAGGGGTGAGATTGGGTACAGAATGCCCCTATTACAAACAATTTGGAGTGAAGGCATGTAGAGTTTTTTTTTTGCAAAAACACAGAAATACGAGGATCAAAATTAAAATAACTACATGGGCCAGTATCGTAAACGGGGCATACCACTGTCGCAAACATGGAAAATACACTAGCCAATATGACATAACTGGACATGCCAGTATCACATAACGTAACATGCCGGTATCACATAACGGGGTATGTCGGTGCAGTCCCCTTCACTCCAAACCGTCCGAAATAATTTCTTTCACTCCTTACCCAATCCAAAGCCTCCGGTTTAACAAATATCAGGACTCCCACAAGCTATCCTTCACAAAAAAGACTCCGACCAGTGTCCTTTCAGAAAAAAAGACAACGATTAGCAGCTGCAATTAAACGGAGAGAATCTAGCTGGCACTTTTGGGGTATGGATTGGGTACGGAATGCCCAGATTCTGAGCCGTTCGGAATGAAGACACGCTGGGGCTTTTTTGCAAAAATGCTAAAATACGGAGACCAAAATAAAAAGCCATGCCCAAACACTTGCCTGAAACAAATGCCATTATGACATAACTACGCATGCCAGTATCACATAACTGCGCATGCCAGTAAGATTTTTTTTCAAAAATGCTAAAATACGGGGACCAAAATGAAAAAAGCCACACACGCCAGTATCATAAACGGGACATGCCGGTGTCACAAAAACAAATGCCATTATCACATAACTGCACATGCAAGTATCACATAACTGCGCTTGCCAGTGCGATCTCCCCTTCGCTTCAAACCGTTCGAAATAATTTCTTCACTCTGTACCCAATCCAAATCCGCACTTTAGCACCAATATTAAAATTTTATTACTAAACAAAATTTTTATTTGGTCAAACTTATTTCGTGCAATAATGTCCGGATACTATTAAATAAAAAGGTAGATTTTTTCTCATTTAGGCAAAAATTTTAGATATTTTCTTAAAATAAGTAAAACACATACACATTCCTAAATAGGTAGAAAAGTAATTAAATATAAAAAAATACAGTACATGCGCCTTCTTTTTTAAAAATGGTAGGGGCCTCCTGCAATCGTAAATTTTTGTTATTTCATTTAGAACGTATGTTTATCGGTAAATCAAATTTAATTATTGTATTGTAAATACTAAGATCTGAATTTAATCGTTACTAATAATTATACGTTCAAAATAAAATAATTTGCTATTGGGATAAATTGAGATACACCAATTAAATTCATATAATTAAATATGAGAATAAATTTACGATATAACGACTAAATCCGATTACAGATAACATATATGTTCGCAATAAAATAATTTATGATATTGAGATAAATCCAGATATAACATTTAAATTCATGATACAACGATTAAATTCGATTCAAAATCCCACTTGAGTAATCATATTTTATTATGTTTTAAATATTTAATTATTTTTTAGCTATTTTAGGAATATATAAATATTTCTATCTATTTCAAAAATATATCTAAAATTTTAAACTTATTTAAGAAAAAATCCCAATAAAAACATTTAGACGGGAGGGAGGGAGAAAGAAAAGTAAAAAAAAGGAAACTGCCTCGTAGAATCTAGATGCCTAATTAATAGCGGTATATAAGGACGTCATCTAACAGAAAAACGCGTTTGAGAATCTGAATATAGGGAAAAGTAAGCTCTCATTTTCCAATGAAATTAAAACAAAAACAAAATCCAACCATTGGCGGTTCATATTAAACGCGAACCTTCCTTCCATCTTCCTCCCCTTCCTTTAAATAGCCGATCGAAAAACCTCCCCAGCTCACCAAAACCAAATCTCTTCGATTATATAGCCCACCGTTGACCTCAAAAAAAAAAAAGAGATCCAAAGAGAGGGAAGGAGAACACAAAGAAAGAAGATGGATTGCAGGCCGTTGGATATAACGTTGATGTCGGCCAAGGATCTGAAAGACGTGAACCTGTTCACGAAGATGGACGTGTACGCGGCGGCGTCGGTGAAGGGGGACCCACACTACTCCCACCAGAAGCAGAAGACCCCCATCGACAAGGACTCCGGCCCCAACCCCCGCTGGGACCACACCTTCAAGTTCACCGTCCACGAGGACTCCCTCCAGAAGAACCGCCTCTCCCTCAAGATCGAGCTCTTCTCCGACCGATCCCTCGGCGACCGCGAGATCGGCGAGCTCCACGTCCCCCTCAAGGAGCTCCTCGACCACCAGAACCCCTCCGCCCCCGTCTCCTACGCCGTCCGCTCCCCCTCCGGCAAGCCACGTGGCACCCTCACCTTCTCCTTCAAGTTCTCCGACAAGATTGCCGCCCCCGCCCCCGCCCCCGCACCCGCCAAGGACAAGCTCAAGGGCGCCGGTGATCCCCCCCTCGCTTACCCCGTCGTCGCCCCTTCGACCTCCGCGTACGGCGGTTACGCGGCTCCACCTCCTCCGGCCCAGGCGTATCCCTACCCGTACCCGGCTCAGCAGCCGGCGTACGGGGGTTACCCGCCGCAGCAGCCGGCATACGGGGGCTACCCTCCGCCGCAGCAGCCGGGGTACGGGTATCCGCCACAGCCAGGGTACGGCTACCCGCCGCAGCAGCCGGGGTACTACGGTGGGTACCCGGCCCAACAGCCGCCCAAGAAGAGCAATAACGGAGGGAAGATGGCGATGGGGATCGGGGCCGGGCTTCTCGGTGGGCTTCTCATCGGGGATATGGTGTCCGATGTTGGAGACATGAACTACGACGCCGGCGGTTTCGATGACGGCTTTGGCTTTTGATTTTCGTTTTTTTTAATGTGCGTTCTCCTTTCTTCTCTTTAAATTTTTAGGGATTTTTGTTTGATATGAATCAGCAAAAGAAAAAAAGAGAGGGTAAATTCATGTTCGTGTATATTGATTTCTGATTCTGCCGGTTTGTTCATAAGTATGCTTTTTTGCGTAAACAATATGTTACTGTTATCATATATTTACTCGTCGATTAAATCTTGATTTTGTTTGTGAGTTGAAAGTTGCGGTAACTCCAGATTTTGGAATTGTAAGACGTAGCGTTAATTTCGGTGGTTTGATAAAGTGACAATTGGGCTCCCTAGATCCGATTCATTGCCAACTAGAGAGATGACTATTGGGTGCGCAAAAGAGCCAAATTGATTGGGTCTTGTCGATGGGAAAAAGGGGACGGCGGACCTCACGATGCTTCTTTAAGTTCTTGTATCGAGGAGCATCAATCCAATATGTTTCGTGTATTTGAAGAATGACTCTATCCTCAAATTTTGTTTTTTAGGATAAATGATTTACTTCATTGATTATAATCAAACGATTACATAGAGTCCACAAGTATAAGCTCCGCTCGGAGGAGCCAAAATAAATGAACAATCAATCCCTGAAACCAAAGGCATCTTTGCTAAAGAGTGAGCTATAGTATTTTCTTCTCTTCTCAGGAAAACAAATTCCACCGCTTCTTCAAAGGATGCAGCCAACTCTAAGCAATCATGAGTAAGGATCGATAAATCACGTCGGTTAAGGGTTTTCCGTTGTAAGGCATGGACCAGAATCTGACAGTCTGACTCGATGATGATGATTCGAGAAAGCCCCATATTTCGAGCAAGCAAAAAAAACTCCATGTGCTTCCAGTAAGGTTGGGTGAACAACCAATGGGAGAGGTCTAATAGATGCCGCTACGAACTGTCCAAAACAGTCCCGAACAATAGCTCCAACCTGACCTCCACTAGGATTGATTCCCCCCCATCAGTCAGTGTTTACCTTGTGCCATCCAGGGTCAGGAGGACTCCATCTGATGATCATCCGGCGGTTAATGGGGGAAGGAGAGGCGTTGTTGGCTGTCCAGAAAGGGCATTCTGAATCTCTTGTTGGACATCAACAGTCTCATCACTCCAGAAAACTAAGTGATTTCTGGTTTTCCGAATCCCCCATACGAATATAGCCAAACGACGACCCCTGTCCTCCTCCGATGCCCCAAGTAGTAAGGCCGTGCATGCTTCCGGAAAGGATCCACAATTACCAGTTGGGAGGGAAATCCCTTGCGACTGCCATAATTGTGTTGTACATGAACATTGAACAAAGAGATGCAGGATCGATTCCTCGGCCTGGCCGCATAAAGGACACTCACTATCCACCTCCATTCCCCTTTTCAACAGATTAATCCTCACCGGAAGATTGTCATCTAATGCCCTCCAAATAAAGTTCTTGAAGCGTGGTGGGCATTACACTTTCCAGACGCACAACCATAACTCGGCATTGATTGAAGGAACAGTTGAGAAAGGAGATGATGAACACCAAGTTAAAAAAATCATGATGGTATCCACTCCGAACAGTATACTCGCCATGCTCCGTGAACGCCTTTGTAAATCTTCTAGACGCCTATCACTGATATGTATAGCTCGTATATGGTCTCTCTCTTGATCAGTAAATAGAGAGGAGAGTAGTTGGTCATCCCAAACTTTCGTACCTGGAAGAAGTAGGTCTGCCACCACTCAATTTTTTTGGTTTTAGTAAACGTATTAAAATATCAAATCACAACATATCAAAAAAAAATTTCTCTCTAGATTTTTCTCGAGAGACTCTTGCTTCCAACGACTTTTACGATCAAGGCCGTCCATGGAGCCTCCACCGGGGGATCTTGGGCAGCCATCCTTTCCCGCTGCAACACCTCCTAGAGGAGGTAAGAAAGTCAAGATGGTTTATGGAGAAAGCTCCATGCCCCCACCACAACAAGCTCACACGGAAGAAAGAAAGAGAAAGCTCTCATTTAAGGAAGCCACCACAGGCCCGATGGAAGAACAACTACAAATGAACGAAGATGAGGACTCTTTCTTTAAATCAAATGAGGCCGCCTCCAGCGACTCTGAAGGTCAGGAGGATGACGACCCATATTGTTCGATCATATAGCTCCAACTTGACCTCCACTAGGATTGATTCCCCCATCAGTGTTTACCTTGTGCCATCTAAGGTCAGGAGGACTCCATCTGCTCATCCGGCGGTTAATGGGGGAAGGAGAGGCATTGTTGGCTGTCCAGAAGTTCGAGAGGAAGGTGAGGGCATTCTGAATCTCCTGTTGGACATCAACAGTCTCATCACTCCGGAAAACTAAGTGATTTTGATTTTTCAAATCCCCCATTTTTTTGAAGAGGTAGAAATTATATTGATCTTGATAATATGTACATGTAATATGTACATGTATATACAAAAAAGTTCGCATAAGCACGAGATCCAGGGACGCTATATAAAAGCAAAAACAACCAAGACCAACCCGACCCACGAGATTCAAAGGCAATTAGACCAGAGCAAAACTGTCAAAAAATCAACAGAGACGGGGCGAAAGAGCATCAGGAAAGAGCAGCACATAGAGCAGAAGGTTAGCTCATCAAATTTTGGATCACCAAAGAGAGATCTTATCTGCAGTAGAGATCACTTGAACTTCACCAAAAATGCCATTCCATTGCTCTCTTGAGGATAATCGAGATAAGAGCTCGAAGGTTAAGAGAGGAGCCATTGAAAATGACATCATTCCTTAGAAGCCAAATGCTCCAAATTGAGGATGCGAAAATGGAGTACCAGGTTTTGCGGCTGGGTGCTCTAAGGTTCACCAGGGCTAACCATCCTGTAAGAACTTCGCGCAAGTTATCTCCGCCAACCCAAGCTAGACCAGCAAACCTTGCAAAATAGTTCCAAACTTGAGTTGCAAGGCTACAACTAAAGAAGAGGTGGTTACTAGTCTCGAGTTGAGGAATAGACCTCTGCAGTAGTATTTCTTTTAACTGTTTTGATCATGCATTTTTACCTAACTTCCTATTATTAGTGGTGAAAAGTGCATATAGAAGTGTCACGTTTTATGATGGAAAAAAGAAACAGGAGATGCAGTACAAGATTGACAGAATAGTTGCGCAGAAATGTGCATGAAAAGTTCACTGGAAAACACAGTTTCTAGAACCATGGAACCCCCCAATCTTCAAATTTTGAGTGGGTGGAAAGTCTAATTTGCATGAGTAAACTAACGAGCAAAATGAATAATCAACAGCTCCTCACACAATCATTTCAACTCCAACATTATAAAAATGCTCTATCGTTTCCCATCTCACAGACTCATAACTTGTACCCCATCCTGCAAATGGCTGCACCTCTAGTCCCTCCTCATGGAGACCCAATTCCATCCCCTGAAATTATCGGATACCACATGAATAGCCCCATACTTCACCTGTTCACCAAAAAACTCTATGATTCTGATATGATTCAGGGGCTTACACTCATTGGGGGAGGTCTATACCATTTGCGCACGTGGGATCAATTCCACGAAGCCATTAATGGCACCGGCATGAAGGTTTCGGCCTTTGCCCCTAGAGTAATGGGCCACGTTGTCATAGTTGTAAAGTTCAGAGGCGACCGCTACAAACTCAAGAAAAGAGGCTGGATTGATCTTTGTCAACAAGCAGGCTTTGCCAAAGGGACCATCATTAATTATTGGGCGGTTGTGCGACCTAATGTTGGTCATCCCGAATCTATCCAGTTTGTTTTTTATGAAGTCGTTCAACCTGCAGCAGCTATTCAACCCATTGAATAATTTAACTTGTAAGACTCCTATTATCTATTGTCCTGTGTGCTAGATTATGATCCACTGGAGTTTAGTTGTTTCTGAGAATTGAGCTATTGTAATCCTTCTAGTATTTAACTCTATATGAAATTATCATTTTGGAAATGTTTAATTTGCAACGATAAATCTGATGAATTTAAAATAAGTAAAAAGATTGCCGATTCATACTCGGAACTGGGACAGCAGTCATTCTATGACAATATATATTGGATAAATCGTGCGATTACTGCGGCTAAAACACACCATACTTTAACTATGACTTTTTATGGGGCTAGTATATAAACATTTTATGTTCCTTAATACTACAAGTCGTGCACTTGCCGTACCTCTAGCTAATAGTCTCAGAACACTCGGATTTTTGTTATATGGTCTCTCCCTTGATCAGTAAATAGAGAGGAGAGTAGTTGGTCATCCCAAACTGTCGTACCTGGAAGAAGTAGGTCTGCCACCACTCAATTTTTTCAGTTTTAGAAAAAGTGTTAAAATATCAAATCACAACATATTAAAAAAATATTTCTCTCTAGATTTTTCTTTAGAGACTCATGCTTCCAATGACTTTTACAATCAAGGCCGTCTATGGAGCCTCCACCGGGGGATGCTGGGAAGCCATCCTTTCCCACTGCAACACCT
This sequence comes from Hypericum androsaemum, assembly GCA_963995505.1. Lineage (NCBI taxonomy): Eukaryota > Viridiplantae > Streptophyta > Magnoliopsida > Malpighiales > Hypericaceae > Hypericum > Hypericum androsaemum. Next base: position 11,507,728 of record OZ023190.1, read on the forward strand.
CCTATAGAGGAGGTAAGAAGGTCAAGATGGTTGATGGGGAAAGCTTCATGCCCCCACCACAGCAAGCTCACAAGTATATTCTTATAGATGGGCCATGGATGATTGCTGGCCACTATGTCATAGTTCAGAGATGGGTTCTGAACTTCAATCCGAAAAGAGTCAACACGACGAACGTTGTTGCATAGCTACGAGTGCCCAACCTCTCTATGGAGCTGTACCACCCGAACTTCCTCAAGAATTTAGCGTGCAACATCAAACAGCCGATTAGGAATGACACAAAGGCTGAGGAGTGTAGGAGGGGGAGTTTTGTGAGGATATGCATTGAGATTGATCTCACAAAACCTCTCCTTTCTCACTTCAGAGCCTGCCGACAAGTGCTTCGGGTCCAATATGAAGGATTGCATGATATTTGCTTCAAATGTGGCATTTATGGCCATTCCTAAAGCACTTTTCATGGCCAACCACAGACACCTCATGCTTTGACATCAGCTGCCAACCGGAAACTACTTCACCGCACAGGGAGGAGTCGGTGAGCAAGCAAACCCAAAGCCCGGAGCCTGATAGCCATTTCGGGGACTGGATGCTTGTACAGCAACATGCTAGACCAAGGAAAAACCAAGAAAGACATGTTCAAGCAGAAGCTCCAGTCACGAAAATGGCAAGACAGGGAGCTGCTAAAGGGAAGTCAAATTTGGCTCCTATACCAAATATGGCTCTTGGCATTGAGTAGGAAACAAACAGAGCTGACAAAGGAAAAGCTAAAATAGACTCCATACCACATAAGGCTTCGTGTTTTAATGTGTTGCAGCTGGTGGATAAGAACGGTCAGGCTACTGCTCACACCTCTGGTAAAAAGGATGCGCAGGGGTCCACAGGGGCCCACAACAGCTATATTTTCTCGAGTGCCACGCCAGCCTTGGGTAAATCCATAAAAGCACCGAAGGTTACGAGTGGTACAACTCAGTCCAAAAAACCCCAACATATCATACAACGCTATAAGGCTATTTCCAAGCCCATGATCCCCACCAAGCCCATTCCTTTGTCTTCTGGACCACTGGTGTCCAACGCAGCCCAACAGATGGAAGACCTCACTCCCGTATTACTCAATAAATAAGGGGCCCAGGACCCCAAGGCCAGACACGTAGAAGAAAACTAAAAGTGTAATCCCTTACCATGTAACACTATAGAGAATAGGCAGCCCTCATCCCCAATCTCTAATTCGCCCACCGCAACCTCTGTCATTCCAGAGACCCAGCCGCCAGACATGTTGTGGGCAGTTCAACTAGGGGGGATGGACCCCAGCCTAAAGAACCAGACCCGGACGATATCTAAGAGGAAATGAAAGTCCCTCCGGTAGAGCCCACTGACGAGAGAGCTGAAAATTTGATAGAAATGATCCAGGAGAAGGAAAACTCTGCCATGGTGTTTCTTGAGTGTGATGGGGGTGATCCATCAAAGGATGTGGTCATAGAAGACATGGAGCACGCCACCACACCGCCCTTTAAAAAATAAAGTTTTCAAAACTCTAGTCTTGCTTTATTATCTTTGGTCTCCTCATTTTAATATTTTATTATATGGATATTTTAATCTGGAACTGTCAATGTGCTGCCAGCACTAAATTCAAAGCGGTAATTAGAGAACTTGTGAGGTGCCATAAGCCTAGAATTCTCATTTTACTTGAAACTTGAATTTCGGGCAAGCGTGTGCTAAATTTAGCTAAATCTCTAAAAAATTTAAATGTCGTGCAGACACCAATGTAGGGTCACTCAGGGGGTATTTAGGTTTTGTGGAGCGGGACTTTTAGCTCGATCACCATTGTGACCTGTCACAGATAATTTATTCATCTGATTGTTGGTAACAACCCGCACTTGAAATGTGACTTCACCACAGTCTACGGGCACCCTAAGGCCGTGATTCGTGAGGAATTTTAGAAAGATCTGTACAGTATTGCTCAAGCTATGACCCAGCACTGGATGTTAGCTGGCAATGTTGATACCTTCCTAGCTTCTGGCAGAAAGATTGGCGGAGCTCCTATAAAAGGCACTAAGCATATGAAGTTCAAGAGTTGGATCGAGGATTGTGGCCTTGTCAACTTGGGTTTCATTGGTACTCGATATACGTGGGTAAGAAAAGGTATCCACGAGAGGTTGGACCGTGCTCTAGGAAACATCGCATGGAGGATTCAATTCCCTGAGGCGAATATGGTGCATCTTCCGAAGTGGAAGTCAGATCATAATCCCCTGTTCATAAGGCTACATGCTGCCCCTGATCTGAACCCCACACGACGGATGTTTTGGTTCCAAGCCATTTGGTAGGCTGGCCCCAGATTTGAGTCCTTCCTTACAGAAGTATGGGATTCGCAGGTTACACTACCTGTAGCTTGTGATTCTTTTGCTAAGAAGGTCAAGATCTGGAACCGAGACGTCTTTGGCAATGTGTTCCAAAGGAAAAGTAAACTTTTTTGTCGCATTGAGGGTGCCCAAAAAGATTTAAAGCAAAAATCAAACCCTTTTCTTCGTAATCTTGAACAAAACCTGAAAGTGGAACTTAAGCAAGTGTTGGAGCAAGAAGAAGTCTTGTGGATGCAGAAATCACGACGTGACTTCCTTGTGAATGGTGATAGGAATACAAGCTACTTCCAGTCCTCAACTATTGTCAGATGGAAGCAAAATTGAATTGAAGCCCTCAAAGATGAAACTGGCACTTGGATTGCTGATTCTAAGGACATAAAGGCCCTTTTAACCTGATACTTTGAGGCTTTATACACGAGGAAGCAAGCTCGAATAGGACTGGACCCTGGCAGAATGTTTTCTATCAAATTTCACAAGAGAATCAACTTGACCTCGCTCTCCCTCCCACTGAGGAGGAGTTGAAACGTGCAATTTTTGGCATGGGTCCACTCAAAGCTCCAGGGCCCTGATGGCCTCCATGCAATATTTTACCAACGAAATTGGAGTGCCATCAAAGGCTATGTGATTAATTTTGGGAAGCGTGTCTTTGCTGATTGTGAGATCCCTTGAGAGTGTCAATGATACACCTATCATTTTGATACCTACGGTGGATAATTCGTAAGATCCGTCCCAATTTTGGCCGATCAGCCTTTGCAATACTTCCTTTAAAATGATTACTAAACTCCTGGTGAATATAATCCAGCCTCATATGCGATGTTGGGTCTCTCGCAACCAGAATAGTTTTGTCCTAGGGAGGTCAGTTTTGGATAATATTGTGATTGCACAGGAGGTCATTCACACCATGAAGAATAGGACAAAGGGTAAAGGGAAGCGTGTCTTTGCTGATTGTGAGTCCCCTGAGAGTGTCAATGATACACCTATCATTTTGATACCTACGGTGGATAATTCGTAAGATCCGTCCCAATTTTGGCCGATCAGCCTTTGCAATACTTCCTTTAAAATGATTACTAAGCTCCTGGTGAATATAATCTAGCCTCATATGCGATGTTGGGTCTCTCGCAACCAGAATAGTTTTATCCTAGGGAGGTCAGTTTTGGATAATATTGTGATTGCACAGGAGGTCATTCACACCATAAAGAACATAACAAAGGGTAAAGGGATCATGGCAATAAAAGTTGACTTGGCAAAGGCCTACGACCGACTTAGATGGACGTTCATCAGGGAGACACTCTATGCTTTAAACCTTTCTTCTAACATAATTGAGATGATTCTCACTTGTATTTCCACCTCTTCTATGCTGATTGTTTGGAACAGTGAAGCTACATCAAAGTTTAAACCAACAAGGGGCATTAGACAGGGGGACCCAGTGTCCCCCTACATATTCGTGCTCTGTTTGGAAAGACTTAGACATCTGATTGAGGAAAAGATTTACGAGGGTCGGTGGAAACCCTTTAAGATTGTACAGCAAGGACCCAAGCTCTCGCACCTCTTCTTCATAGATGACTAGCTTTTGTTTGTGGAAGCAACCAAGGGTCAAGCAGGCATTATTTCTGATATCTTTGAAACTTTTTGTGCGGGGTCTGGTCAGCAAGTGAGAAAGGCCAAAATGATGCTAAGCATGTCCAAAAAAATTTCGCGCTCACTTGCAAAAGACCTTGCGCACACCCTTGGTTACTCCCTCACAACGAACATGGGGAAGTATTTAGGATGCCCCTTTTACACAACCGTATGACTAGGAGAACCTACAACTTCATTCTTGAAAGAGTCCATGATAAGTTGTAAGGATAGTGCACTGCCAAACTTTCTTTTGCAGGACGGAAAACTCTTGCGAATTCTGTGATGGCTGCCTTCCCTACCTATGCAATGCAAACCACTAGGCTACATCTCGGGATCTGTGAAGATATTGAGCAATTACAGAGAGGGTTCCTTTAGGGTTCCAGCCATGGGAAGAAGAAGCCCCATATGGTAGCTTGGAAGACAGTTTACAAGAAAGCTGGGGGGACTAGGCTTCAAGTAAATATGTGAGACAGAAGGACCCCATCCCTACCATTTTGACACGTGCAGCGCAATCCCCACTTTGGTGCTCAATAACTTTGATCTGGCCTTACCTTGAACATGGTATTCAATAGTAGATTGGTGATGGCAGGTCCACCAACCTTTGGACAGAGAAATGGCTAGAAAACACAAGTTCTTTACTTGATATCTGTACCCAACCATTACCAGATGTGTTGTTACCTATGAAAGTTTGTGAGGCTACAGATGAACAGGGAAGTTGGAACTGGGCATTACTGTCGCATTATTTGCCTAACTCTACCCTATTCTCAATTATAGGAACTCTAACCCCAAGAGATGATCGTGGCGTAGATAGACTCAAATGGGGCAGGATACTTGATGGGAATTTTACGACCAAGTAAGCCTATGATATTATCCAAGAATTGGATTCCACTGAAGTCTCTAGTCATTGGGCTAAACTTTGGACATGGAAGGGCCTAGAAAGATTTAAGAAATTGGCCTGGTTGGCTGAGCATGGCAAAGTCTCCACAAATGCAATTCGGAAGCAGAGGAATATGACATCTGATGTCAGATGTCAGTGTTACGATAAAGCGGATGATACCGTCCTTCATGCAATGCGGGATTGTGAAAAAATTTGGCCTACTTGGTCACAGTTGCTTAACAATGACAGAACATATAACCCTAATTTTTTGCTATGAATTTGATCGACTAGATGAAGGCTAACCTAAACGCCCCAAACAGTTTGGTATCCAAATTCCTAGTACTATTAAACTACTTTTGGAACTGGCATAACAACCTAGTTTGGAGCGATGGGGTCAGGCCTGCTAATCAATTATTTTTTATACTAGGCAGGTGCAAAAAAGTTGAAGCAGCCTGTAAAGTCGCAGAGGGCATCAACACCAAGCCTTGCCGCGAAACAAGACTCATTGGATGGGAAAGGCCTCGAGATGACTGGATCAAGCAGAATCCTGATGGGGCAATGTGGGGGACGTCAGGAAGAGCTGCGGCTGGTGGTATCCTCCGAGATATATTTGGAAATTGGGTTAGTGGGTTCACCAATAATCTGGGGATGTGCTCAAGTTTAAATGCTGAATTGTGGGGGGCTCTTCGAGGACTTGAGCTTGCATAGTCTTTGGGAGTCAAGAAACTGATACTGGAGTCAGATTCTGAGCTGGTGATTGGTTTCTTGACGAAACTGCAGGAACCATAACTCCACTCTCGACCTTTTATTGTGCAAATCCAGTACGAGCTCAAAGGGGAGTGGGACGTCAGAGTGGTGCATGTTTATCGTGAAGGCAATCGATGCGCAGATTATCTTGCCAACCTGGGCTTCGATATGGATTTAGGAAGCCACATTTTGTGTGATCCTCCAGTACATGTAATAAGACTTATGTTAGATGATATTGGAGACGTAGTGCTTCCTCGGAATGTTGTTGTATTTGATGGTACATGACCAAGTTTAGCAATATACCAAACGTCAAAGGGGTACTTTTCTCCCCGATGTACTCTTTTCTTATCATGAATTTTTTCCATTAGGTTTTCTCGTGATAGGGTTTTGATGAGGCCGGCGATCGTAACCTCACAAGAGGCCGAGAGGAAATCCTGCACTAAGTAGGATATAATTGACCATTATCTTTATATATAGGGGCATTTGACTCATCTGTTTCCACCACAAAAAATATCAAAATAAAATTTTCCATTTTTCATTCGTGTAGTTTAATTTTGTTATCACACAAACTCCCACCAATTTTATCTATTTGAATTCATGGTGTGTCTGGAAAAAAAATGGGGAGCATAAATTGAGAATCTGGATTAATGTCTGAGAAGGATTTCTATTATACATTGATTTGTTTAGCAGTCCTGGGTTAATTAATTGATGATCTCTCGCCGTTTAAGATCGCTTCATATTTATTACTTGTTATATATTTCCCAAATGTTATCCGGTGGTTTTCCTTAAATAACGCCTTTGTTTCTTTTTGGTAAAATGGCCTCGAATTCATAACTTCTTCCCAGCGTGTTTAGAATTAACCGATTTTCGTATATTGTATTTAACAAATGATATTAGAATAACGGTCTAAGTCTAGTTGATAACCTATCACTAATTATTCGGATTTTATAAGTAATAATTTGTTTGTTAGATTTTTTTAATAAATAAAGTATTATATTCCTCCCCTCAAGAATTATCCTCCAAGTAATAATTTGGATTTTTTGTTAGATTCTACGATCTCTCTTCAATTTTATAAAATTAAAAATTTAAATAGTATTACTTTGCATGGGACAATCACAATAAAATTACTGAACATCTCCAAATATGGTTTTAGCCTAATTGGTAAACCAATTATTATTACTTATTAGCATTGTTTTAAAATACGGGTTTTAGTACGGATCAGAGTTTGTCTGTTTTCTGGCCCAACCAGTTAGACCGGTCAGACGGCCGGTCGGACTGGATACTTTTTAGTTAATTTTTTACTATTTTTCGAATAATATGTAGACTAAATAGTCAAAATATAGGTTTCAAATCCACATTTTAGAAATATCAACCAATTTATAACATATAAAGCCCATTTTCTTTGTTGATTAAGAGAAATCGAGTATACGATATGACTTTTTTGTTTAATTTTTTGTTGATTTGGATAAAATCCTGTCAGACCGGGTGGTTCGAGTCAAAAACCAATCCGGCCTCATTTTGGACGGTCTGACCGAAGGCCTTTACCCCTAAAAATGGACCGCTCTGATGTTCGATTCGCGGTCCGATCAGTTGGACCGTATTTTTTAAAACTATGCTTATTAGTGCCAATTCACTTTTGAGAAAGATTTCTCCAAAATATACACGTCAGTTTCGTAGCCCATCTTTACGGTTTTACCCTCTCGTGTCCAATCTCATCTCCAAAATAATAATTCACTTTGACTTTAGCTCAAAAAAATCTCATCTCATTCGAACGAGAGTAGAGTAATGATATATGCACAATTTATTGTTGAGAATCTCATATCGGTTAAAATACGAGTGGAGTGCAAATTTATAAGTGTAAAAAATCCACCAACTTATTACCTTAAGGTTTTGAGGTTGAATATGGAGATTATAACATTCATTCACTCTTCTTAGAGTTCGAGAGTAGAGTAATGATAATGCACAATTCATTGGATGTCTGCTTGTTTATATTGTCATGTCAGACGTGCTGACCTTTGATACATGTTGGTGTTCTTGCTCGTTTAAGGTTAGGAGAGGTGCCGACAAAGCTGAGATATATAGCCTTGCATTCTCTTCCGATGCTCGGTGGCTAGTTGTATCGAGTGACAAGGGAACTGTGCACGTATTTAGTCTTGAGTTTGATTCTGGGGTAGTTGCAACATTGGCGGATGTCTTGCCTGAACAACATCAAACTAGTGGTTTCAGCATCTCGACTCTCTCAATTTTGAAAGGTAATTTTTCTGTGCAACTGACTGACCATGGATCATCTTGCTAATTAGTCTTACTGATGAAAGATCAAAGCCATACTTCACACCATTTTGTGACTGCTCAACAGTCAACTCACCCAACATTGCTTCCGCTTATATGTTTTCGGAATATTATTGGGTATGAACTGGATTTTTAATTTTTCGCTTTCTGTTCGGAATGGTCTGTAGCTCAGTTCCGCCTGCCAGAAGGTTTGCGGTACATTATTGCATTTGGTAACAGGAGGAATACAATCTTGATTGGTGGAATGGATGGAAGGTAATACAATTACTCGACCACAATTTGTTTTTGCTCCCAAATTCTTATCGAAAGTAATCTTTTATAGTAACTAGTTATTTGTTGATGGATTTCGGTGCAAGCCATCGGCGGGCTATCATGATTACTTGCTTATAAAGATCACTTGTTTCGTTGGGAGGTTGACGACATTGATTTTGGTTCATATGTTACAGCTTCTACCAATGCGAGTTCGATCCGGAGAATGGCGGAGAAATGACTCAGATTGATCGTCACAACTTTCTCGACTCCTCTGTCTGATGAGGGAGTTGACCAAGTGAGCAGGAAGACAACTTTCTGTTTGTATACGCCATCATTTACTTTTATAACCTTGGTCAAGTAAGTTCCGTAGATATCGAAGGCAACATGTAAAATAAGCTAGAGCCGTTAGTTTGTGAAATTAAGTATATTAAGTCGTAAACATTTCAAAAAAATAGGTATATTAAGTCATAATTGTAGACTCACAGAAACTTTGTCCGAATTATTATGCCATGGTCCCCGGGCCCAAACCCAAATCTACCTAAACGGAGCAAGCGGATTAGGACTACTAGGAAGCTTGAGGCTCCTAAGCTCCTTACAAACATGGTCTAACATCCCCAAGAAGTCTCTTACAATGACAAAAATCCTCAAAGGATTAGCCTCTTCTTTACTCACATTACGGCTATCTCCATGAAAATACTCTGTAACCTCTCTAACCCTCTGCAAAACCTTCTCTTCCTCCTCTCTCAGCTCCCTTAGAGCCTTCTCCCCGTGCCCTAAGAAACCCTTCATGGTAGCCACGAACCTCTCGTTCTTGTCTCGATCACCGCTACCCAACTCACCAACCAGCTGGTTGAGCCTCGCCATCCCATCGGACAAGTTGGAGACCGAACTTGCAAGAAGCTCCAGGTCAACGGTGGCCGTCTTTTTTACGTTGTATAGTTCGGTAGTGAGGCCGGAGACGAGGTCCAGACCCATCCTCTTGTAGTCCTCTTCTCTCTCTTCCGGGGTCTTGTTGCTACTGCTGGCTCTGTTGGTCTTCTGGTTTATCTTCCCCATGATGCTGTCCGAAAACCGGATCCCTTCCGACCGGATGATCTCCTGGACAACGAAGTGGAGTAAGGTGGTCTTTCCGTCAGTGCCCTTGATGTCGGCGAGCTTGAGGAGGGTGTCGAGCTTGAAGGCTTTCGCGCCGCCGCGAATTGTCCCTATGTTCATCCTGTTGCCCGTCTTCAGAACGGCTTCCAGTAGTTTCAAGAACAGCCTGCTTGATCTTAGTTCCTTGCAAGCCTCCTGACAGAAACAAGAAACAAAAGCAAGCTTGGTACCGTCCATGCGAGCACAACGACCCAAGAATCTTTATATCGAATTCAAAATGTTACCTCGAGCATGGAGAAGGAGTTCCTCAGGTGGACCACCTCGTCTTCGAAAGTTTCTCTGTACAACATCGCTTCGACTCTTGGAAAAGCAAACGGTAGGCTAAGCAACACTATAACGAACTTCTCGGCGGACCCCAACTCGTTGATGTTCCCTTTGTATGCAGAGAGTTTGGCCTCTTCTTCCTTGTTTGGTGCCATCCTCGATAGTGCCTCGAGCTGTGGTTGAGACAGACCATCCCCTGCCTCAACACTATCTTTTATCACAAGGTGCCCTTATTTTTTAAAACGAGAAACAGTCTATAACCCTTCTAAGAAACAAATACTTCTTGCTATAGGAAAATGACACTAAGACTATATGTCAAGATTATACTATATAATAAATTAGAATATCAAGTTTAAGTCTGACTTAAAAATGCACATGAATTCAAATTTGATTTTTGCACACTCAAATATGGACTAAACGATTAAGTGAGAATACAAGGGACAAATAGTTTCGACCCCAAAAAAATATTGGTACTTTTTTTTGGAAGGCTTGAAATAAAAAGTATGGTTATAAGGCATGTTTTTCACCCTTGAACATATTCTAATCTTATCCTCTGAATAGGAGGATAGAACATTTTGTTTATGTTTTTTTTTTGCTTGTTCCAATTATCGCAATGTATGAATCTTGGTTTGGTTCAAGTGATAAAATGCTTGCATTTTAAAAAAAAATCTTAAATTCAAATTTACGAATAGAAAAGTTGCTCTAAACAGAAGTTCAATTGTATAAATATGCAACGTATGATGGGGAAAAAAGGGCTTAAAATCTTGGTACTGTCAACTTCAGAGAAATGACAAAACACTGACAAACAGGAAGATCGGGACCTTGAACTACAATATCTCATCTTACTATATTCGCTTAGCAAGTGAAAATGGTAAAAAAGATAACAGGAAAATTCAATGTACCGACGCACTATGGAATCCGATTCCATTTCCATAGGTGAACAAAAAAATGAACTCTTACTTCCAATTCCAACTAAAAGTGTCAGATCACTGTACCTCTGATAAGTGAGTCACAGACTTGCTCGGGAGGGGAATTGATGGCCTTGGAGAGTATGGTTATGTTCTGTAGCCTCTTGGGATCAAGGACGTGCTTGGTCGGAGAAGGGCTCTTAGAGCTCTTCCCTTCCTCCCCCTTAATTGGAATCTGCAAGTTGTACCCAAACAGGGACTCCATCATCTCTTCATCTAACCTGTCAGGTTATGCATCAGGAAAGTTAAGTATGACAGTGGAAATTACGTTCGGACAACGAACGTAGCGATTCTAAACATGTTAGAAATTTGAGACAAATCCTAACAAACTGTGAGTTGTGCTGATAATGACGGACGGTGGTGTGGGTTGGTTTAGTTGAGGACTTACTCAAATGAGCTTGATCTGATCTTGTCCCAGACCATATTTCCGTCTGGTGCAGCTCTGACTTTGTCCCAGTGGAGAGGCTTTAGTTTAGCCAGTGGAGTTCCATCCTTTCCCGTTGGTGGAGCGAACTGAGATGACGGAGGAGGTCCTTTGGTAGAACTACTATTACCATTGAATCTTGAAAATGGAGCGGGCGGAGGAGGAGGAGGAGGAGCCCGAGGCGGAGGAGGGACTCTTGGCCTTGGACTTGTAGCTCTTGAAAGCCTGGGAGAGTTCCTTGGAGATTGAGAATTCTCCCTTCTAGAGCTTTGGGATGTGCCTGAAGAGTGTGACTTCAACAATGTGGGCGAACCTGAAGTCCTGAAAAGGGTTCTTCTAGGCTTGGATGGTGTGTTTGAGGTCAGGAAACGTGTCCTTGAAGGTGGGATAGCAGGAGGAGGAGGCGGCGGAGGTGGTGGGGGAGCGTAGCTGTGCTTGGAATGTGAAGGACTTGGAGAAGGCGAGCGGATCTTTCGCGGGGAATCTTGGAGAACCTCCACGAGGCTGGCAGAGGAAGCATTGGAGAGCCTGGCGTTCGATGAAGGTAAATCGTCAACGAACGAATGAAAGGACTCGTCATCAGAGGAATGATCCTCTTCAATGGGGAGAATTCTATCCTCATTATGTACCGAGTCCAATTCCACTTCGTCGTGGACAGACATTATTTCCCTGGTTGAAGAGCTGCTACAAGTGTTGCTCTCCGATTCCGGAGCCTTAACAATCAGTTCTCGGTTGGACTCCGCCCTTTCGTAGACGGTGTTCGAGCCTCGGGAAGTTTGCTTCAGGCTTGCAGTTTGCTGCTCCAAGTCCCTTCCAAGTGCATCCAAATACAAGAAGTCAAGGTCAGGGTTTAGGCTCATCTTACCTCTGGTTCTACCCTTTCTCCTGTGCACCGACATTGTCTTGAAAGATACCCCATTGTGCCTCTTGAGATTCCCTCTGATGACCCAGATGGATCCCAGGAAAAAACATATCAGAAATGCTGCTCCTGAGGAGAAAAGAACTGCCAAGAGCACATTTTTGTGTTGGCCTTTCTTGTCTACTTGCTCCTTTGGGAGCTTCTTCAGGGTCAGGGGCTTTGGCTTTGAGTGGTGAAGTGGGAAATGGCTGTGTTGGTGAGCTCTTGGAGCTGGAGATGGAGCAGGTGAAGTAGACAAATCCATGGCAAGTGGACTTCTTCTTCCTTGAAGAAAGCTTCTGCTTAGACCAAGTAGAGCTCTAACCTTCCCAACTCCACTTTCCTCAACCAGGTACACCTTTTGTACTTCCAATGAGGCTGAGGCAATGAAAATATTGGTGAAGTATAATGATACCAACATGAAAATTGTGATGATCAAGACCACCACAGATGAAGAAGAACCCATGTTTTTTTTTTTTAATTTTGCTCTTCAACTATATTTTTTCCATCAGGAAGGAATCAATTCTTGCTTTATGAGGGCAATTGATGACCTGCTCTAGGTACATTCCAACTCCCATTTTATTGATTGCTTCAGAAATATTTATTTTGGCTGGTGTAGGTGTTTTACTGAGAAAGAACATGGATAGTAGTCTTTAATGCTACTCCAAGGAACCCCTGAGCCTTGGCAGCTGTTGTTGTACTGGTCCTCCTTTATTTCTCTATTCATGTACTCTCCCAACCAAGTCCCATCCTCTCTTACCTCCACAAATTTTCCTCAAAAAATCTGTTTAGTACTGTCTAATACATCCACCTTTTTTGTTGTAAACTTATGGTATTCAAAAGTCGAGCATTGTCGGACGCTATCATCGGCTGTACACCCTTTTGTCTTTAGGACACCCTCATCATCCTTGTAATAATTTGATTCTCATTCTCTATGACTTGTTTCACTTTGTGTGATATCAAAAGCTAACAAACAAAATACCATTATTGTTCTCCCAGACTGATCAGTGTTTTTATGAGCAAACAAATAGTTTCCTGCTTGGAAGTTGCATGCATGAGCTTTAATTAGAGTACTCCATGCAGATGAAGGAAGTTGCTAAAAGCCATTAAAAGAGACAAATGATAAAGTTCCGAATTGGTGGGCCCCGGAATCGGTTGAACCTACCTACCTTTCAAGAGATTTCTTTTGGTGAAAATTTCCTCCAACCACCATTATTGAGAGAAGCAGTGTGGCCCACTCTACTTTCTCACGTGGGCTTAAGACAGGTCTCTGATATTTCCCATTGAGAAAGCAAAGGGCTTAAATAACATTTAAGACCCAAATCAAGCTTTTTGATGTGTGATTTCTTGATGCTAGAGTTTATAATACTTTTCCGCAAGTGTAACTTGATATAGGTGTTTATACCAATGACTAGGATCTTTCCACACAAAAAACCCAATGGATAGGATCCCACTTAATTTAATTTCTGAGTCTCGAGTTTTATTGAAAACTGAACTATTCAATTATTGTTACTTTGTATGAAAAGATGACTGATTACTTTTTTTTTAGGGTAAAGCAACATTATATATTACGTCGAAAAATTCAAAATTAGGATTACAAGGAGAAAAATAAATACATGAATAATAAAGCAAAATATAAGCATCAGACAACGGTTTTGAATGGTTACTCTGTTACTAGCAAGTCATTTTCCAACGGTTTTGAATTGGGTCTACTTGCTAGTTGGTGGTAATTCTTGCTTTCAGCTGCATATTATTTGGTATCCCTTGGTCTGGCAAAATTATTGTTTAATTTTGTGTCCTTTCATGGGAGAATTTGCATTAATCCTCCCAAAATCCTCAAAAGTAGTTATATCGTAATTACATCGATAGTACGTAAAGTACAACGCATAATTATCAAAGGTGCAATATAAAGACCAATCACAATAGAAACTGTGATTAGAGTTATTAAGCTACATAATCCCAAATCTGCCTAAAAATGCCGTTAAGCCAACTAAGTTGGCATTACAAAAGACGTCTAGCAAACTAAATAAGGGAGGCTTGAAAATTTTTGGTTGCTCCTCACCTTTGGCAGCATCACAAATCTCCTTAAGAACTTGAGGCAATTCACCCTCCTACGTACAACCCAAAGCATCGGCCATCATCAGCGACTTGACTTCACGTTCCATAGCCCGAGCTACTGCACTCTCTTCTTATCCTGGCGACTGAGGGGGGTGACCACAGATGGTTTGGCTAAGCTTTAATCACCAGGCTACAAACTCGGATCATCCTGAGAGTAGCTACTATACTCGTCAATTTTCTTAACCGAGTACTTGATCTTTTCGCGGTTCAATGAATCTCCACGCTGTCCAAACACAGGATCTCTACCTCCGCAGCAACGGAGCCAGGCTCCAAAACTGCAGAGGCCTCGAAATCAGAAGCTGCAGCAGCAGCCACCACAGGCGTCCCCACAGTAGGAGAGGCAGCATCATCGGCATCAAATTGTTTTGAGGGGTTATGCATTAATTTTTTAAGGGGTTATGGAACTCGAATACTTTAATTTTTTTGAGGGGTATGCATTGATTTTTTATGGTTGTTGAATGTTCTTATCAAATTGTTTAAATATAATTTTCTATTATTCCAGAGTTTTTCTGCCTTGTTCAAAAAATAGTTTCTCCTAATAATTTTTATTATTATCACTCAAATCAGTTTTCATTGATATTTGTGAATGGTAATTATATTGTTACTGTCCATTCCTTCAACATATAATTCATGACTTTTTAAAGCAATTTTTTGTTCTTTACATTGAGCATATGGATGGCAATTAGATCTTTATCCTTAGGGTCTATCCGGATCCAGACTCGAAGGGTCCAAAATCTGTTGGCTTTGATCAGGAATGGACTCAGATCCTGCTCGGATCCTTATATTTTAAAAAGATAAGTGCATGAATATAAAACTATAAGATCTGCTCTGATCCTAACCAAAATTTTAAAATAATATATATGCATATTAATTATTAAACATAATATTAAATTCTCAATCTCAATCTCAACCTCCTCAACTTCAAATTTTTGGATTTACTTATTTTATTTCTTTATATTGATTTATTTTAATGAATGAATCAATTGCATTCACATTTTTTAGTACCCGCTTGCTATTTGAGAATAATCAAATGACAATTTAATTTTTGTTAAATTAAATATTTTTTAAATAATGCATATCTGTGGGTCGCCCTAATCCTGTCTAAGTTTTAGGACGCCCGAATCCTTATTTTTAAAGAGAATAAATGTAAAAATCTAGATCATATGGATCTTACCTGTATCCTGCCTATTGTCATTGAGAGTCAATTTTTTTGGCACGTGGCAGCCAAAACCTACAGATCTGACCGTTCGTGGGCCTACTAGTCGGCTAAACTCATTTGGGCCTCCTGCTAAAAAATGAAGAAAATATATTACGAGAAGGGCCACAGCCTCGTTACAAGGACATCAAGACCTACAAGTTCAATTGGGCCCTCACGGATTTATCCGACAGCTGAGATTGTTTATATCCGAAACTTCTCTATTGACTTTTTTTGATAAGTAAACTTCTCTATTGACTTCACAAAGAAAGCTTTTAAATTTTGTTTTTATTATGCCAGGAATATTTTTGGTTTACTTTTTTTCCATTTTCTATTACATAGAAAAATTTTAAAATGATAAGCTCTCTAAATTGATATAATATCTTGGTCTAAAGTTGGGGGAGTGGATTGAGTACGGAGTGAAAGAATTGATTCCGTACGGTTTGGAGTGAAGGGGGACCGCAGCGACAAGTGCATGTATGTGATAATGGCAAGCGCAGTTATGTGATAATGGCATGTGTATTTGTGACAGCGACAAGTCCCGTTTATGATAATGGCGCGCATAGCTTTTTTCATTTTGGTCCTCCGTATTTTAGCATTTTTGCAAAAAGATCATACTGGCACGCACAGTTATGTGATACTGGCATGCGCAGTTATGTGATATGGCATGCGCAGTTATGTGATAATGGCATTTTGTATCCGGCCTGCGTTTGTGCGTGGCTTTTTTCATTTTGGTCTCCATATTTTAACGCGTTTGCAAAAAAGTCCCCCCGTGTCTTCATTCCGAACGGTTCAGAATCTGAGCATTCCGTACCCAATCCATACCCTAAAGTCGGGACTAGTGTTAAAAATTGATAACCTTTCTATTGTAATAATTAATAATTTTTTAAAAAAAGATATGTGTTCAATTTTTGTCTCAACTATCACATTAGGTAATTTTTTAATAAATATTACATTCTTTATAAATTTGAAAATTATTTTAACATAATAGTTTGTACTAAACTTGCTTGTTTGATAATTTTTATGTCATTTTTTGTCCTTTTTACTGTCTTCAAATAGTCATTGTAATTGTGTATTGTTATAATAAAAATATATTAATTGAGTATAATATTTGAATAATGATAAGTGCTAAAAAATGGTAAATTATCCTAGGTCTGGTCTATAGCGTAATTACTAATAGGGTCCCTGCTATTTGAAAAATTATTTTACTGTTTTTGTTCTTTGTTTAAATATTAATCTCGGATCCTTCACTGATATAAGCGGTCGATTTTGTATTTTTATTTGATAAATGCAAACTAGTCTCGCTTTGGAAAGGGAGAGGAAAAGTTGGGATTGTTGAATTACTTTAGAACTAGACGATCTTTGATTTCCAACAACACAGCGATTCCAGTCAACGGATGAAAAATGCAACTACAATTAAGTGGTGAAATTTAAATTCCAATAACATACTCACTTTCGGTCCAAAAAAACAACAAACTCACTTTCTATGTAATATTTTGCCATGTTTATTTTATATTGCTAAAAAAATGAAGTTCTCGCTTTATGCATCAGCAGAGAGAGTGGCAGACATCAAGGAACCTTTGATAAAAAAGAGGAGTAGTTTCACTGAAACCTCGGGCTTTTTAAATCGAGGTTAATTAAAACGACGTATTTATCAATTTTAGTCAATATATAAAAATAAAAATTCGTTATTATAATTAATTGACTTATCCTTTTCAATTTATGATGCACAAATATTTCGATGGGACCACTAGTTTCTCGGTGACTTGCCCATTAATGTTAGGGAAGAGTAAGAATAGAGTGTGAGAATTGTTCTAGTTTAAGTAAAATATGGAGTTTAAATTTTTAGAATCATAATCATGTTAAATAATTATTGGGAGAATAGTGATACATATAAATATTTTCTAGACCCTTGAAAGAAAATTCATGATTCGATAAATCATTCCGGGCTCAAACCTTCGGCCAAGTAAATTGGAAGAAAGATGTTCGTCATTCCTGCCGCTGTTCACAGGCATGCATGCGATATAAGACATTAATAGCCGAATCTATCCTATAGGATTTGGATACTGCTAACTAAAGCACATTATAGCTATTTCTACGATAACTCCTTGTCAAATTTATTACGTTGATGTGGTTGTGTCCGGTAATAGTTTCACATTAATTATTCACCTCGTACTTCGACAACAGCCTTTTGATTTCAACTTTTTTTCTTTTTCAAAGTTAAGTCATGATTCCCACCAAAGAAAAGTTAAGTCATTATCGGTTCTCACAGGTTTATTTGTAAAGCATTGGACCAGATGAATTAATATGTTTTGCTTTCAATTGGGTTCAGATCATGTCAATACCTTACTGGATTGGTAAAGTTTTTTTTTTTTGGGTGGAAGGCTGGTAAAGTTTTCTTAGTGTGTGCTTACTAATAGTGGGACTAAACGAAGGACCAACTAGAAAAGCAACAACATGTAAAGTAAAATATATATATTATTTAAAAAGTGCCAAACCAGCTGCAAATTTTTTATATTATTTAATTTTTTAATAAGTAAATTAGTATATTCCACCATATAAATCATACACCTATTGTTTAAGTAAATTTGTTACACGCAAATTAAACCTACTAGAATAATCTCTCTAACATTATCGTAAAGATCCTGCGTTACAAAAAAAACGTCCACCACTACTAAGATTCCTACGAGCCATATGACTCTAGAAATAGCATCAAGTCCTCCCCCCGAGCTCAATAATTGCGTTAGACTAAGGTATTCTTGAGCATTGTAGAAGATCGAATAAAGAAAAAGCTCATAGTTTTTGGTTGCTCTATTGAAGATGACCCTGTTTCCATGCTTTCATATTCTCCAAATACTAGTACTCTGTATATGACAAAGCAAAACTTCTCGATCATTCAACCTTTAACAAGTCTCATACAAGACGCTAGAGATCGCTCCAAACTTGCCACTCCAAACCAACTAATTCCAACTCTCTTTTAACATAATAATTTGGGAAAAGTCTACTTTAGTACCCTGTGGTTTGAGCCTTTGACACATAAAAGTTTGTGGTTTAAAACTCATCAAAGAGGTCCCATGTGGTTTCCAGACTCATCAATTAAAGGCTCGGATAAATGTCCGAGCCTAGTCAGCATCCTTGTCGCTTGTTGTGTCAGAACGATGACGTTTTTATCCTACGTGGCACACCATGTAGGATTAAAATTTTACCCGAATTTGATGACGTGGCAACTAAAAAACCAAAAAAAATCCCTTTTCTTTATTCAAAAAAATACGGCGAGTATGTAGTTGAAAAGACCTAATTGCCCTCAGGCAAAAAACAATTAAAAAATAAAAAACCTTTTCCTCTCCTCCTCTCTCTCGCCCACTCTCTTCCCTCCTCCCCTCCCCTGGGACCAAAATCGAAAATTTTTTTTGACCTGGGACCGAATACTGTAGCAAATAGTGATTTTTTTTGAAAATTTCGTACTGTAGCATTTTTGAAAATTTTGGTTAGAAATCTAAAAAACTCGAAAAAGGGGTCTTAGATTCTTCTATTTTTGCAAATTTTTGTACTGTAGTACCATTATTTTTGTTAAAATAATGAAAAATCTAAAAAAATCGAAAATTTGGTCTTCGATTCTTTTTCTATTTTTCAAAATTTTCGTACTATAGCACCATTATTTTTGTTAAAATAATGAACAATCTTAAAAAACTTCGAAAATGGGTCTTACATTCTTCTTATATTTTTGAAAAAATTTATACTGTAGCACCATTAATTTTGTTAAAATAATGAAAAATCTAAAAAACTCGAAAAATGGGTCTTAGATTTAAGACCAATTTTCGAGTTTTTTAGATTTTTTATTATCTTAACAAAAATAATATTGCTACAGTGTACTTACATTATCTTTGTAAGTTTTTTTCCATTTTCGTTACTACAGTCGTTTTTTACTATTGCTACAGTACCATTTACTATTGCTGCAGTACGCGTTTCTATTGCTACAGTACACTAATGGTCCCATGTCGAAATTTTTTTTCGATTTTGGTCCCAGGTCGAAAACATTCTTTCGACTACGGAAGTCGAAAAAAAATTTCGGTTTGCTCCCAGGTCGAAAAAAAATTTCGACCTACGCTCCCTAGGTCGAAATTTTTTTTCGACCTTAGAAAGGAACACCATTTTGGAAATTTTTTAAACAGCAACACCATATTGGTAAATAAACTTGTATAGTAACACCATATTGGGCAAAAAACCCCAGTGGGGCCGTTGTTAGCCAGGTGGAGTCTCCGGTTACCTTGCTCCCCATCTCCCCACAGCCCAAGAAGAACCTAAACCAGACCCGGTATAGAGAAAGAACAACGACAACAACTTGGATTCGGCCGCACACGATTACCCCGAATCCGAAGAGCGCCACCAACGCGAGCTCAAAGCCGGCCTCCACCCACTCAAGGTTCCTCTTCTTTTCCCCGATTCTATCTCTATTTTTTTTAATATTAATTTTAGCTTCGTGTCGTAGGAAGGAAATGGGGGTAGGAACTTTTGAATAAAGAAATGGGATTTTTTTTTGATTTTTTAGTTGCCACGTCATCAAATTCGGGTAAAATTTTAATCCTACATGGTGTGCCACGTAGGATAAAAACGTCATCGTTCTGACACGACAAACGACAAGCGACAAGGATGCTAACTAGGCTCGGACATTTATCCGAGCCTTTAATTGATGAGTCTGGAAAACCACATTGGACCTCTTTGATGAGTTTTAAACCACAAATTTTTATGTGTCAAAGACTCAAACCGTACTAAATTAGACTTTTCCGTAATAATTTTAGGTATAATATTTTTTTATTCGACATGCTTAAACTTTTACTGAAGTCTCTTACCAATTACTATTAAATATTAAGCACCCAAAAAGGCCAAACAATACCGTGCCATTTCTTGCAGCCAAAAAGAGGAAAAGGAATAATACCATCGCATTAACGATATACATCGATTGCTGAGAGTTTACAGGCCGAGAAACAGAATCAAATAGATTAGGGAGCCTTAGGTACAAAGTTGAGGCTGAAAGCTGCATATATTCTGTTAAATAATAAATATTGATATAGTCCACTGGAAATGTCTTGGTATTTGATTTAGTTTCGAAACGCGTTATATATATATATATATATATATATATATATATATATATATATAAACAAGGACAGTATACCAAAATGTTTGAAATTATTAACCAAAAGAATAAAGACGAATTCCCAATTGTCAATTGCATGCACAAAAGCACCAACCCTATTAAGGGATAAAGTCTGATGGGCCCACCCATTGAGGGGAAACTTTTCCTTCCACCATCCCTCCCTATATTAAAATCCATCAAGCATTTCCTTCCAAGTTGTTCTCCTTGAAGCATTTTCAACCCATCCTCAAAAAGCTCTTTCTCATCTCTTCTTCTGCTTCCTCCTCTCTCCTACTAAATGGCACCCTTTGTAGTTCTTCCTGCAGAAGCAAACAAGGCAGAGCCAAGACCTCATCCCCATGAACCCAACAAGCAACCACAAGTACCCAACTGCACCAACAACAAGCAGCCAGAGTCTAAAGAGCCTCCTCTGGTGGAAGAAAACCCTGAACCACCACCTCTCAAGTACAAGGTAGTATAAAACAAACTAGAAGAAGTCTTTGCTCTTTTCTGTTTAATTCTTATAAAACCATCTTTCCTTTTCTGCTCCTCTATATTTGTTTTGATCTTCTCAGACATGGGTCTTGAAAGTCTCCATCCACTGCGAAGGATGCAAGAGGAAAGTCAAAAAAATTCTTGGCAGCATCGATGGTACGTTCAAAAAATTTGTTATAGATTACTGAATATTGCCATATTTGGACGTCATTTGAAATTAATTTTTAGGTGTTTACGAGACGAATATCGACTTAAGGCAACAGAAGGTGACGGTCATAGGGAACGTGGAGTCGGACACTCTGATCAAGAAGCTGGTCAAGACGGGGAAGCACGCGGAGCTATGGCCGGAGACCCAGAAAGAGAAGAAGAAGAAGAAGAAGAAGAAAGGCAAGTCCAAGGACAAGGACAAGGCAGAAGAAACCGGCAGTGACCCGGAAAGCGGCGAAGAAGGCGGCGGCGACCCCCACCAAAACGACGACGTTGCAGCTGCTAGCGAGAAAGCGACGGCCAAAGCTGAAGTTGTTCAACAAGTTCAAGTCCTCGATAACGGAACCACCACCGTTAAAGCCGGTGGACCGGTCAAGGAGGTCAAGTTCGACGTGAAACCGGTGGCCGAGGGTGAAGAGCGGACTGGCGGTGGCGGCGGAGGTAAGAAGAAGAAAAAGAAGGGGCACAAAGGCGGCGTCTCGATCAACGTTGGTCAAAGCGACGGTGGGGGCGGTTGGGATGGGGGACATCAGTACCCAGCTCACCACCCGGTCGATTTCGCGACCGGTCCGCTCGGTCATGGCCCGGTTCCGAATGTGGCCATCCATAGCCCGCCACGTCATCAGGTGTACCACTATCCGCCGGCGGAGAATTACTACTCGCCGCCGGTGTACGCCGTCAGCTACAACACGGCGCCGTATCCGAGCGCAAGCCACGGCGCTGCGTATTACTACGCCCCGCGGGATCCGGTGTCGTACGCGTGCATGCACCCGGGAACGGCAAGCGAGCCTCCGCCGTCGGATCTTGAGGCGTACGTGTCTCAGCCGTCCGATTCGTTCGAGCTTTTGAGCGACGAGAATCCCAATGCATGTAGGGTTATGTGAAAGTGGGGAATTTAGGGATATGGGAAAGAAATAGTACTGCTTGTGCTTTTAAAATGACGGGGTAATTTTGTACTTAGTTAATGCAGTACCTCCTCAGCTTTCACTAGCTGTCTCCTTTTTAAGCTCTTACTTCTTTTAAGATGGTGAATTTTTCATTTAAAAAAAATGAGAATTCTGTTAATAGAGTTCAGAAAAAGTATTGTAAATATGTTGGGAGAAAATTAAACAAAATCGGCAGAATAACGAGTTTTAAGTTTTAACTATCTATTAGGAATATCGATTTCCGGGTTATAGGTACAGAAGTAGTTACTCCCAATGGAGAGTTTGTTGTTAAAATTTTCATAGTCGAATTTATGTGGTTGTCTGCTAAAATTTGTAATTGGTACTAACAACTTTGTTTAATTTTTTCCCAACAATACTTATATCTATAAAATTTACATTTGTAAATATCTATGAGGACAAGAGTTTAAATTTGACATGTATCTAACATTTAGCTTTCAAAAAAAATACTTATATCTATATTATTTTTTCGGACGACCATTTGCATAATTTCTATATTTTAGACTATTGCTAATTGTTTCGTGCTACCGAGGTGCACTAATCAAGAGTTTATTTTGTATTTACACTCATTTCGATGATTTCCATAGATTTTAACCTACTTAGCTTTCTCCGGAACAAATGAATTCTACATATAATTTCTAAATTTTTGTATCTAAAGTCAAACACGGACGAAACTCGGAACTACATATTTTAGCGCTGAATTTAACTAATTTTATGTAGCCGCAGAGTATCAGATTACGCCATTTCACGCCAAAGTTTGGATGTTTCGAGAAGCTCTGCGCAAAAAAATTCCCCCTCCATTAAGTTTCCGTAACTGAAACTTGTAGCTATATGTAGGCCCCTTTGATATTGCAAAAGCTTATTTTCTGACTTGTAAAGGGCTTCATGACGACGGTGATGTAAAGTAAATTAAAGTCTAAAATTTGAGGTTTTGGTGTCACTTTCAAACAGGTTTCCTTTGAACAGAATGATGAAGTTTTTGTGTTTTGACGGGTTCCTCCAAATCTTTCCATTAAAGTACACAATGTATAACCATTTAAGGAGTTTGTATTTGCGTTAAAATTTGGATAGGAAATTTTT
The DNA here is from genome assembly GCA_963995505.1 of Hypericum androsaemum. Classification (NCBI taxonomy): domain Eukaryota; kingdom Viridiplantae; phylum Streptophyta; class Magnoliopsida; order Malpighiales; family Hypericaceae; genus Hypericum; species Hypericum androsaemum. Next base: position 11,530,746 of record OZ023190.1, read on the forward strand.
CTTCCGATACGGGTGTGGATGAGTGAACAATGATAGTAATTTTGTGGACAAGTTTGATATGAGTGACAAAATATATCGTGATTTAGGCAACTATTTATAGATAGGAACTCGTGATTTTCGACAAGAGAAAATGTGACTATTCATTTTTCTCAACTTTTGCAAACGATAGAAAGGACAATATCTCAAGTAGCCTTAGTACTTGGTTACAAAGCCATGGTCCGACTAGGCCAAATTTGGATTAGTCATTATTCAGATTTAAAAATAATTACTTTGGTCAAACCCTATCAAGAACTTAGCGGGACAAGACATTTTGCTTAGTCCCGTGTTTAATCTCCTGCCTCCTCTCGGTTTCGTGTGGATCTAGCCCGGAATAACAGAGAAAACATATACACTTTTCCTTTTCGTAGTGTTTTTCTCTTTGGGTTTTGGCTATGTAAGGGTTTTTACCGAGGTTTGATGGCTGCTACCTCTCGCGAGGTTATTCGACATTTTTCTTTGTAAATATTATTACATAAATAGAAAATTACTTATAAAAAAATTTGATTAGTCAATTTAGTCGATGTTCGAGATTTTTTTATAAGTAAAATACTTCATTAATAAAACAAAAAACAGAAAATACAAACAGAAACGAAAATAAAAGGAAAAAACAAAAGAAAAAAACTTAATTGTATCTACAATGCTCTACCCAAACCTATAACAATTTAACCCACCACTTACCCGAGATATCCCTACCCATGAGTTCCCCAACCACCCTCCAATAGATAACTCACCCTCGTTTAGTGTACGAGATTGTAACTGAGGACCTCACTAAACCCAGTGAGAAAAGAGCTGCCTCGTATACATTGCTACACAAAATCAAGCTCTCTAAAAGAATAAAAGCGAACATGCTCGTTATTTACAATTCCTATCCTAAAATTGACCCGTACAAGACGGGTCCCTACATTACCTAACCCTGAGAGAGTCCCAATACAATTCAAACTTCTGATTACCAATATCTTTTAGAGTTCTAGACTAAAGTAACCATTCTTGAGCCCGATTATAGATTGAATGCTTGAGAAACTCAAGATTGTATTATTTTTATTCAAAGATTACCAGACCTTTCCTGCCATTCCACCATGCACCACTCCACACGCAAATATTCATAGAAAAGAGTTCGCACCAGGCCAGATCCATTCGCTTCACGAAATGGTCCCAGATGGACCGAGAAAATGGGCAAAGGAGCAAGAGATGTACCACCGTCTCATACTCTTCAAGGCAAAAGGGACAGAGCGCCTCCCACGATTGAATTCTCTTCATTCTAATCACCATATCACGTGTCTAAATACGTCCTTGGATCGCAAACCATTTGAAATAGTCCATCTTAAGTGGAATCAAACCCGTCCATACCTTTCGAAGTTCCTTGATCATTGGCGTGACAGAAAAATCAATTTCTTTTATACGTCTTCTCTAAGAGAAAGCCGAGTACCCATTATCATCCCATCTCCTAACAATAGTATCTGTTATCCCATGTCTCACCTAACAATCTTCAAGAGTTTCCATAAGTTGATCAACCATTTCTTCTTCGAAGCTCCTAAGCGACCTCCTCCAGTGTAGAGTCCAAAACCACTCACCGTCCGACCACCGGCCACAATCAACAATTAAGGCTAATTTCTGAGTTGAAATCATATGGAGCCTACTAAATCTCTCATTCAATGACGAATCCCCGCTCCAAACGTCCTCCCACAAGAAGAAGGACAAACCATCCCCCAATTTGAGATCAATCCCATCTTTGAAATCCTCCCTCAACGAATCACCTTCCAAAGCGAGAGAGCTAATATTGCTCCAATTGCTTCCGAATTTACCTGCCGGAATAGAAATTGATGAAGATTTCTTGAAAGAGTGGATTCCAACAACCACATTAGCCCATAATGAATCTCCATCTCGGCAGAATTTCCAAACCCATTAATACGGAAGAGACTTGTTCATGAGCAGCACAGATTCGAACCCCAAACCGCCCATATCTTTTGGTTTACAGACCGAGTCCTAATTGATCATTGAAGCTTTGGTCACCTCCACATCTCCGGACCACAAAAATCTCCTGATTTTCTTCTCAAATTCTGAGCAAATACCTTTAGGAACTAGGAAGAGTGACAGATAGTAGATTGGAAGGCATGAAAGAAGTGATTTGATTAGAGTCACTCGGCCCCCAAATGATAGGAGATTTCTTTTCCAATTCCCAAACTTTTTTTCAATAGCGTCCAAAACCGGCTTCCATCCGGACATTTTCTTCATGTTATCACCTAAAGGCATCCCAAGATATTTGATTGGCAATTGGGCACCATTGCACCCCCAATACCAAAATCGCTTCCGATACAACCTCATCATTAGCACTAATGGATATCCGAGATGAATATGATTAATTTATACAGAATTAAGAACTTCTTGAATGAGACAAATCAGAATAGCCAGATAATTCTTGTAAGTGGCAGAAGTGACAGAAGCTGTTAATTTATTACATTAATAGCCAGATAATCACTTATATTAAACACAAGTAACAGTAGTGACTATCGTTAAGCTTGGCAATTATGTTATATTTTGTTAAGCTTGGCAAGAAGGTAAACAGTGGCAGAAGTGACGCTTGGAATAAAGACATCGTTGGGGATAGCCTTAGGTGCCAATCTCTGCTTTATGAACAATGCAGCTGCGGGTACCCCAAAGATGAAGAGGAGTGTGTCCTTGGATCCAAAACCGGTAAACCCAGAGTGAATTATTAGTTCTTGCAGCACCTTTTGGAATTTTTCTTTCGACATGGTCTCATTTTGGCCACGGTAGTGACTCTGCAAGGAATAATAAATATATGACGAATGTGACAATTAATTTACTCTCTTACAAAAAAGAATAATATTAAATCGTGAGAAAATAATTACCTCGTATACTTCTTTTAGTTTCTCCTTTTTCGGGATACAGAATTGTGTGCTGTTGAGACTCTTGTTAATTTCTCTGTTGAAAATGAAAGGGCAAAAGCGCTTAATTACGATCCCACTCACAATTAGAACAAATTGTAGTGTTGTTAGAATTAGGGGTCCAGATTCAGATAAGGAGAGATTCACAAATATTGAGAGGTGGTAAACAAATTAATAGATATACTAACAAGAACCCTTCTTCTCCACTGTTTTTCTTCACGGAGTAATAATATCTCATTCATTTTAAAAAAATCCTTTTGCACCTTCATTTTCAATAGTAAAACGAGCAAAAAATAAAAAATAATAATCGATAAATTAAATTGTGTACTCGACAGTTTTGCAGACTGCTTGGTAGAAATCGGCCAGATTCATCTCCTTGTCTGCTCCATCTAAAAATTTCATGTAGCACTCTTCGATTATGGAAGCCTCTTTTCCATTGAATTGATCACTTCCTGTAATTATTTTCCCCCCAATATAACATATGGACGTTATAGTTACCTTTCACAAAGCATATTGTATTATGAATACATTAAAATATACTTTCTGTCGAGAGAAAAAAAAGGCATAACATATTAATGTTTTTCATGTCATTGACTTAAAAAAAAACAGCTTGCTATCCCATCTGCCTAGAGAAAAACAACCACGATAAAAAATTCATATTACTCGAATGTGATAATCTTTAATTATTCATCTTGTCGTTCCTTACTTTCGATGGAAGGAGTCTCTCCTATTTCATCGGATAAAATTGACAAGAACTCAGAAATTGAATCTCCGGATTGAATTAATTTCAAGGCCATTGTCCGATAAGTAGGCTTCAAGAATATCCCTGTGGGTAGAGACAAGTTATTACCTTAACCTCTAAATTTGTACCTAAACATAGGCCAACCTTTTGTTTAGGTCTCCGTACATATAAATGTAAATAGCCAAACTCTGGTTCTAAACTTCTAATCTCATAAATAATGCAAAAAATCTCCAATAGTTCATTCACAGGTATGATTTTGTATATTCAATGATAAAATTTTACTAAGCGACGATTTTATGATAAACAACACTACACAGTAAAACTGGTGGAAATTACATATTCCACTTTCTAATTCATAAATTTTATTAAAAGAATGATGATCGAATTTTTTTCGAAGACCACCATAAAATTATTAAAAAATTCTCGTCAAGGGACATTAAAGATTTAATGCACACAATACAACCCCTTCAAGATGAATATTAGTGGAAATTCATGTCATTTATAGAGACAAACACAAGTTTTTTATGCAGAGGAGAAATGCAGATGATTTTGTACCTGGAGCTAATCTCATCAAGGCTTGACCCATTTCGATTCACCTCAAATTCTGATATTGTCACAGTGTCCGTCTTAGGGATTGAAAGAGATCTGCAATTTTTAAACCTTTGATGAAATAATGAAAAGAGATCTGTGATCTCTTGTACGTGGGCCTCGGGTAATTGGCACTTACAAGACTTGTAAGCTAGGTACAGAATATCTCATTCTTTGTTTGGAAGCAAGACTAAGAAGATGCAGCAAATGAAATACACTTTGTCAAAATTACCGGATATTCAGACATCGACTAATTCGAGAAACAAGAAACATTATACGAAATTTGCAAGGGAATTCCAAGAATAACCAAACAAGAAACTTTTTTTTGCAAATTATAAATTCGTTTATAGTGGTTTTTAATCTTCTTCTAAGAACCTGTCACCCCACCTTCTCCGCCCTCTCTGTGACGCCCCGTGATTTGACCGACTGGCTCCATAGACCAACACAGGTCTTTTCTAACGTGTTTTGTCCTCACTCGCACGCACCTTGGGAAATTTTCCAGGAGGTCACCCATCCTGATCCTACTCCCGGCCAAACGCGTTTAACCTTGGAGTTCTCTCAAGATGTGTGCCAGAAAAGAAGGTGCACCTTATTGATATGGATAGTACCAATCAAATCACTTAAGGCATTTCAGACAGTACATATCATTTACGGGGTATCACATTCACCCCTCCTTAAATACGCGACGTCCTCGTCGCGCCAGACAGAACACAGAACAGTCCCAGAAGCGTAATTGCTCTGATACCATATGTGACACCCCGTGATTTGACCGACTGGCTCCACAGACCAACACAGGTCTTTTCCAACGTGTTTTGTCCTCACTTGCACGCACCCTGGGAAACTTCCCAGGAGGTCACCCATCCTGATCCTACTTCCGACCAAACGCGTTCAACCTTGGAGTTCTCTCAAGATGTGTGCCAGAAAAGAAGGTGCACCTTATTGATATGGATAGTACCAATCAAATCACTTAAGGCATTTCAGACAGTACATATCATTTACGGGGTATCACACCCTCCCTCCATAGTTCTTCATGTCCTCCTCCCCTCTACTCACCACCTCCACCTCCACTCATCTCCTCCTTCTCTCCCCCTAGGCCAGCGTCCACCACAGATCTGATCACCACCTCACCATATCCGGCTTTCATCTCACCAGATCCGACCTCCAACTCACCGAATTTAGCCACCACTGTCTCAGATCTGTCCTCCTTAGAATTTTCATCTCCAACTCAAAATCTTAAGGCAATGAGTAGGATGGGCTAATTTATAAGTGTTGAAAATCCACAAACCCATTACCTTAAGATTTTTAGTTAGATATGAAGATTTTAACATGGTATCAAAGTCAATTACTCTAACGTTGTGCTCGCACCGATGGGTCTTATTAGAGTAATTGACTCTGATACCATGTTAGAATATTCATTTCCAACCCAAAACTTTAAGACAATGGGTTGATGAATTTTTAACACTTATAAACTAGCCCATCCAAGTCGCAATAACCGATATGAGATTCTCAACACGCACCCCCAAATGAAACCCATTGGGTCGAAGATTGCACGGACTTTGACTTCGCCACCGTGCAGGAAATGGGGGTCGTGCGAGCACAACAATAGGCACGTGATCAACCTGCTCTGATACCATGTTAGAATCTTCATATCCAACCCAAAACCTTAAGGCAATGAATAGGTGGATCATCCACACATATAAACCAGCCCAACCCACTTGCTACTTTCGATGTGGGATTCTCTCTAACAGATTAGTCCGAGTGTGATAGGTTAATTTATAAGTATTGAAAATCTACCAATATGTTGCCTTAAGGTTAGATATGAAGATTCTAACATAGTTTCAGTGTCAATTAGTCTAACGAGACCCATAGGCTTCATTTGAGGAGGTGTGTTAGAGAGAATCTCACATCGGAAGTAGCAAGTAGGTTGAGCTGATTCACTTACTCAATGCCTTAAGGTTTTGGGTTGGATATGGAGATTCTAACAGTCCTCCGCGGTGCTGGCCTACTGTTTGCTGCCATGGTTGCTCGAATCTCTCTCTCTCTCAAGACTAAGCAGAAGCCTCTCCCACTCCCAGACTCTCTCTCGTTGGTCTCTGTCAGTTTTCATTTCTCCAGCGAGGTGTCCTATGCCTTCTATGCTGGCGCCCTTCTTCTTACTACCTCCCTCGAGATCTACCGAAGTTCTTGGCCCCTCCTAAAGTGCTCATGTGCGGGCCCTACTTTAGTTCTGGCGGGGTTGGTCATTGTAGACGACCTCCCAAACCCCCCCCCCCCCCCCCAAACACAATCTTGCTGTTCATTTTTATGCGTTTCTTCATGCTTATTTTGTGTTATGTCTGTGTTTTTTCAATTCTGCTTTATGCTTTATCCGAGTGCTAGTGTCTATCTTTTTACAAGCTCGTGGCTATTTCGATCTTGGTTAGATTCGTCCGACCTTTCTCCGGGTATGCCTGGGGTATAACAAAGGTCTCATCTGAGATATCTCTGCATTTGTTGCATCTTCAATGTAACTTTGTACCTGTTAGCTGCCTTTTTTATCAGTAGTAGTTTGGTTTGGCTGTTCTCTTTTGAGCTGCTTTTAACTCTTGTAGTTGATAACATTGCCATGGTCTCTTTCTCTTCCACGATCCCTTCGAGGTTTTTTTGCACTATGTTCACACTGTATTGTTCTATGTTATTGTCTAGCTTTATATCCATGTATTTGCTTTCATCCTTGAAATCCTATTTTTGAATTTTTCAACGTCATATATGTAATGTAGTTTACCCCTAAAAAAATAATTATATGGCCTTACCTTTTCACAACATTAATCAGAATTATGAGCGAAAAAAATACATAAATAATGTTTTTTTTTAATTTTTCATCAAAAAACTACATCAAATGCGCAAAAATGCATTACACCAATAGTAATGTTAAACTAAGCATCTCCTAAAAATATTAAAAGATATTTGACTTTCTAAATACCTTTCGATGATAGGTGATATCTTTGACATTAAACTACTCGATCTGGTATCAACCCGCATGTAGTTTAAAATTGTAGTGACTCTTTATCTTTTCTCAATAGTATTCTCGAGGACAATCTCGATTGTACTCTTTTTTTTTTGTCAATTTGAGGGGCGTGAAGGCCCATATATTAGATTAATTAAGAATAAGATAAAGTTACAACTGTACGCGGAAAGGCGACATCACTAATGTCTCTAAGTAGAAACGAAACAATCACGTTAGGTGGGTTGTAAAAGCATTGAGTTCTGATGGAAATCGTGAACCCCAAGTTGCCTAGCAAATCGGCACAAGAGTTAGCCTCCTGATATGTGTGTTGGATCTTCACTTGCCACTATCGGCTTTGGATCTCCCGTATGTCGATGAGGAAAGGAGAGACTGAGGCATTAGTTCTGGTGTCTTCAAGTATATAGTCAGCAACTATTTTCAAGTCAACTTCATGTAGTAGGTTTTTCTTCCCCGCATCCTAGGCAAGTTGAAGGCCCTTATAGGTGGCCCACAACTCCACCTCTACACTCAAGTATCTTCCTAGGTTCGCTGTTAAACCACCAACCCAAGTTCCGTTCTCATCTCTGATTAGTCCCCCAGTTGTTGCCCTATTTATGGAGGTCCCTACGAGCTCCATCCGTATTAAGTTTCAGTCGGCCTGTCAATGGTGGTTGCCAGCCTATAAGCGCCTCTGCTCTTCGTGGCCGATTTAGCATCCGTGCAACAGACACAACAGCTTCATTCTCTTTTTTGAACCTGTGACATAGCTAGACAAATACATTAGATGACCACTTCTCACTCTCTCCCCAAACTTCATAGTTCCTCTAACTCCATATATATAAGATGGAAACAATAAACATCAAACTCCAGGAGGGTTTAGAAGAAATGTTATGTTCTAGCCATGTCCTTAAATCCTGAGCAAAAAAACTTGTTGGGTTTTGGTTCTCTACTGACAGAAACTACAGCTAAACCCCCCGAATCTTCGGACAGTCTCTAATTGCATGGAGGACCATCTCATCATTCTTTTTACAACAAGTGCATATCGTATCATATGTCATATGTCAGTGTTATCGAACTGTATTTGTTAGAAGTTTCCCATGCCCAACCATCCAAATGGCAGTCTTCATGCGCTGCGGACCATTCCATCTTCAAATGGATGACCACAACTTTAAATTCTCATGTTCATCCCAATCCCTCAGTAGTGTGTATGCTCACTTAATACTGAATTCACCACTTGGTGAGAGACGCCAGGCTAACACATATTCCTCTCTCTCGTCCCGTGGTGGAGCTGCACCTACAATAGCATTAAGGGTGTTAGTAGATAGAAAGTGTGCAAACATAGACCAGTTCTGTTCCCATTCTGAGTTCACAACATCTCTCACTTTCCAACTCCATAGGCAGAACCGACCATTTTATGCCAGTAACCACAAGGGGCCAAACCGCCACAATGGCTTTTCAAAGTGGAGAATGGCCCGACTTGCAAACTAAAGTAGGGATCGCGGCATCATCTTTGATATACTTTTCCCACAAAATTTGTGCCCATAAGGTTGTTTTGTTAGAGATAAGACCCTATGCCAGTTTCATGATCAATGCAAGATTCTGGTCTCTTAGGCTTTTAAAGCCCAAACTATCTTCTTTCTTAGATTGACACACTGTACTCCAGGGAACAGTACATGGTTTCCTCTTACCGGTAGTTGACCCCCAGATGAAATTCTATTGAACCTTCTCAATCTCGTCACACAAACCCAGGGGAAGCTTGGCTACTTACATAGAGTAGGTTGGTAGTGCCGAGAGAACCGCATGTTCTAGTGTTACTCTACCAGTAAAGGACAGATTTTCAGCGCACCATCCATTCAAGCATAACTGTGCTTTCTCTAGAATGTATGCATATATTTTTTTGGTCACTCTTTCATGTAACAGTGGCATACCGAGATATTTTTCCAAGTTTTTGGTATTAAAAACACCCAAAACTTATTCTGATTTGCTCGTTAATGCCGTTGAGACTTTTTGACACAAATAACTTTGTCTTTGCTTGACTCACCTTCTGACCTAAAATAAGTCAGAATTCAATTAGTACTTCATTTGCAATCTCTGCTTGAGCAACAGAAGCTTTTAAGAACAATATCAGATCATTCACAAAGAATAAATGTGAGAGCTTAGGACCTCTTTAGGATAATTTCATGGGTTTCCAAGCACCTTGTTCAATTCACATATTGATAATATGATTCAGCCGTTCCAAACAGAGGACAAAATGTATAGCGAGAGGGGGTCTCCTTGATGGATACCCCTTGAAGGATAAAAAAATAAAGTCTTTTCACCATTTCATATAATTTGCATAGACACTGTAGATATGCATGCAAGAATCAGATTAACGAAACAAGGGGAAAGGTTAAGAAGGGAAAGAGTCTCCCTGACAAATGACCACTGGATACGACCGTACGCCTTTTCAAGGTCAATCTTTAATGCCATTAATATTTTTTCCGTTCGCCTGGTCTTCATTGTATGTATCACCTCTTGCACCGTGACAATGTTTCCAATAATGAGTCTCACTGGTACAAAGCTGCTCTGGTGGACACCCACCCAATTCGGCATATGCTCCCGTAGTCGCGACGCTAAAAGCTTAGTAATGATCTTAAGTGATACATTACATAGGCTTAGTAATGATCTTTGGAATGAGTACCAAAGCTGTATCATTAGTAGCTTTAGGTGACCATTCCCGGTAAAAACTTTTTGCACATGAGTGATGACTGTCTCTTTAATAATTTCCAGTGCTTTTGGTAAAATGCTGCATTTAGTCCATCGGGGTCAGGGGCCTTGAGGGGTGCAATGTCAAATACCACCTTCTTTATCTCAGCAGCCGATGTAATGTTTCCAAGGTTTTTATGTTATGCTTCCGAAATAGCATGAAAAGCATTCGGCCAGATTACTCCAGAACGTTGCGCAATAGCATCCTCTTTGTACACATCTGCATAAAGCTTGGTGAGAAGCCTCTTTAGCTCTTCTAGTGCGTTAATCCACTTCACATCTTCATATTTTAGGCCTTTTATTTTGTTTCTTTTACGTTGTATCTTCATGGAAGCATGAAAAAATGTAGTGTTTCTATCTCCATTAAGAAGATACTTTTTCCTGGCCTTCTGTGCCCACAACATTTCCTCTTGGACTAATATACGCTCTAGATCGAGTCTCGACCTTTTCTCTAAGTTGTAAAGGAATAGATTAGGTCTGATTTGCAAAGATTTTTAAATACCTCAGATACGGTTGAGCAGCTTCCTCTTTCGATATAATATATTTCCAAACTTCTCTTTATTCCAAACCTTAACCCTCTGCATAAAAAAGTCACAAGCAACTGGTGGAGTTTTGGTCGATTTCCATGCACTGGCTACAAAACTTTGAAACCTTGGGTCAATCTGTCATGCAACTTGATACCAAAAAAGGCATTCTCCCAGTTTCAAGCTCAGTTCTAAATTGAGCTGGATGACAATAAGACAATAATCTGACTTAATTTTGGGAAGATGTTGGAAAAATGCTTCCGGGAAGGTTAAACGCCATGACAGATTGGCGATACCTCAATCTAGATGCTCATGCACCCCCCATCTTACCCATGTGTATTTGGGCCCGACGAAGCCAAGGTTAATAAGTTCATTTTCCTCTAGCCACTATTTTAATTGTATGCGCTTCCTCCCTAAGATAGGGGCACCTCCGAGTTTTCCATCCCAAGGGAGGAAATGTTAAAGCCACATTCTAGCAACCAAGGCAGATTATTAGTATTAGATATACAATTCAATTTTTGCCACAGTATTCTCGAAAAACTGGGTTAGGATTCTCGTAAATAACTGAGAAGGCCCATTGCAAGTTCGTGGAATCATCCATAGTCATATGTATTGTTTATCCATTTCAACTATAGTAATTTTCGTAGTATGCTGATTCCAAAGAATCCAGATTCCTCCGGAGAATCCTTGCATTGGAGCTTGGATTATAGTGGAGTAACCTAAGGCCTTAGCCAGAATTACAGCACGCATCCCAAAAATCCAGATTTCTAAGAAGACCAAGATAGTTGGCCTATTCATTATGATTAAGTTTTTCACAGTAGCCCTAAACAGGGGGCTTAGTACCCCCTGAATAGGGAGGGTTTATGATCTCTTCACATGTCCAAGACTAGGTTCTGGATGTATGGCCAAAGTTCTCCCCTTCTTCGTCGTTGGGGATGTCAGAATGTGCCTCTGATCCTAAGTGGAGACTACCTCATGTATCCTTACAAGGTCGACTGAGTTGTGCGTTCTCCTTCATCTTGGTAAACACGGACAGGTCGACATCCTCCATTGCGGTGTCCGGTGGCTTGTCACAGTGGTTGGACTGAAGTCTACTGCTTTTCTACGGTGTGGGACCTTTGGAAGTATCCCCAATTGGGTCCACCAGCATAGCCATTGAAGTATTGGTGGTCGGGTTGTTTAGATTGATGGTAGGGATGACCTCTTTCCCAAAGAGCTGGTGGAGGGTTTCCTCTGGGGTTGTCTGTTGTTGGGGAATTGGGATGTCTTTTGGTAGCTGCTTCTCCTGGGAGTTGGGCTTGGCCTTAGTAGGCTTAAGTTCATGGTTTTTAGTGTTCCTAATGGGTTGCTTGGCTATGGTCTTAGTAACATTTTCTTTTGGACTTGCCCCATGTATGGGCTTTGGCATAGGGTTGACTAGTCCTTTATTGGGCTTTGTTTTACTAGCTTTACTTTTGATAGTGGACCCATCCTTACCCTTATTAGCTCTGGCAAATCAGAAAGAGTCGTTGCCAAAACTTTGAACGTTGATGCCTGAATTGGTGAAACATCCACCTTTTCCCTTTGGTTTCCTGCTTTTGTTTTTGCCAAAACAGGTAAGTTTTCCAAAAATGGTGCTTGGTTCAAGAATCGCTTACCTCAGCCTCTTTTTTGCACACTCATCCAGTCCCCAAAATGATTTGTGACTTCTAGGTTCAAGAATCGCTTATCTTTGCCTCTTCGGCCATGGAGGGGCAATTGGGTTTGTAATGCCCGTATTTACCACACTTAAAGAAAATTAAGTACATTCCTTTGTACTGGACTCGATAAACTCGGTGGCAGGCCCTGAAATGGGAGCGAAGTGGCTTAGTGAGATTGACTTCAACACAAATTCTAGTGAATTTACCTCGTAGGCACTGATCAGTATGCGTGTCGATCTGGATCAGGGTTCCAATTTGACGTGAAATGTTCCAGAGGAAGGTCATATCATAGAACTTAATGCCTAAGTTTGGTACGCGGACCTAGACCACAGTGCTCTGGATCTCCTCTTCCTCTGGGTCAAAATCTAGAACCCAGCGACAGACCGTGATGTATCGATCAGCGATCATCCACGGTTCATCCATCAGTATGTGTCAGTATTCTTAAATAGATTGAGGTCGAACTATGAAGTAATCACATCCCAGATCGATCAACACAAAGTCTGGCAAAATGCCTCAAAGCTGAGTCAGTCTCCGTTTCAAGTTTGGGTAAGCAATCTTGTAGCCCAAAATCTTGATGATTAGAATTTTCCACCACGGCTTGCGCATTCAGATTTTGTCTTCTTTAGTGAGCCTAATGGTTGGACAATCTGGGTCGTCCTCTCCCTCATCCTCTGAATCGCTAGACGCCACCTCATCATACTCGAACTCCTGGCTATATGGATCTGTTGAGATATTAGATGTTGAGCTATCCCTCATAGTTGCATCTTTAAATAAAATTTTTCTCTTCCTCTTAGAATTTGGATTGTCAGAACTTGCATCCTCTGCCGTGAAAGGAGGGGGGGGGGGGGGGGGGGGGGGGGGGGGGGTTCACTTGGGCCATCTTCACATCGCACTTTCTTGCCCCCTCGAGGAGGTGTTGGAAGTATAGGTGGGAGCCTTGCCCTGGCTCCCCTAGGGGGACCTCCATCGAACACTTGGTTGCTTATTTCTCTTTGGCTTCTAATTGAGTGGAAATTCTCTCACTAGAAAGTTAGAAAGATGTGGTATTTTTCTCATTACTTCATCGCTCTTTTTGAATCTCGATTGTACTCTATTAGATTCCAGACCATTTCTTTTCATCTTTAGGCTCGTGCTCCATCGGTCCGCTTACCTTCTCCCTTTTTTCTTTAAATATTAGCCAACCCACTATTGGGTTAATGGCCATCATTTTAACCCATTGTTGGTGAGTTTTCATGGCTAGATCCGCCTCTCGACCCGACAAGATTCGGGTGGCCCTTGAAATCACTTTTTGAGCACGACACTTCAACTTCTCCCTCCGTAGTTTTGAGTTTCGGCGAGTTTCCGCCGGCCCTTCAGATATTGAAGTATTGAACGTAATATAAAGTCTTATTGTCATAATCATCTTTTCTAAATCTAGAAAGCTTTATGAATCACTTATCTATTCGTTCGGCCACTAGAAATCGAAAGTCATTGAATAAGAGGTAATTTATTTTATTTTTTTATGAGAGTGAGATCTAAAAAGAGTAGAATTGAAATAGTAAACCTCTACTCTTTATTACAAAATGAAATGGAGAAAAAAAACATGTCTAAGAAGAAATACATATTGCTCAAAGTTGTGTGATACTATTTCCAGCTGCTAGCCCCTTACTCTATACTTTCTCAATTTTTCGAGTCAATTTACATCTATTTAAAAACATATTGCATAAATTGAATACGTTATTCAGTATATTACTCGGACCAAAGTATAAAGACGATGACGAAATAGTAAGAGCGAATCTTGACGAACAAGCAAATTGCAGGATTTGTATAAAGCATCATCCTACATTTTATCTCAAGGAACCTGATTCGCGTAATCCAACCTAATTTCCTCTCCAAGCCAATCAATCACCTTTGTCATATAATTGCTCCAAATTATTTTTAACCGTTTAAATTTGACACGTGGCCGCTGTTTTTGAGAGGTGGGACTTCATTGCTAAGCTCAAATACACCCAAACATCGTCCACCTTTTTTACAGTTTCCCCCAAATAGGTGCAATTGGTGCTCACGCAAATAAACTAAAGTGTGAAACATTAACTGATGTGTTTTTTTTTTGGTAAGTAAATTTTATTTATTTATTATTAATAATAATATAGTAGTCGTATAGTAGTAGAATCTTATTATTTACAATGGTGCTCTCTCTTACCGAGATCTATATATTGGTCAATTTATTTCATCTCTAGCATTATTTTCTATGTTGATTTAGTTTATTTTGTGTTGATTTTGATTAATCGAGTTCGGATCTGATTTTTTTAAATTTTTTCGGTTTGGGTTGGAAAAAATCTAGTCAAACTGTCCACTCCGAGTCAGAAAAATTGACAAACCCGCCCGCTCTGATCGGATTTCGTCTGTTTGGTAAGGTTGGCGTCCTGACCACCTTTTTGACCCAAGTTTGAGTCTGATTCGTGGAACGACTGGTCGGCCTGCCAGTCGGACTACATTTTTAAAAATTATGGTCTCAAGCATAGTAAATTGTTTTTTAATTAAAAAATACATTGTAAATTACTTTTTACTTATCTAAAAGTAGTTCCATGGAGGATTTATTTACAAACATAAAATAACAAGCAACTATTGTAGAATAAATTGTGTGTGAATGGGTCATTTCGAACCATTTGGACTGAAAGACCGACACCGGCATGTCATGTTTACAACACCGGCAAGCACAGTTATATGATAATGGCCCGCGTGCTATGATACTAGCAAGCCCAGTTAGCGATAATGGCATGTTGGTGATCCCCTGCCGCGTACGAGCTTTTTTCATTTTTGTCCCTGGATTTTAAATTTTTTGCAAAAAAATTCCTACATGTCTTTATTCCAAATGGTTCGGAATGGGCTCATTCTGGACCCAATCCAAGCCCCAATTACTGTCTTGTTTTGTTCTATCAATTTTTCTGAAAGTTCAATCCAAAGTTTATAAATCTCAAAATTTTCCCTTTACGCACTAGTAAGACAATTCAATTTAACAGTGTGTTTGAGAGGGTGAATATTTCAAATTGCGATGTTTCCGATTTTCAATATTTAAAGGTGGCGGACAATTCAAAAAATATATATAGGTTAGATGAATTTTTTTTAATATAAAATTGTAAAAAAGTGATCCAACAGAACGAGAAATACAAATAGGTAGACCTCTCAATATTTAATCATGGAAATCATTCAACCCTATCAAATTGAAAAGTCAACTATCTCAACCTAAATTATTGCTTTTCTTTAGCAAGAATGAATCGCACATTTTCAAAGTACATGATGAATTATTTTCTACTTCAAAAAACAATGTCAACTCTCTCAAGCACTTGAAATTTGATACCATTTATCTAAGACGAATAGCAACACAAAATCCCATTTCATGTATTATCTTACCCAGGCTTTTTAAAAAAAATTATAAATTTTCACACCAAATAATTACACATGTAGGGATTAAACTCTGAACACCATCAATCCCGAACACGTGTTGTGTCTTTCCTTCTCTTCTTTTCTTTCCGTGAGATTAGGTCTGATCAGAAATTCATGTTTGTCGAATTCGAATCTGAATTGAACGAATCTGAATTGAAAAACACTTTTTTATAAGTAATTCAACAACATCTAAATTGAACTTTCTGAACAAGTATGTCTCTAATCTTTATTCCATTGTAAAATCCATTCAATTTTTATCGTTTGAGCAATGTGTTTATTAGTATATATTTTGTACAGTTTTGGAGTCATTAATACTTGTAAGAAATTAAAGAATGATCTTATGATTATTATTAGTGGTTGGTATGAGTCATCCAACAAAGATATTCCAGAAAGTGGACAATGATGCAAAGCAAGTAAGTCCCGTAAAACTACAAGAAATGGCACAAAATTTAATGTCACGTTTGTCTAAGATCAAACCTAAAGCAAAGCTAAGCCCAAAAAAGGGGCATTTCAAAACAGTCTGGTCTGCTTTGAGCCAGATACCCGGTCTAAAAGGTTTACGAGATTCAACGTACTCAAGGTGATCCTCATTTACCTTATTTTCTCAATGCGGAAGATATAGGTTTTATTCTCTTTTTTATTATCTCGCATCACTGACCCTTTTGTGGTGGTTTACTAAGATTACCACTTTCTTATGTTACCTGCTTGCGGAACTAGAAGAGTATAGCAAGAAAAGGTAGGAATTGCGACAAGTAATGTCTTCCTTCAAAAATTAGCACTATTGGCATCCGCCATGCCAATTTATCACGGAGAGGCCTATTCCCATAGGCTCTGAACTTCCGTCCTACGAGCAACCGATCAGCAATAGCCAGCAGAGAAACCAAAGTATTAAACAGCTTCGTTGTTCCTCACCCGCCCAGCGCAACAGGATTGCATACGACTGCAGAATTTTGCAGCTCCACTTGCAACAGCCACAAGGATACTTATTGAATGTGTATTCAATAAAACATAATTACTTTCGGACCTGTTCTATTCACTGAGCAACAGCCCCATTGCAGCAACGGCCAACATGAAGATCTCATCTTAGGGACAAGCTTACCAAGAATTCAAATGGTGGAAGAATTGAAACATCATCAATGTAACTAACAGGTTGACTGCATTCTTGTCCCAAATCACATGTCAAGTCTCTGAAGAACAAAATGAAATAGCGGACAATCTATCAAGAAGCTGAGAACATCGGCAATCCGATAACTAGATCTAAACACCATCCTCAGGGTCTATTTTATCAGAAGCAATTCCCTCCCACTGCTCTCAACATCAACCAACCACAGCGGAGCTCAGTCTTCCTCTTCAGCCAGAGCCTATCGATGGCACTGTCAGCGTCACCCTGGAAAAACCAGAGCAATATAACGTGAGTGTTATTATACTAAACTAATCCAAGGTAATATCCAATCAATCATCAATAATAATCAATGTCAGAACACAATGCAATCGTCAATACACATTCAAATGATCGGAATCCACATCAAGCCTTACATTAAACCGAAGTACAAGCTCTCACCAATATAAACTAGCATATTAGAATAAATAATCATGAGATGGCCCTTTGGAAAAATTCTCCTCGCGCGATTTGGCAAATCGTCTAGGGGTTGAAGGAAGTGACGAAATTGAGACTATCATCAGGGGCAACTCGTAAGGCGATAGAAGGTGCTTAGAAATGTCGCGGAGTGGTCTTTGTGGGCCGGATTTTCTAAGGAGATATGTTACCAGGATGCTAATGTTTACATGGGCGCGACTGGACGATGGTTTGTTGTTGCTGGAAAGAACTACGGTGTTGTACATTACAAGGGTATTAGATCATCATAGTATAATGATTGTATATAGAGTTTGGCTGATTTTGCTTACCTTAAGCGAGCGAGGCAAAATATTTAATAGTATAACCATAAACCCAACCAGAGAAACTGAATGGCAAGCATAATAGGAGATGGTTCAAGCATTCTCATACCGAAGAAAATAGTCAAATCAACATCAGTCCACGACTGTCCCCAATCCGAGAAACCAAAAGGCCAAAAGTACTTTCTAAAAAAAAACCCAAAAGTACTTCCTAAACAAAAATGATTGTTTTGTAAAACTTTGCCCCGGATTCGAGAAACCTAATCTGAAATATCCAAGCCCATGAATCGAAAATTCAACACAAATACAAAAAGGGCAATATGGGAAAAAAGACCTGGGCACGGACGAATCCGCAAAGAGCATAGGTGGTGAACTGGCCAAGGTAACGGCCGTTGGCGTCAACGTGGCTGATGTTGATCTGGACGGAAGCATGGTCCTTGGAGGTGATCAGCCTGTTCGTGGCCGAGCTACACACCCAACAGCATCACCATATACGAAATTACTTCCCTGCCCTTTGGATCTTTTCTATCTCTACATAAATCGCAATCGTCAAATAACAAATTTTGCCTTTTCCAATTCAGTAAACTTGTGAATATCAAAATATATCTCCATATTGGCAAACCACTTAAAAGTAGAAATCCGTAAATAAGGTACCTTAGAATCCATCATCTTCAATTGAGTCCAAAAAGATCAATCTACAATTTCTCAAAACTTGTTGGGACCAAACTGAAACTTTACTCACTGGAAAATTATGAATCGGTCAAAAATTTCTGCAAGAATTCTCAAAAAGTCCACAAAGCTCTGACAAGTACCATCGGTTCTCAAACTTATGTCAGGTACATAATCAGTCCCAAACTTCCCACAATTTTCGATTCAGTCCAAACTAATACCCAATTCATGACAAACCCTAATTTTAGTAAAGGGGGAAATTTCAAACCGGGAACCACCACAAGGGCGGCGGACGAACTGCTGCAGGACGGTGGACCAGCATACTGGGCACGGGAGAGCAATGTAGAGTGGTGCAGGCGGTTCGCAGCGGCGCGGTCTCTCATTTGACAAACTCGCAGATCAGGTTCTCCTCCTCACGCGCGGAGAGAGGCAGATGGCTGGGACGACAGTGGCGCCGGAGTTCGACAGTGGGCACTGGAGGGTTCTTCGTCAAAGCCCCAAATACAGGTTCTGCCTTCTTTTTTTTCCTTTTTTTTATAGATGCACACAGATCACGAGGATCAAACACCGCGAGCAATGAACCTGACTCTGATACTAACTGATGCAGCATGGATGCGATGGGCCACATGTAATACCCTATTTTGTTAATTATATTTGTTCAACTTAGGTGAAGTATACTTAGTCGTATTGAGCTATTGGATTAGTATTTGGAATTACATTGCTATGTAAATAGAGTGCCAAAGATAGATAGAAGGAATGCATCTTGGTATATCAGACTACCTCGGGGGTTCCGAATATGTGTGAGAAGTTGATCACAAGTTATTTATCCGGGATCCAAATAAAATGACTAAAAAATGGTGTGGAAAGGTAAGAAATAGATTTATAAGCTTTGGAATACATGAATTTATCATGCTAGCAATTTGGACCAAGCCTAGCAAGTGGTTGAACAACACACTTGTGTTGTCAATTTTTAAAGTACTTCGGTTGGACTTTTCAGTCTTTAATTCAATAAGGATTCATGTTTATACATCTTTATAAAGTGTGTATAGACATAATTTGGTCTTATAAGGATTCTAGATCAAGCTCAACAAAGCCTACTCAATTAATTCACAAGTGTTATGAAGATAGTTGGTAAACTCGGATAGCAATAGCACTACTTGGTAATTTAGGCACAACTTTTTCAATTTTGCTCCAAATGGTACGAATAAATATGATTTGGAAACTCGACACACAAGGCTACAATTTATATGTTGATAAGTTTTGATAAAAATCAATGTAAGTTAGTGAACAATGGAGATCAATGTGTCACATTCTGATTGGACCACTTAGAAAAGGCATCCAATCACCTTCCACCACTTGCAAGTTCATTAAATTGGTCAAAAAGGTGAGTAATAGTAGATACTTACTCACCCCACGTTTTTTAAGACTCAGAATCATCAAGAAAATGGTAGAAACCTCTGGAAACTCAGCCATAAAAAGAAAAAGAAGAAAAAGGAGAGAGAGCAAAAGGAAAGAGCAAGAAGTAGGAGAAGAAAAAATGACTTGGTAAGCTATCTTCTGCTTCGATTTGGATTTTTATTTCTTCATAAAAGTTGTAGAGCACTCAAAGACCTTTCTAAGGATATATTATTGTCTAATTTTGACAAAGGAATCAGCCCGAAATCGTGGTTTCAAAATGGACTGACTGCTGAGTTTTTAAAATAAGGTTGTGCATGAACAACGAATTGGTAAGTAGTTCTTTGGAATTCTAATTTATGTATGGACTTTCTATGACCATGAAAGAACAGAGAAGTGTTATATTAATGAAGATATGGACTTGGTCTTATATAATATTGAGTTTTATGTGTTGTTTTCTAGTGTTAGAAGTGATGGACTTATCTTGTGCTCGATGTATTTTTGCTTGGGCAAAACAGATCTTTGTGGACTTCTGGTCTTGAACGATTGGTGTTCAGATTATTTACATGTGGGTTAGTTAATAAGTGACCAAGGTTTGAAAAGAATTGAGATACTTTGATTGCGTTGAGCCATTTCAGAAGTTGGTTCTCGATTGTGCCGTGGTTGGCTATTTTCAAGCATCAGAAGTAACTTACTTTGGGAAGTGAGAAACTGACCTCATTTTATAAATTGGAATTGTTATACAGAGACTTTATGGTGGTTGGTGAAGAAAACGGTCTTGGAAAGAACAGTTGGACGAAGGTTCATAGTGAAAGGAGAATCAAATCGGGAATGAGCATTCGTCGAGTGGTCTACAATTCGGTAAGCATATAGATCATGACAGCTTTGGTTTGTTTAGTACATGTGCATGTTTCGGATCTTAAGTATGTACGTCTCATGCATATGAGTATTGATTATGAAGTGGTCATGTACTTATGTGTTATGTTTGGTCATACTTGGATTGATTTATAAATTGTGTGGCATATGTGCTTCCTAGCTTGGGGCTGCATTGATATGTATTTGGATATGTGTCCAATATGTTTTGGTCTATGTAAATTTTGGTATGTTTGGTTAATTGGTTCCTGATAGGGCACTATGTAAGTTTGATTCGTTGAAACCTTTGGATTTGATTGATAGGAAAGTCTATATAATATGGTTGCCTACGGCGGGCAGAACTATTTGGCCGATGAGTTTGGTCTGATATAATATGGTTCCCTACGGCGGACAGAACTATTTGGCCGATGAGTTTGGTCTAATATGATATGGTTACCTTCCGGTGGCCAGAGCTGTTTGGCCGAGGAGGTTGGTTTCGGATGGTGCCTTTAAGATATGGTATCCTCGTGTCGGTGTGGGAGTGACACTATCTAGGCTTATCTGAAATTCATCCGATATGTGTTATATATTTGTGAAGGTCTATCTAAAATTTTGGTTATGTTTGATATGTGATTACTTTGATGATCTTATTTGTGAGATGGTTTTTTGTTGTCTTAGCTTTGTGTTCGTATTGGTTGGGTTTGATGTGGGACATAGTTAAGTTCTGTCTCTCCCACATGTATCTGACATAACTGATCTGTTATGTTCTATGTGCTTACAGAGTATTCCAAAATACTCACCCCCCCCCCCCCCCTCCCTCTCTTCAGTTTTGCAGGTTCTTTGTCTAGCAGTTCCGTAGCCACTAAGTCCATTTTAATCCTGGGGTAAATATAAAGAATAATTCTTAGAGATTTTGACATGTATAATTTTATGAGATTAAGTTATGTTTGAGGCTGGCTAGACCTGTTTTATGTTACAAACGGGTTAGGGTCTAGCGCCGGTCACCGACCCCAAATTTGGGTCGTGACACCACACGGATCCTACCAGAAATGGGCCGGGGAGAGGTGTCGACGAGTCCGTTGAAGCCGTGGACTACCGGAGACACGACATGATAAATAACAATGATTATGTTGAACTCACAAGCTACCGGAAGCGATGTTCTTCGATTTGTCGGACATGCACTCGATGATGAAATCAAACTTGACTAAGCAAATCTATTAAAAATCAAGAATTTCAATATTTTCATATAACAATAAATAACTGATTAAAAATGTTCGTCAAATGCATAAATATAGCCTAACAAAAGAAACTAAAGAACATTAAACATAAATACTAGAAAATGAAGTGGTGCTAATAAAATGTATCTAGTCAAGCTCGTACATGAATGTGTCTCTTTGTCTACTGTGCATGAATTTGTCTCGTACCATGAATCTGTCTCGTGTCTCGCATCACCATCTATTTCGGCCCAAAAATAAAAGAATCAATTTAAACATCATATATAACAGAAAAAAATAAACAAATGAATAAGAGCTGTAGAATCATTGAACTTACGTTTCAGATGCTGAATAACTCATATAAGCCTGCACGAAAGTAACACCACAAAGTGTCACGCAAGAAAAAGAAAGCACAAATTATATGCAGACTTGGACAAATCAACAGCAAGAAGACTTGGACGAATTATATGCAGAATTGGACAAATCAGTAGCAAGAAGACTTGGACAAATCGAATGTTATCCAATTTGAAGTAGTAGTATAGTAGCAGCAAATTGAACAAATTCTAAGTACAGCAGCACGGTTGCAGTTTCGTGCTCACCCTTACCTAAAACGACGTCGTTTTATACTATCGATGTCGTGGTGTCGCGATTCGGTACGAAAGACACACCGCAACCATACTACTTTGTGCGGTGTGGCTTGAAATCGCACTGCGACACCGTTTCAAAGTTGAGGTTTGGTTTTTTGGAATGTGGCATTTTTTTGCAGTTTCGTGCTCATCCCTGCCCAAGTATCTTTGAAAAATTACTAGTATTAATATTTTTTTTTTTAAAGGTAATTTTTTTAATTTTCAATAATATTATTTGACACGTTATCTATTTGTGTCATGTCAGCAAGTCAAAGTCATATCATCATTGCCATTGCCACATTAACAAAAGACCTAAGTGTCTTGGGAAAAAAACACAAGGTATTAAGTCATATTTGTTCAAAAGAAGGAAGTTGATCCGGACCAGACAAACATACGACGAGGAAGAGGGCATACAAATACAAAAGATCATAATAAAAATGTTCTCCATGTGATAGAATAATAATAAAATTATTTTTTATTATTTAGTCAGATGAAGAACATATTCTTTTATCATGAGTAGTTGTTTATAAAGACACTATTTGAGCTTGCTGTTTCCATGTGGTTGAGTTAAAATGATAAGACCGGAGTACGGAGGTATAGACGTACAGTTGTCTGAACAGATTCCCGATCCGGTTTGGATACTAAAAGAGGTAAGGCCACCGTAAAAGACGCTTTCACCCTTATATCTTGTAGGAATTGCAATGGGTAGGGTCGGGTAGGGTATTAGTAGGATCCAATCCATGTCCTAGTTTTTGGAGTTAGACCCATATCCTATTCTCGACCCTACAAATTTTTTATTGTTAGATCCATACCCTACTCTCCAGGAGACCCAGGTCTACATGATCTGTAGGGTCCGACCTTTAACATTCTATCTTTTTTATAATTATTTTACAGTATACTTTTATTATTTCAATATAATTCAAATAAAAAATAAAGAAAAAACTAAAGTCTATGTAATAAAATGATAATCTCATATTAAAGTTGAGAATAAACTATAAACTAATTGGTTGAACATAAAATGAAACACATACGACTATCTCAATTAAAAAGTAAAACTTATAAGTGTTCTTGCATAATATAAAGTTCCAACTTCAAAATAATTTCTTTCTAAATTTTCAAGCTACTTCTGAATAAGTTTTCTCGATCATCTTCTTGCTCTTGTAATCTAACTCTTCTCGGTAGCTTTTGTGTCTAACCAAAAAATTTAATTACTTAATTAGTCATATAATATTTGATATTTAAATTTAAAAAATAGTATTATATTAGAATTTTTTTTGTGCGCTTATTATTTTTACGGTTGTATTATAATTATCTTAGCAATATAATAAATATGGATCTAACTAGGGTATGGTCTAATTAATGGGTCTATGAGTATGGTCTGGGTTTGGGTTAATATGGACTCTATCCAAACCCGGACCCTATCTAAATAGATAGACACAACCCCAAACCCTACTCAAGACCCATAGACCCTAAGATTCGTGAAGTAGGGTAAAGGTCTGATCTACTGGGTCCGGGTCTTTTTGCCATCCCTAATATCTTGTTCTACAATAAGAAAGGTAAATGGAGGTTAGAGTTTATGATTTGACCCTCTTTAATTACTAGAGGCGTGATAGGAATTCTCAATTCCGTCCAAAATTTACCTAGTAAATTGGTTTTTAATTAAAAGAGACATTGTACATTGCTTTTTTACTTATCTAAAAGTAGTTCCATGTGCCAACAAGTACTTAGATCAACTGATGAGGAAATTGTTCTAGTTTAACCAATGTCTCGGGTTCGAGTCCTTGAGAACGCAGCAGTGTTAAATACTTGTTGAGAGAGCTTTGCCACTTTTCAAAGGTCCTATCCGGCTCGAACTTGGATCAGTCGACCCAGTGGGCCGAATACCAAGTGGTTATAAAACAAAAAAAAAAGTAGTTCCATGTAGGATTTATTTACAGACTTAAAATAACGAGCAATCACTGTCTTTTTTTGTTCTATCGATTTTTCTGAAAGTCCAACCCAAAGTTTATAAATCTCAAAATTTCAGCGTTTTGGTTTTGGTAATGCATAGTTACGTATTATAATTAAAACCTTAATCTCTTCCCCTTTATGCACTAGCAAGACAATTCAATTTAACATTGTGTTTGAGAGGGTGAATATTTCAAATTGCAATTTTTTCCAATTTTTTATTATTTAAAGGCGACGGCCACTTTTTCGAAAAAAGAAGGTTAAATGATTTTTTTAATATATTAATTTGTAAAAAAAGTGATCCAACAGAACGAAATACAAGTAGGTAGATCTTTCAATAGTTAATCATGAAACAAATAAGGAAATCATTCAACCCTATCAAATTGAAAAGTCAACTAACATAAATTATTGCTTTTCTTTAGCAAGAATGAATAACATTATTTATAAAGTACATGATGAATTATTTACTACTTCAAAAAACAATGTCAACTCTCTCAAACACTTGGAATCTGATGCCATTTGTCTAAGACGAATAGCAACACGGAATGTCAACTTTCTCAACAAGCTGACAACAGTAAAGTTTACTAAGATTACCACTTTTCATATTATCAGCTTGCAGAACTAGAAGAATATACAGTAATACCTTTCTAATAGTGATATTGTTGGGACCGGAGAAAATTATCACTTTAGAGAGGTTATCATATAAGAGGGGTTTGCATTTTTTTATTACAAAAATATTATTGTGTAATTCTCATTTGACCAAGATCTCTCTATCTGCTACATTCCGACCAAACAAGATATTGTCGATACAATTTTGAATCAATCAAACAAAAATGCAAATAAAAGTCACGAGATAACTTAAATCTCGGCTTAAAGCGTTATTCAAATACTACACTCGATTGAAATATTTTTTACAACAAGATGACGATCACGATGACCATTTGAAGAAAATTCAAAAGATGAATGATGACGTAAAAGTTATCAAACAAGAAAATCTAACACAAATTAACATCTTAAAAAAAATTTCAAATTCGCAAAATACTTAAAAATATATGTATTTATTCAAAAATATTACTTTATGCAAAAATTAGGACCGTAATTTTACACCAAACAAAAAGTATCAGTTATTAGTATAGAGGAGTTATCATATTTTAACACTGGTCCCGACTCAAGACCATTTAGAGAGGTTATCACTTTAGAGGGAGTCACTTAGTTGTTATCTTCCTTCCAGGATTAGCAATATTGGATCCATTCGTGCCAGCTTATTCCCATAGGCTCTGACCTTCCGACCTACGAGCAATCGATCAGCAATAGCCAACAGAGAAACTAAAACATTGGACAGCTTCATTGTTCCGACCTACCCGGCACAACAAAATCGAACAGGATTGATTGCATACGACCGTAAAATTTTGCAGCTCCACTTGCAGCAGCCACAAGGATGCTTATTGAATGCACATTCAATAATACATGATTACTTTTGGACTTGTTCGATTCACTGAGCAACAGCCCCATTGCAGCAACGGCCAACATGAAGATCTCATCTTAAGGACAAGCTTACCAAGAATTCAAATGGTGGAAGAATTTGAACAACATCAATTTAACTAACAGGTTGACTGCATTCTTGTCTCAAATCACATGTCAAGTCTCTGAAGAACAAAAATGAAATAGCAGACAATCTATCAAGAAGCTGAAAACATTGGCAATCCGATAACTAGATCTAAACACCATCCTTGATATAAATCAAGGTCTATTTTTTCACAAGCCTTTCCCTCTCACTGCCCTCAACATCAACCAACTACAGCTTATTGGCGGAGCTCAGTCTTCCTCTTTTGCCAGAGCCTATCGACAGCACTGTCAGCATCACCCTGCAAAAACCAGAGCAACATAACACGACTCAGTCATCACCCTAAACTAATCCAAGGTAACATCAAATCAATCATCAAGTATTAACTCTGAACAATAAAGACTAGCATATCAGGATAAATATCAGCATCAGTAGAATGGTAACATCAAATCAATCGTCAATAATAACCAACGCCAATTCACATTCAACTGATCGGAATCCAGGTCAAGACATTAAGTATAAACTCTGAACAATAAAGACGAGCATATCAGAATAAATATCAGCATCAGTAGAATGGTAACATCAAATCAATCGTCAATAATAATCAACGCCAATTCACATCCAACTGATCAGAATCCAGGTCAAGCCTTACATTAAGTATAAACTCTGAACAATATAGTCCAGCATATCAGGATAAATATCAGCATCAGTAAAATGGTATTATGGTACAACCCTAAACCCAACCAGATCAACTGAATGCCAAGCATAATAGCACATAGTTCAAGCATTCTCATACAGAAAACAATCAAAGCAACTGTCACCTCTTCAAAGGAACTAAATAAAACAAACACATTAACAACTACATCTATCAGAAACTACATCTATCAACCACTTCAAATGCCCTGGTCAACATCAGTCTACGACCGTCCCCAATTCGAGAAACCTACTCCATCCGGCGTATCCAAACCCATGAATCAAAAATTCAACACGAATACAAAAAAGGGCAATATGGGAAAAAAGACCTGGGCACGGACGAAACCGCAAAGAGCATAGGTAGTGAACTGGCCAGTGTAACGGCCGTTGGCGTCCACGTGACCGATGTTGATCTGGACGGAGGCATGGTCCTTGGAGGTGATCAGCCTGTTCGTGGCCGAGCTACAGACCAAACAACATCACCATGTACGAAATTACATCCCTGCCCTTTGTATCTTTTCTCTCTCCAGATAAATCGCAACAAACCGAAAAAAAAAGGACAGGGAAAAGAGAAGTACCACTTCCTGGGGTTGTAGAGGTCCATGTTCTGTCCTTCATCGTTCTGCATTTTGTCCGAGATTTGAGTTTAGCTCTCGATCTATTCACCTGCGATTGTTCAACGACCGGCGATTGGTTAGCCTCTGCCTATCTTCTTACCAATAACAAGAGAGAGGAAACCTTAAAAATGGAGAGGGAGAGAGAGAGAGAGAGAGAGGAGTACCGGGGAGATAGGAGGCCGAGACTGCGCTTGGGAGGAGATGGGCTAGGGTTTTAGATTTGGAGGATGTCCTTATATATGACTCATTTCCGTGACAAAAGACCTAATAGCTGTGCTTTATTACAAAAATTTCACTATATTTTAATGCCCTTTCATTTTCATACCATATAGTTTGAAAGTTGTCTTTTTAACATTTCAACTTAATGCATCGGCGGCTTTTTTTTAGTAAATTTGGTGTTAAATATTGTAAAATTTGTTAACTTGGAGTTCACTAAACTTATTTATATGGCAACAACCAATAAAAAATATTTTCTAAATTTGGGGTTTGAAATACAAAAATTTAAAATCTATATCATTTGATCGAACATTTTTAAATTACAAGATAATTATGTACAACGAATCAAATAAATGGTACTGCCGTTTACTTTTACCAATGAAAATATATGAGCCATTTTACCAATCTTTCCATTAAAAATAATGAGCATCCGATGCACGGGTCGTCGATTCGCACAACACTCAATATCATTGTTTACGACTATGATTATTGGGGTCTCTAATTCCACTCGCTCTCCTAATTTTCGGCTCACAATATCAGTGTTGGACCAGCAGAGTATTTTTATCCTCGATATTTTTTCCAATGTCAACGCATTTAACTGAAAATTCCATCTACCCTTATCAGACTCCAATTGCCTGGACTTTATTTTGGGCTATGAGCTTTTTCACAAAGAGGCAATGCCAAATTAGGAGTGAGCCCTCTCCAAATCCTACTGGGCCTTTGACTATCATCGACTTCTAAAGTTCTACATATCCACCGTTCTGCCAAAAAGAAGAAAAAAGAGAGACGAAGAGAATCAGAAAAAGAAACCCAGCCACCTCCCTCCCGCGACACAAGACATCCATTTTCGTCTTTCCCGCCAACAATTTAAAGCTATATTCGCAAACTTCACACATAGTAGCGAGTAAGGGTGAGCAAAAAATCCGATATCCGATATCCGATTTTTTTTTCGGATTCGAATTCGGATACTTTTATATTCGGATTCGGATTCGGATTATCCAAAATATTTATTTCGGATTCGGATTTGGATTCGGATATAAAAAATATATATTTGGATTATCCGAATTTATTAATACATATGTAATATATCTATTGGGCTGGGCCGATTTTAATTGGAAGATGGGGTTGACCTTAACACATATATTATATTTAAACACGTTTGACTCTATATAAAACTAAACAACAGCAAAATTTGGATAATTTGGATTATCCGAGTCCGAATCCGAAATAATTTCGGATTTCGGATTTTGGATAATTCGGATTTCGGATTCGGATTCGGATCAAAAAAATAGTAAATTCGGATATTTCGGATAATAGGAAATTCGGATAATTCGGATTCGGATTATCCGAATGCTCACCCCTATGTCCATGTTCTCTCCTAAGAGACAAAGATATGTAGCCGACAAATATTGGATGATAATATAGACTATTTATTAGGACTCCTAGCTTAGGATTTTCCAATTGCCCCATGATCTTCAATGTTTGGCTTTTCATATTGTTGCAACATTAGTCATCAACCAACTTCATCCTCAGGTGTTCGTTGTGTGATGGTTCTATTTATGTAACGAAAATTAGATGCCTAGAATGTTCCATGTACTATACAATTTTTTAATTAAATAGAGCTCTTGTGACACGTGTACTATATACTCTTATTATCTGTGAAAATAGAAAAAATTTATCACTTTTCAAAAATTCTATCTTATTTAAACTAGCTATCCAAATATCAGAAGTGTAAACCAAAAAGCATCTAAAAAGAATGAATGCTTTTTGGTTAGATTGAAGGGTGGTTTTTTTAGAATTAAAATGAATGCTTGTTTAAATTGGAAGGGAAATAAGAAGTTTATATATATTATTAATAGTGGGCCTTATTTCTCCATGTTGGGCCGGAGACTTTTAACCAAACAAGTAATGGTAGGCCTTATTAATATTGGTGGCACTTCTAAAAAATTAATATATAAGTAAAAAAATCACCCGGTCCGACCGGCTGTTCAACCGGTCGGACCGTTTGACCCGGAGTTCGGCCCAAAATCCGGGTCGATCTCCGGGTCGTATTTGAAAACCTTGGTCAAAAGTACTCCATTTCTTTTTCTTTTTTTAATTTGTTGCTTGTCTTCCGCGATGACCGATAAAAAATGGTCTTATAAGGTATAATGACCGATCTTACTTTCTAGCATGACTCTTGCTTTCAGCAAAATTACATGTCAAGCTCCCTCTTTTTCCTCGCAATGGAATATACATCAAGATATTCACAGCTACTACCCTAAAAAAAGATATTCATAGCTACTGAGAATATATATAACAGATACATCAAGATAAGTCACCCAACTTAGGCGAATAAAATCAACATGAAGTCAAGTAAATTGGTTAGAAAAGTTTGGCCCTCTTAGAAGGCTCTCTTCATTTAATTTGACAAAACGCCTAGCGGTATAATGGAACAGAGGTAGAGACTGTCATCAGCGCTACCCGCAAGGTCGTAATCGAAATATTATGGCGGGAGTAAATCTAGGAGGAAATGACTTAAAAATTAGGCAACAATTATTTGACATTAGACCTTTCAAAAAAAAAACTATTCGACATTAGATCATAGGCTTTCATGTAGCCACAGGAGATTTCTTATATTAGACGTTTTACATATTCCAACATTTGTACTCGTCGTCAGAGTTTTAAAAAATGACCCAAAAGTCGATCCAGATTTTGGTCCGACTTCTGAGTCAATAGGTCTGACCGGTCAGACCTCTGGTCGAATCAGATTTTTTATATATTTTTTTCTATTTTAAAATAATATATAGAGTAAATTATACATTTAAAAACCTATATTTTCCATATATTAGTTAATTTATTTCATCTCTAGCATTATTTTCTATGTTGATTTAGTTTATTTTGTGTTGATTTCGGAAAATTGAGTTCGGATCTGATTTTTTTGGTTTGGGTTGGGCAAATCTGGTCAGGCCACCTGGTCTGAGTCAAAAAATGGACCAACCCACCTGGTCCGACCAGATTTCATCCGGTTGGTAAGGTTGGCGTCCTAACCACCTTTTCTGACCCGTGTAGAGTTCGATTCGTGGTCCGACCGGTCGTAACTTTATTGGAAATATCTCAAAATATACTTATTTAAAAAAATCACCCTAACCCACTCTTGAAGAAATATCATAACAAATTCTTTACGAAAAAATATTCATAATAAATAGTACTAAAGATGAGCAAAATCATGGTAGATTTGAAAACTTTTTTAGGAATTTCGAGACAATGGAGAAGTCTACACTATAGAGAGTGACTTCCTCCCGTGTAGGAGGTAAGACAATGGATGATTTGTACAAAGTCCATTGTCCATAAGGGTGAGCAAAAAATCAGATATCCGATATCCGAATCTGATATCCGATTTTTTTTTCGGATTCGGATTCGGATACTTTTATATTCGGATTCGGATTATCCAAAATATTTATTTCGGATTCGGATTTGGATTCGGATATAAAAAATATAAATTTGGATTATCCGAATATCCGAATTTATTAATACATATGTAATATATCTATTGGGCTGGGCCGATTTTAATTGGAAGATGGGGTTGACCTTAACACATATATTATATTTAAACACGTTTGACTCTATATAAAACTAAACAACAGCAAAATTTGGATAATTTGGATTATCTGAGTCCGAATCCGAAATAATTTTGGATTTCGGATTTCGGATAATTCGGATTTCGGATTCGGATTCGGATCAAAAAATAGTAAATTCGGATATTTCGGATAATAGAAAATTCGGATAATTCGGATTCGGATTATCCGAATGCTCACCCCTAGTAGCGAGGGCGGTCCCAGTTTTAGGCGTGAGAGAGAGAGAGAGAGAGAGAGACGGTAGATGGAGTTCAGCGTGAGCGGGAACGCGCTCAAGACATTCGCGAGGTCGATCACGTGCCTCGCTCGTTTCGGCAACGAGCTCGCCGTCCAAGCCTCTCCTTCTGAGGTGCACTCTTCGCTTCGATCTCGCTTTTATATTTCCCCTCCGCCGTCTACGTGTCACTCATTTTTTTTACTGTTTTAGGGTTTTAGAGAAGCTACGGTTGAAGCTATGTGACCGGTGAATCAATTAAACGTTTTGTTATATGAGAAGAAACTTTTCTAAGAAGTTGTATGATGATTATGCTTTTGGATTATTTGTGGTGTCTCCTCCGTGTGTAGCTCGCCCTGCACACGCTTAACTCGTCCCGATCAGCCTACCAATCCGTTACATTGAAGCCGAGCTTCTTTGACGTGTATTCGATCTCCGGTTCGCAAGTTCAGTGTAGTGTGCTTCTCAAGGTATGCCTATCCGATTTTCTCTTTTTTTTTGTTGACTGTTGGATTTTTCGTTGATTTGGTTAGTGTCACTAATTGTTGTTATCTTTTAGGCTGTTTGCGCTGTTCTTAGAACGCCTTTAGCAAGTATCGATCATCTGAGGGTGCACTTGCCTGATCCCGACGCATCTAAGGTGCAATGGACCTTGGAATGCTGTACTGGTAATGTGGATTTTGCCATAGATGCTGTGGTTATATAATTTTGCTAATCTTTCTGTGGTTATAGATGCTGTAGATAGTTTGCTTTAATTATTTAGCTATTGTTGAAGCGGAAAATTAGCAATGGCTTTACTTTTTTTCTTGCAACAGCTATGTACTGACTAGATAAGTTTTCCTGTGGTGTTTATTTTGTGATTAGTCATGGAAAAGGGGAGTGAGACTATTGAACGAAATGTAGTTTCTCTAGCTCTGCGACTTTAAGCTAAACTGCAGTAGCTCTACAACCAAACATGAAACCGAAACTACATTCTGATGCATATCTTAGTAAGCCTAATAACAAGTTAGTGTGGAGGTTAGATTAATGAAGAATGCGAAATGATGTAATGAATCCTTGTCTAAGTATTACACTTCTTTGGTCCTCCCCTCATAAGTTCTCAAATTAAGGCCAATTAGTGCATGTTTTTCAGGGATGAAGAAATCATATTGGATTACATGCAATGTTGAGCCCGATATACAACACTTATCTCTTGATAGGACAAGATTCTCGAGCAGTTTAGTAGTCAGGCCTCGGGATCTCACCAGACTCCTCGCCAATTTTCAATCATCTCTTCCAGAGATCACTATAATTGCAACTAAACCAAATTCAGCACCATCTGATGCTGCCAGTGAAATTGGAGGAAAAGCCGTTGAGCTCAGAAGTTACATAGACCCCACCAAAGGTCAGCGAGTGATTCTGTACACTCTTTTTGACTTATTAGGAATAGGCTTACATGTACAATTGTATAATTGCAGAAAATGAATCTTCATTGTACACTCAACTTTGGATTGATCCTGCCGAGGAATTTGTTCATTATACACACGTTGGAGATCCTGTGGACGTGACTTTTGCTGTGAAGGAACTGAAGGTATGCCAACTCGTTCATGCAAATAATTGTGTTCTAACCTTGACCTTTAGATAATTGACTCAGGCTTTATTGTTGTTTCGAGCACATGGGCCTCAATAGGAAGATGAAACCCTTGATTATTTGTTGTGAGCATCATTATATGCTTGCATCTTCCCTGGTCTGGTCTGTGCTGGTGTTATCCTTACGCGTGAAATTTTTTATGGATTAATGCCGCTGTTTTGTACATGTAGGCGTTTCTAACTTTCTGTGAAGGCTGTGAAGTTGACATCCATTTGTATTTTGAGAAAGCTGGCGAGTAAGATTACTTTCCTTGTTTCTCCCTTACCAGAAATGTACCTACTTTATTTCTCTTTCACTATCCATTTCTTGAAGAACGGCTCATTCAGAACATGTCAAGCTTTAACAAGTGCTTGCACATAACTGGTTGAAGGAAAGGGAGGCTGACTAGTATAACTGGTTGCATGTGATTGGTGGTGTACAAAAGCAACAAACATGTTCTGTTAGAATTGTATTAAGCCTATAATACTTGTTTAGTTCAAGGAAATAGCAACTCAAATATGGTTTCGTCTAAGTTCTCCAAACTTCAAAGAAGTCCATGTGCCCGAAGAAAGCAACAGGATAATGATATTTCTGATATGTTGGGGAGGTGGTGAATAGTAACTTTTATCAAACCCATGCACCTCAGAGCAAAGTGCACTACCATTTAGTAGAAGTGTCCCATTGCTCAAACTTTCAGTTGTCTTAGTAGTCAGCTAAATGACACCATTGACTGTGAAAAAATGTAATGTATTATGTGACAAAAATATAATTTAGCATGTGATGTGAATTTCTCCAATTGCTTATGTCAAAAAGAAACTAACTATATGACTCTGATATGAGTTCCTTGGGAAATATGTGTTGGAAACCGCAGGCCTATTTTAATGACACCAAAATTCGGCCTTGATGATGGAGCCTGTTCAAACTTTGATACCACTCTCGTGCTGGCTACTATGCTTTCATCTCAGCTGCATGATGGTAATTCCGCAGAACCTCCACAACAAGCCTCCATGATGAATGATCAGGCTGCACGAGGTGCAGGTTCTCAACAGCAACATGAGATGTGCGGTGCTAGTGCGTCTGATCATCCTTCTGAGCACACTAGAATCTGGTCAGAACTTTCAGGCAAGTAATAGAAATTATTTTTAAAGATTTCCCAGTGAGACTATTGCATCTCAGAATCTTATTGTGTCAATATTCAGCAGGAAGTGCAGCAAGAAGTGGCAGTGGCAGTGAACAAAGACAGGCTCAAGGAGAAAGGAACTTAAACGTCAATCAGCAGAGAGAAATTCAAAGGATCAGCACGATGCAAATCTCAGAGAATGCACATGCTAGAGAAAATGTTCATGAACATCCAAGGCCGTATCCTAAGGATTTTTACTTTCTAATTGAGTATATTATCAACTCAACTTAAGACGTCTTTTCTTTGTTTTCCTGAACTGTTTGCTCCTTAGGAACTTCTGCGAGAGTTTCTTCATCTATATAGAATGACATCAGATCAAACAATTAATCATATGATGATTGGATCTAGTTATGAAGAGAGTGCAAGTCTGATACTGACCCAATACTAGACTAACAGTAGGATTTTAAGCACGTTCTTAGAT
This sequence comes from Hypericum androsaemum, assembly GCA_963995505.1. NCBI lineage: Eukaryota > Viridiplantae > Streptophyta > Magnoliopsida > Malpighiales > Hypericaceae > Hypericum > Hypericum androsaemum. The sequence goes on from OZ023190.1 coordinate 11,565,105, forward strand.
GAGCTAGTTAAGACACGGTAGTGCATTTGGTAATGTGATCAACATGTATATCTTATATATTGTTATTCCTATGTGCTGTTAATCATAGCTTATGCTCATCAGAGAAACTATGTTAACTTATACAACGAGTACACAGATAAAGAGAGAAAAAGAAAGTGGAAAGTGATTGACAGCCTTCTCTTTTGTGGTATCTCATAATTGCTACAAAATGTTTAAAGCATTATTGGTCCCTATTGCATAGCTGACTTGATCCTTGAAAGACATTGACACTCCAATTCTTCTGGTAGTTGAAATGCTATATGGTTTTGCGCTGTGGTTAATCTGAGTCCCAAACTTCTGGTTTTGCTTCTGCAATGTGCATATTCGACTGTGCTGATTGAAAAACTCACAACTAGGTGGTAAATGGCTGATTTAGTATACGAAGTTGATGAGCCGTTAGTCTTCAGCTCTGTTCTTTTTCTTCTGAAAGGCTGCTCCTGCTGGTAATTTGTGGATCCTAAGTTTCCTTGACAATTCTCAGCAGCTTTCAACAAGTGCAGAAGAATCATGCTGAGGGAGCTGAAGGTCGGCAGTAGGCCTACTTGTTGGATTACGTTTCTAGAATTCCATTTGAGCTAATATTATTCAGAATTTGTCATCGCAGGAAGGCCGCAGCCCACTGCCCAACCCTTGTCGCAGCATCACCCTAGTAACTGGGTAGGTGCAAATGAGGATGAGGATGAGGATGATGAAGCAGATGATAATGAATTGTGTGTTCAGTCAACTCCACCATATTATGAAGAACCATAGCAAAGATAAGACCTCTTTGTTGTAAGTCATAATGCAACTGTCAATTACTTCCATTTGTGCACATTGACTTCATTGCTAACTTGATTGCTGATATGATTTATGCCATTTGTTTCTTTATTTGCTTCTCTGACCGGTAACCATAGCAATCACTAGCTTTCGACAAGCATACTTGAAGCATGAGAAAAAAATTTGAATTGCTGGTGTTGGGTCCCAAATATTAAACTTAGGTGTGGGAATTGATGGGTGGTTCAATCACTCAAATGGAAAACTATCCATTGTCGATTTGCTACGGGTTCCCTGTGCAGACTGCAGGACTATGAACTACATACATCTCACAGTATTTTATGTGACCGGTTTTTTTTCATTCACTGACTTTCTCAACAAATCATTTTTGAATAGCCGAAGCTATTGGTTCCTTGGTTTTGCTCGCAAAGCTGTTCAGTCACAACAATATCATTGCCTGGAGACACTAATGTTAAACTAAACCCATTTCCTGGAAATGTAGGTAAAAAACTTGCCTGGGGTTGAATTCTGAGCCCAAGCCAGTTCCAAGGGTGATACGTCCGGAAACTAGTAACAATCCCCACCATAGACCCCTGTTTCTGCAACCAGTAACCTTGCCGGAATCCTAGCAGGCCACCCTTTCATTGCCGAATTTGGTAAGAGATTGAACGTACTTTACGCATTATCTGAAACTGCCTGATGTGCAAGGCATTGGATATGGTTTCTTGAGTTTGAAGATTTCTTTCAGCTTATGCTTGTGATCCTTCAACTATGCTTTCAATCCAGGATGTCATAAGATCTCCTACTTAGGTTGACTTTAAACACTCAACACATAAAAGAACAACTCTACATATATGAACATGAGTGGTGTCGTCTCTAACAAAATAAAAAGGTAGAATTTTGCAAATATTCGTGAAAGTATCTTGTTGTTTCGTCAATAATTTACAAGATTTACGTATTTACAAAATACTGTCTCAATTCATCCTATTTCATTAGATCCTAGATGTGATATGGTTATGAAGGATGAACTGGATCTGGACAGTTCTAATATGATTTCTTGCTTGAACAAAAATCTCTTAGTGTTCGATCGCAAGCTAGAACGAGCACATGGTTATTACAACGCTAAAATATTCATAGCTTATGTGAAAAATTATTTCTAGTTTGGACGGAAAGAATCAAATTTCAAGCAACTAGTCACCTTTCGTTCAGTGAGATCTATTTAGAGGATTTTGGTAGAAGAAGGGGGAATTCCGTCGGCCTGTTTTGTGGCATCGAATAACTTTTGGGTACCAAAGAATCCCTCTAGGGACAACTCCACACGGGTACCTTAATTTTTGAATGCGAAAAGGAAGGAAAGGTGGACGTGGACGTGGACCACAAATAAGTGAGATGAGAGGAGACATTAATTGACGTAACAACTTTTATGTGAGATGCTTTAAAATAATTTCTTGTTTGAAATGGAAACATTTTCTTTCCCGCGAAACAATTTTTAACGACCTCCTAATAAAAGAGACAGCTGGCTGGAAGCTAAGGGAGGTTGGTCCGTGGACGCGCAAACACCGTCATGGTGATTTGTGACGGCCCTCACTCTATCGGCTCAAATTCAGTAGCGCCATGTATAATTTCTACTAAAAAGAATCAAAGGGGATTTAATAGCAAGGAGGGACAATATTAAAAATCATCTTTAACTAAATTAAGCTACAAATTAGGGATAATATAATTATGAAAATATTTCAAAAGGAAAGAAAATTTCAGCCAATTACCCCAAATCAAAATCACTTTAAATACATTAAAATTGATGACAAAAAAAATGCAAAAACTTGGATTATTTCCTCAAATTTAAACATTTGCATTATTTATTTCGTTCTATTGTGATATTGGTATCCATTTAGTTTGATATTGGTATATTTATTCTCTAATATTTGTATACTTCTTCTTTGATATTGGTATACTTCTACTTTGATATTGGTAAACGTCTTCTCTGATATTGGTATACGTCTTCTCTAATATAGGTATACTTATTATATTATATTGGTATACTTATTCTCTGATATTGGTATATTGGTATACTTATTCTCTGATATTGGTATATTTATTATCTGATATTGGTTTCATTCTTTACTGATATTGATATCCATTCACTTTGATATTGGTATACTTATTCTCCTTTTATTCTGATATTGGTTTCATTTTTCTCCAATATTGGTATAGATATTCTGAACAAACACACAAAGCATACCAATATTATTGCATATATATACCAATAAGATTGTAAATGCATACCAATTACACTCACATATCAATGACAAGAAATATGTGTACCAGTTTCATCTCATGGTACAACCAATAAGAAAGATCAACGCCCAAATTTGACACTGTTGTAACCCGATGAACTCCCACCCTCTAATAAGCGTACTATTCCATGACAAATTTGACACTGCTGTAACCCGACGAACGTCCACCCTCTAACCCATCTTCTCACAAATTTTGCCATTAACCCATCTCAAACAGAAACGGGCAAAAAAAAATCAAGATGGTAACTTTGAAGAAAAATTGACCACCTTGGCAGGTACTAATAAGAAATATGCGATCTTGATAATGGCAGAGACCCGAACCACTATTTGTATTCCGTCTCCATTGAATTTCCCTAATTTTAGTATCCTCTCACCTCTCCTCGAAGCTAAAAAGATAATGGCAGAGACCAAAATGAAGCTGCTATAGGTTTTCAATATTCCATCGTGGGTGGCTGCTAAAAGAGAGGATGGTGGTTTATTTTAGGGTTTGGAGTATTGTGTCAAATACTAAATTTGCTCCTGTAAGTAAGATCATTAAATTTGACCATTAGATCTGTAAAATATTTTTTTTAATCATATCTAACGGCCCTAATTTAGTCCATATCATGAAAATAATTTTTATCTAGTTCCCACTAAATCCAAATCCCCACTCTATAACTTGCAGCCGTACGTATATCGTTCGGCGATAATTAATGTCATCCTTTGCTGACGGCGTTAGAATCATAAAATTCAAATCCTGCAACAAAATATTTTCGAAGTCACAACGTGGACATTGCTAAAAAAAATTGTTGAGAGAACTTTGTCACTTTTTAAAGATCTTGATTGATTCGAACTTTGGATTAATCAGCTTGGTAAGTCGAATATTAGGGATTATAATCCAAAAAAAGTTATTTTCAAAATCAAATTACTCTGATATTTAAACAGACAACAAAATTGTCAAAAAAGATTACAAAATTTTAATACGTTCCATGTTTTTAATATTTTAAAATAAAAATACTTTATTAAATTAGAATAACTTTTTACAATTTTTTCAAGAAAAAAGTTGTGTGTTCTCTATTTGTGTGTTTTCTCTATTTGTGCTAGGTCTATACTGCCAGTTGTCGTTGAAAGGAGGACATCTTACCCAATAAATAATGATAATGCAATGTAGAGTTATTCAAATATAATAGCTCTACTAGTCCATGTAATTATTTTCTCCTTATTTTGTTCCTCGGCTCACCGTGTTCCTGATGTTGTTAAGCTTTTATATTGGGACCGACGGGGCTAGTTGGGAAAATTGGTGGACATTCGTTGCTGTTGAAGACATATATCTTTTCCGCCAGAACAGAAACATATTGTGGGAATAAACAAGCAATTAGTCAACTTAGATTTAAAAAAATTCTATCTTAATTTTCTCAAATTTAATTTTTTGTTATGATAATTTTATTATTATTTTAAAATAATACCCAATTTAAAACTGAATTGGTGGATCCATTAAAACAATTAGTCAATGCATCTTATTGATCGTGAGTTTATGGATGTCAAACACGCCTGTTCAAATGATTGCGTGGATCGATAAGACTGAAAAGAGTCGACCTCTAGTTATTAAAAGGAAAAAAAAGAGTCCAACTCTGAGATTTTTTCTTTGGCTCTTTAGAGGATCTTTCGATTGTTGTGTTCGGAGAGTTTGGTGTACTTGATTAGGATCTACGGCAGTCGAGGTAAGTGTTGGACACTTTTTCCGTAAGACGAGATTGCCCCGTATATTTCAGTGCGGTACGGGCTACGGCAATCGTCCCCAAGATATAACGACTATTCGGGCGTTTCCAAGAACATTGCACACGTATCTCGAAACTTTCGGGCGAACCCTTATATACCCAGAACTTTCGGACGGACTATTTGGAAGTGAAGAACGGGGGGAGAGGAGAAGACAACAATGCTTATGGAATGCACTTGCTGCTGGGATGGATTGCAAATGAGGGGGAGAGGCCTATTTATAGGCGCTGGAGGAGTGGCAGGTAGGCACTTCGAAGGGGCGCGTCCGTTCGGCCCGCAGGCTGGCTGGCTGCTCTCGTGGCCCTTCGGTGGCATTCTGGATCCTTCCAGGTGCGCCCAGACTATGCTGGCACTCCTTCACGAGGGATTTCGCAACCCTTCAGCCGTCTGGAAGTTTCCAGTACGTTCCAGCCCTTCATGCCTCTTCGGTGGCCATCCTGGAAGGTGCTCGCAGCCCCTCGTCACTTTGGTAGCTACGCAGCTCTCTCCAGACTCGGGCAAAATACTTAAGGCTCCTCCAGCTCCTTGCGACGATGCGCACGTGCGAAGTGCCAAGTGCGCCACAAAGCACCCATTGCGACCTGCGTCCAATACGCCATGTGCACACGCACACACGCATGCTCGTGCTCGTGCTCGTGCTCGTGCTCGTGCTCGTGCTCGTGCTCGTGCTCGTGCTCGTGCTCGTGCTCGTGCTCGTGCTCGTGCTCGTGCTCGTGCTCGTGCTCGTGCTCGTGCTCGTGCTCGTGCTCGTGCTCGTGCTCGGATGGTGCTACGCACCATCCTCGCCTCGGTCCGAGTTGGCTATCCTTCCATTTGGTCAACTCATTTCCTAGTCAACAAGGAGTTTCTCCTTATAAACTAAGAAATGTTGGTGCCACTTTCTAATATGGGATTGCAATTTCTTTTTCCCTTTTGGGCCTCCCACTTTGGGTCTTTCCACTTTGGGCTCATTCACAAATCCAACAATCCCCCACATGAATGATGACCAATGCATGCAGACTCTAATCGAAAGTTCTGACGTGTTATTATTGCATCGAGACAGGTAGCTTGTGGCTTTGAACCTTCTCTAGTAATATGTTATCAGATTTACTCGCTGCTCGGTGAACGTGATGTCTTGAACCGTCAGCTTTTGGCGTAAACCAAGACAATAACATTTACACAATAATAACCCTAGTATAATTGGGTTCTCACGTTGTGTCCGTTTCGGCCATGGACCGTATCTTGGATTCATAAGTATTTTTTCCATTTAAAGCGGCCTCGCTTCACACTTACATAAGTGATCTTCTATCAGGAGTATCCTACTATACTCCACCTTTATCAAGGTATAGGAATCATTAAAAGCGTAATGCTTAACCTTACCACACCTCTGCAGGTTAATACCTGGGCAGCTTCTGAGAATGAGATAGGTTCCAGGTGATTAACTGAACCCTCCATAACTTAGTTGTCTCATTGAACCAAGTTTGTGGGATCTCCACTCATCATGGTTGAGTTACCGCTACGAATGTTCTTTAGTGTGTGGATTTTAATCCCATTCCCCTTACTGCGTTGTACATTTGATCTCTATTGATTTCTTTCGTAAAAGGATCAGCTAAGTTGTCCTTGGACTTTACGTAATTAATGGTGATCACCCCACTAGAGATCAACTGTCTTAACGGTATTGTGTCTCCGACGGATATGTCGAGACTTTCTGTTGTACACTGTACTTTGTGCTCTCCCGATTACAGACATGCTATCACAATGTATCAATAGAGGAGGCACCGGTTTGCTCCAGCATGGAATATCCTCTAGGAAGTTTCAGAGCCATTCAGCTTCTTCCCCAGCTTTGTCTAGTGCTATAAACTCCGACTCTATGGTAGATCGAGTTATGCATGTTTGTTTAGAGGACTTCCAAGACACAGCTCCTCCTCCTATGGTGAATACGTATCCACTCGTGGATTTGGAGTCCTTAGTGTCTGATATCCAGTTTGTATCACTGTATCCTTCTAATACAGCTGAATATTTAGCATAATGTATGCCATAGTTTATGGTATGTTTTAAATACCGTAAAACCCTTTCCAGAGCTAGCCAGTGATCCTTTCCTGGATTACTTGTGAATCTACTAAGCTTACTAATTGAGTACGCAATATCGGGACATGTGCAGTTTGTTAAATACATCAAGCTCCCGATAATTTGCGCATACTTCAGTTGAGATACTAGGTCCCCTCGATTCTTGGCTAAGTGTAGATTCAAATCTACTGGAGTCTTAACCGGAGGTTTGTCAAAAGCTTCAAATTTCTTGAGCACGCTTTCCACGTAGTGGGATTGCGCCAAGATAATTTCGTCAACTTTCCTAGAGATTTTTATTCCTAGTATGACGTCTGCCAGACCCATATCTTTCATGTCAAAGTGGTCCTTTAACATGTTCTTAGTTTCCACAATAACCTCTTTATTGCTTCCCATAATTAGTAAGTCATCTACGTAGAGACATACAATTACGTAAGCTTCAGGTGTGCCCTTAATGTAAACACATTTATCGCACTCATTGATCTTAAATCCATTCGACAGCATTGTCCTGTCAAATTTCTCGTGCCACTGTTTTGGCGCTTGTTTTAGCCCGTATAGTGACTTGACTAGCCGACACACTTTATGCTCTTGACCGGGAGCCACAAACCCTTCAGGTTGCTCCATGTATATCTCCTCTTCCAGTTCTCCATTTAGAAAACCTATTTTTACGTCCATTTGGTGGATCTCGAGGTTATAGAGTGCCGCAATAGCTATGAGTACTCTAATTGATGTGATTCTTGTAACCGGTGAATACGTGTCAAAGAAATCATGTCCCTCCTTCTGTTTGAACCTCTTAGCTACCAATCGAGCTTTGTATTTGTCGATTGATCCAACAGCTTTGTATTTCCTTTTTAGGATCCACATGCATCCCAAAGATTTGCAGCCCGGTGGGAGATCTACGATTTCCCACGTGTAGTTTTGCATAATGGATTCTATCTCACTATTGATAGCTTCCTTCCAGAGAGAAGCATCTGGACTGGACAATGCCTCTTGGATTGTCTTGAGTTCATCTTCTAACGCATAGGTTAGATAATCCGGACCAAAGGATTTAGTTACCTTCGTCTGTTTACTACGTCTAGGTTCATCATCTTCCTGATTTGACCCTTGCGTAGTCTCGTGAGCCCTTTTCTTTGGACTTTCTTCCTTTCTTTCCTTATTAGGAAAGCTATTCTCAAAGAACGTTGTGTTCCTTGATTCTATGACCATTCCCGTGTTTATCTCTGGGTTTTCAGATTTATGCACTAAAAATTGATAAGCACTACTATTTTACGCATATCCGATAAAGATGCAATCAATGGTCTTGGATCATATTCTCACCTGCTTAGGCTTAGGTACTTCGACCTTTGCTAGGCACCCCCACACTTTAAGGTAACCGTAGGAAGGCTTCCTTCCTTTCCATAGTTCATATGAGGTTCTATCCCTTTTCTTGTGTGACAACTTGTTTAGAATGTGGTTAGCTGAGAGCACAGCTTCCCCCCACATGTTCTGGGGTAAGCCCGAGCTAATCAACATAGCGTTCATCATCTCCTTAAGAGTTCAATTTTTGCGTTCAGCTACGCCATTCGATTGAGGTGAGTATGGAGCAGTCGTCTGATGAATAATGCTATGTTCTTGACAGAGTTCATCAAATGGAGCTACATATTCTCCCCCTCGATCACTTCGGATCATTTTAATTTTTACGCTGAGTTGATTTTCAACCTCATTCTTATACCTCTTAAAGGCATCAAGAGCTTCGTCTTTGCCCTTTAGGAGATATACGTAACAATATCTCGTGCAGTCATCGATAAACGTGATGAAGTATTTCTTTTCGCCTTTAGTTTGCACGTGTTTCATATCGCAAGTGTCCATATAAATTAACTCTAAAGGCGTAGTACTTCTTTCCACCAAATGGAAAGGTGCTTTGGTCATTTTAGCCTCCACACATACTTCACATTTATCGGATGGGTTGAACTCTAGATTCGGTAATAAATTTAAACTTACTAACTTTCTTAACGAGTTTGAATTTACGTGTCCTAATCTACCATGCCATAAATTAGAACACAAGTAAGAAGAAGCGTTAACTTTATTTTCACCGTTAAAAGTGCGATGTACAGTTATTACATTCATCTTAAACATCCCCTTTTCTAGATAACTCTTTCCTATAAATTGACCCGCTTTGGTCAGTACAAACTTATCAGCCTCAAATACAAAAGGCCGGCTTTGCCTAACAGTGAGCCGGAAACTAAGTTCTTGCGGATGTCTGGGACATGCAGCACATCCTTGAGGGTTAGCTCCTTTCCTGAGATCAGCTTCAGGACCACCTTACCCAGACCGATGATCTTGGACGTTGCAGAGTTTCCCATGAACAGCTTTCGACCGGTGATCGGGATATAGTTCGAGAACATCTCCTTGTCCGAGCAGACGTGGCGGGTAGCTCCTGTGCCCACGAACCACTCTCTTGGATTGTCCACCAAGTTGGCTTCAAACACCACGGCTGACAGATCCATTTCGGACGAGTCTTCAGCCAGGTTAGCCTTTCCTTGGTCGTTCTTCTTCGGCTGGCGATAGTCCTTAACCATGTGGCCGGGTTTGCCGCAGTTGTAGCAGTCGCCCTTGATCTTCTTATTCTTTTTCTTCTTGGGCTCTTGCTTCTCCTGCTTATCCCCGGACTTCTTCCTCTTCTTGCCACCTTTTCCCTCGGCGAGGTGCACGGTGGTCTCAGAGTTGGCCTTGCCTTGCTTGACTTTGGACTTTCGATTGTCTTCCTCGATCCTCAGTCTCACTATCAGGTCTTCTAGGCCCATGTCCTTCCTCTTGTGCTTGAGGTAGCTCTTGAAGTCCTTCTAGAGCGGGGGGAGCTTCTCGATCATCGCAGCTACTTGGAAGGACTCGCTGAGTTGCATCCCTTCAGCTTGGATCTCGTGAAGGATCAGCTGTAACTCCTGCACTTGGTCGATGACCTTCTTGGAGTCCACCATCTTGAAGTCGAGGAATCGTCCGACGATAAATTTTTCCGTCCCGGCATCCTCCGTTTTGTACTTCTTCTTGAGTGAACTCCACAGCTCCTTAGGGGTCTTGGTTTCCGCGTAGATGTTGTAGAGCGTGTCATCTAGTCCATTCAGGACGTAGTTCCGGCACAGGAAGTCGCTGTGATTCCACGCGTCGAGAGCGTTGATTTTCTGTTGATCCGTCTTATTTTCTGCTATCTTTGGTGCTTTCTCTTTTAGGAACCGAACTAGGTTGAGCGTGGTCAAATAGAACGTCATCTTCTGTTGCCACCTCTTGAACTCGGTACCATTGAACTTCGCTGGCCTTTCGGCGTGGACAGTTCCTGGTACCGTTGTCAGTGATATGGTGCTTGACGATGCCATCTTCAAGTACATGAATCTCGTCTTACGATTGTTATGTTCGGAGGGTTCGGTGTACTTAATTAGGATCTACGGCAGTCGAGGCAAGTGTTGGACACTTTCTCCGTAAGACGAGATTGTCCCGTATATTTCAGTGCGGTACGGACTACGGCAATCGTCCCCAAGATATAACGACTGTTCGGGCATTTCCAAGAACGTTGCACACGTATCTCGAAACTTTCGGGCGAACCCTTATATACCTAAAACTTTCGGACGGACTATTTGGAAGTGAAGAACGGTGGGAGAGGAGATGCCTCTTTTGTGGCCATCCTGGAAGGCGCTCGCAGCCCCTCGTCACTTCGGTAGCTACGCAGCTCTCTCCGGACTCGGGCAAAATACTTAAGGCTCCTCGCGACACGTGCCAAGTGCGCCACAAAGCGCCCATTGCAACCTGCGTCCAATGCGCCATGCGCACACGCACACGCGCGTGTGCGTGCTAGTCAACAAGGAGTTTCTCCTTATAAACTATGAAATGTTGGTGCCACTTTCCAATGTGGGATTGCAATTTCTTTTTCCGTTTTGGGCCTCCCACTTTGGGCCTTTCCACTTTGGACTCATTCACAAATCCAACATCGTTTATTTAGAAATAAATCATGTTTATTGTTATGGCAGCTTTTTCTCATTATTGAGTTTTTTTCTTAAGGCTTTTTTTCAATCTCGTCTATATGTGAGTATAATTTGGCAGACCATTTATTCAAAAAATGTACTGTTTAGGGGTAAAAAAAAATCGGGAAAAGTCCACTTTAGTACCCTGTGGTATCGCAAAAAATCAAGTCAGTACCCTGTGGTTTAAAACGTATCAATTGAGTCAAACTTATTCTAATTAAAATTAATTAGAGTCCCGGGCAGCTGCCCGGACCCTGCCCGTCTTGCCCGGACTTTACCCTGCCACGTGGATAAGCCACATCAGATTTCTCTGATGATGTGGCGATCTTTCTCTCATCATCATCATCATCTTCTTCTTCTTCCTCCTCCAAGAAAAAAAAAAGCGAACCCAAAAAGAGGCCGAGGGCCGGCGAAAAGCCAAGGATGAAGAAACCGAACCAATTTCTTGGCTCCATTGATGTTGAACTCGGCCGAGTCGACTCATCCTCTTCCCGATGGTGGACAACCTGACGGACGCACCGACAGACGACTTCTTCCAGGAAATCCTAGGCTTCGTCGCGTCGGACGCCGGCCTGGTCGGAGCCCGGAGGAGGGGGAGGGTTCCATGGCTACGGGTTCCGAGTCGTGCTATTTGCTGTCGGAGCCTGAAGGAGGGGGAGGGTTCCATGGTCGGAGTACTCAGGAGGTCCGCCGCCTCTGCGATGGCCGGGGATGAGACAGGGGTCCACCGGGAGTGGAGGAGCCGGGAGCCGCCGTACTGAACACCATCGCATCCACTTCCTGACGGGCCCACTGAACACCGCTGCTGTGGTCGAGAGCCCGTACCGGGAGGAGGCTCTCCATAGCCTGGACCCAACTCCCTCCATCCCCCGCCTTTCTTTCTCTCCTTCTTTCTTTCTGAAGCAAAGCCAATGGAGGAAAGAGGCGTAATTTTTAAAATAGTGGCAACTGTATAAATACTCGCTTCTTGGAGGAGGAGGAGAGGAAGAAGAAGAGCTTATTGGTCGATAAAGTTGGTTCCTTTAGAAACCCAATTGCTTTTCTCTTTCTGGGTTGGCCTTTTTTTTTCTTCAGCTTCCTCATTTTAATTGGTAAAAGAAGATGATGATGATGAAAGACTGCCACGTCATCAGAGAAATCTGATGTGGCTTGTCCACGTGGCAGGGCAGAGTTCGGGCAAGACGGGCAGGGTCCGGGCAGCTGCCCGGGCCTCTAATTGATTTTAATTGGAATAAGTTTGACTCAATTGATACGTTTTAAACTACAAGGTACTGACTTAATTTTTCGCGATACCACAAGGTAGTTAAGTGGACTTTTCCCAAAAGAATCCGGCAATGCACAAAAAGTTGATAGATTAACGGTAACGGACAGAACCATGGAAAGAAGGTGGAGGAGTCAGGGGAGAGAGGCCAAACGGGGCCATGTAACAGAAGGGCGAAAACGTGTTCTGGTTGACAGATTCTTGGACGGACACGGCCCCCTCCCACTACTTTATTTTAGAATGGAGAGATATAATATTGTCCTCATTTCTCTATTCAATTACAAGCTTGACATTATTACCCTTTGGAAGTCCCCTATTTTTCGAAGTTCACCTTTTATTAGTCCTGGAGCAGGCAGCTATTTCAGGCGTATCTATGTTCTATTCGGCGGCCTAAAGTCGTGGGGAAACATAGTGTTTCCCACTCCTCCCAGCTAAATTGGGAGCTGTATCTAATTACCTGAGTTATTTAATTAAAGATGTTGGGGAATATTTTTAACCTTGATTGGATGTTTAAGAGGGTAAGAGATGAGTATTTAACTTCTTTTACTCATTTTAGGAAGACAAGAAATTTTTTTCCTGTCACAGTTGTTATTTGTATAAAGAGATTATTACATCTCATTAAAATAGAGGTTGATACTCGAAACTGAAGCCGCTGCATGTACCACACAAGTGGACAATAGTGCTCACATTTTTTTCGTCGTTGACATAATTTTGATGTATGTGACATCCCTGTATCACGCCAAGTTTGTGTGTGATTATCTTGACTTTTTGTTACAAAGTCTAATATACTTTTTAGCCCCAATCACGATTCTAGATTGAGTAGTAGCATCTTTGATCTTCATGGTTATAGTGTTACAAGAGTTTTGGGCAAGTACCTTGGAGCTTATTCTCAAAAAATACTTTGGAATTTTAACTATGTTTTTTCGAGGCATATTTGTCAAAAAAAAATTTTGGACAGATGCAAAAGTAAGATACATAAGTAGTTCGGGGATTGATATGTCTCATTTGTGGGTCAAACAATCCTCCTTATGACCACACTCTCGATTAATCCTTATCATACGATGCAAACAATGAGCTTTTTATTCGACAATATGTGAGAAAATTGACAAGATAATTGATTATTCTAATTTAACTAAATATCTCAAATTCAAGTACTAGAAACGTAGATGAGCTCAAACTCATTTTATGGAGAGGTTTGATTTTCTTTGTGGCTGAGACTCAAACTTAAACTATCGGTCGACCTCCCGATCTCATTGGACTCAGATCAAAGTCGTACGAGCATCGAGATCATAAACGGATATTGTCTGGTTGATTCTACTAGTATCATATGCTTGTCTCAAAGATTAAGTCACGCATGTGTAAGTATGAATTATAATCTTTCTAAATACTATGTGATTTCGATAAAAATGATATTTTGGAAGAAAACAATGAGTTTAAATTTACTTTCCCTTCGCACCAAATTACCCCATTAACATTTTTGACACGTAACTCCATTAACATACTCCGTGACAAGATAGATTAAAAAATAAATAGGAAACTTTATTTCGATGGTTATTCCATTTAATGTACCATAAATTTTAATAATTGTTGCGCCCGAAAAAAAAAGGAAGAAAATAGACATATGTTATTCATTTCTACCCATCGCAATTGACATCTCTTTTTCCGAATTCGATACTAATCGTGGCACCAACCAAGTACCAAACCAAATATTCCTTGAAAAGAAGTTCAAATCAGAGTTTCTCTATTTCGAAGTGACACACTATGCGGATATATTTCTTATCGACCAAAGGTTAGTGGCCGCCCATGAACTAGGTAGCTATTAGCTGGTGGTGGCATTTCCGTAATAACTTCAAACACCGAAGTCAAACATCCAAGGGTGAACAGTTATAAAGACACATCCAAGTTCCAACTAGCTCTTAGCTGTCTTGTCCCAAAGCTCAAATACAGAGAGAGAGAGGAAGAAATAAAAGAAACCTAGCTAGCTCCCACTCTCTTCCATATCCCCATCCCTCCTCCATTTCGCCACTTCCAAAAAAACCAACACAAACACATCCTCTCCTACTTCCTGAAGATAAGATTCCAAGGAAAATTTTAATTCAAGCAAATAAGATGGCCAAGTGGGTGGTCTCCATCTTGCTGGTCCTGGCCCTGGTGGCCGTGTCCTCCACCGCCGCCGCCGCCTCGGGTGGGGCCCAGCACCACCTCAGGTGGGTCCCCGGTAACTCGGCCTGTAGAGGGTCCATAGCGGAGTGCCAGCTGGGCCTTGAGGAGGAGGAGGGGGAGCTGGATTCGGAGATCAGCCGGCGCATCCTAGCCACTACCAAGTACATCAGCTACGGTGCGCTCCAGAGGAACACGGTGCCTTGCTCCCGCCGTGGGGCCTCCTACTACAATTGCAAGCCTGGGGCCCAGGCCAACCCCTACTCCCGTGGTTGCAGCGCCATCACCAGGTGCAGGAGTTGAAAATCATTTTTTTCCTCCTCATTTTTAATATATTATTTTTTGTAATTTTTTCTCATTTTCTGGGGTGTTATTCTGATATAAAATATGGGTTTCTTTGAGACCCTGGGGAGAGAAATTAAGGGGAGGGGAGATTTTAATATTATTGGATATTTTGTTGTTATCGATGGAAATGTTCACGTCGTAATTACCATTTGAAATGTCATTGTAAAAGCTTATTGTTATTATGATTCTTTCTTCTAGTAATCTCCGCCTACATATTTAATATTTCCTCGATCAATTTTATTTTTATTTTTCCGGTCTATTTTCTTTCCCAGATCTGCTCTGCTCTCTGCCCTAGGTAGGCTCCTTGCCCAAATAATTTAACGAATCTTTTCCTGTACAGAAGATCAATCACGTGAATTTCATTTGGGAAGTATATTATTCGTTCATATGTTTTTTTTGTTTTAGTGGAATTCGGTCCATTTGTGTTCTAACTCACCTAAATTTGCAATAAAAAAATTGCTGATTTAAGGAATAATGGAACTATAAATGAATCCTAAAAACCCTATGAAATAATGATCTAAGCAAGGAATTAGTGCTGTTTTGCCCAATTCGAGAAAATAATAGAGGGTTCAACTTGGTTTTTCAAACTGAAAAAAATGAAAATCCTTGTGGGACTTGGGATGCTTCGTTCGTAATTTCGGTGCTTAACCTTTTTGAAGATTCCCCTAATCAACGGCCAGTTGTCTTGTCTATGACGACAATTAACAAATCTTTTTATCGGGAGCCCTATGGGTTGTTTTTTTTGTAAGTAAATTTGTTTAAATCTATCAAAAATATAATTAGTCTAATTGTACATACAAAATACGAACTATCTAACACATATCTAAATAGTACTCAACTAAAAACACCACAACTTCCCCAGTCACACCCAGGAAAGATTCCAAATCCAAATCAAGTTGTGTTCCACTGGGCCACCAGCTTTGCTCCTGTTTTTGTTCTTTCCCGTGGTTCACACCCACGAACGAGTCAAAACATGAAAGGTGGAGACAGTAGAAAATAATTCCATGTGGTATGCGGAAAGTAATGATATTGATTTTGAGTTCGAACTATTTCAACGTCGTTTTTTTTTTGACTTCATCAAATTCGAATTGGAATAGTAATGGAACAGCTAATGGATTGATCGTATAAGGGAATGGGAAATGGTGGAGATGGTCCTAGTGCAGACGATTTGTAGATGTACGTTGTGAGGTATTATTGTGATTCACAATTGTCGAATCCTTCATCATACACCTAGCAGAAAAGGCATATCCTATGTTTCCTTCCAGCAAAATTTGTAGCCAATTTTAGTATCAGCGCTAACAAATTGCTGATGAAGTCTTCAACACTGTTACTAATCAATCACCATCAACACTTTATACTTTATCCGTTGCCCATTGGCACACGGATTCGCTAAAACAAACAGATGAATACAAAACACCGGGGAAAACATTACAGAGAATCGCAACCCTTAAAGCTCCATCCTATGAATTATATCTTTACATAGCCAATTATTAGAATTTTATGATTGTTTTAAAAATACAGCCTCGTAGCCAATTATTAGAATTTTATGATTGTTTTAAAAATACAGCCTCGACTGCAACCCAACATTGAGGTCATGTCGTTTTTATACCCAAACCCAGAGAATGGTAGGACGGATAGTCAACATCGTGTTGTAAGTGTGAAAAAAAAATGAAGGCCTAAACGCTAAACATATCAAACAGAAACTTACACATCTAATCAGAAAAAAATCATTGCCAACAAATCTTTATTAACGGAACAGCGTATTGCGAAGAGAAAGCATTATTAGAATTTTTATAACGCGTCATATTCGGATAATTATTAAACTCGAATTCAACATCTTTTAATTAAACTATAACAAACATGTGTATTGGTTAGAGAATGATAAGGATTATTAGGTTAAGAACCGTTGCACCTTTCGCACCGCTACCGCACCATATTTTATATAAAGTGATTCACGTGCCGATGTATGATTGTATCAATTGGTTTAAAGCACAACGGCCATAAGCTTTCCAATTCACCGTCTTCGCTTTCATATCATATCAAATTCAATTCAATGAGATTGAGCCCACACCGTAACTTGATAAACGCATAAATCCAACCAATTGCCGAACCACGGGGGCCCACTCTCCCGGCACTTACCAAACTGCCCATCTCTTCCTTCTGAGATTCTCTATTTCATGTAGGCTTGACACAAATATTAATATTAATATCATGTGGGTCGGATTTTATCGTGAATAAAAAAAAGAATCATAGAACTGATCTAAATTGGACCAAAATTTTGGGTCAGAACCAGAATGAAAGTGATTTGGTACGGATCGGTTATTGCCAACTCAAAAAATGTTCGAGTCCTCTTACAAAGAACCATAAAAACTCGGACCGAACATCAATGTACATGAATATCTCAAATAATGGTAAAAAAAATCTCATACGTGACAAAATAAAATTTCTTCTTGGTAAATAGTTTTCCAACTAACTTTATTTATGATGCGAGCTTTATCGAGTTATGTAATTACCGGATGACAGCACTGTCATTAACTGTGCAATGCCATAACCAGCCCGCAAAAACTTCATTTTTTGGGGTTCCGGGCCTAAGTGAGTGGACTAAGTTCTTCTGGTTTAGGGTATAATATTTACGTTTTGGGTATAATATTGATGCTCATATAAAATCCACGCGAGTCTCTAAATAGAATTCCAATTCTATTCTCCAATTCAGTTAGTTTAAATGAAACGATAGGCATGCATTCTACTTCTACCAAAAATGAAACGTTTCTCCGTCCTTTTGCCTCGAGCCATTGCATTACCAATTAATGGAATGCATCTAGCAACTAGGAACTTTGAAACTATTCAAAAATCATACTCTATTCGAACATTAATTAGTTGGTTTACTGATTATCGTGTATCGCGTGTACAGTGTATCAACCAATTGGAACACTCCATGAGCCGGTTTCGCATTTGGAAAAGGCTTAGAACGTCAGGCCCGTTTAAGCTTAAATTTAACGTATCGGGCCAAGTCCAGAAACGTCCAAACGCAGCGTGGATGAAACGTACCGCCCATCCCCGATTCTCCGGTCCCAGCCAGCTCCCTTACCTGTTCTAGAATGATCTACGCCCTTAAGAAATTAGAAAACCAATGAAAATAGGGAAGCAGATTCCCAAATTTGCATTCCCTCCCATGTAAAGACCTAGCCCCTAATCAGTCAACTCCCAAAACGGCACTCCACGAATCACCAGCCGACACGTTTCCACCAACAACGACCACCCGCCCGCTTCGAGATCCATGCCGTGTATTCCTCCCTCCTCCCCTTTCCTGTATATAAAATTATAGACTCCTCCTCTCTTTCCTCCCATCCGAAAACTACTTCCCAATATTAACAAAACGCCATTGGAATCTCTTTCCAAAAAAAGGATCTCTCTTGTTTTTTGATTATTTTTCTTCAATAAACAAGGGGAAAGATTCTAAGAAGAATCCCTTGGAACCATGGCCGCCGAAGGAGACGCAAATTATCAGCATCCACAAGAACATGTTGTACGGTTTCGATCTTCCCTCTCTTTCTTTTTTTTCGTGGGATTTTTTTATTTTTTTGTTTCTAGAGAGAGGAATTCGATTTGTTGTTTTGATTATTCGCAGGAGGCGGAGAAGCTGAAGTATTTAGGGTTCGTGCAAGTGGTGGCGATCCACGCGGTGGTGACGTTCTCGAACCTGTACCTGTACGCGAAGGAGAAGGCGGGCCCACTCAAGCCCGGCGTCGAGAACGTGGAGGGTGCGGTTAAGACCGTGGTGGGCCCCGTCTACAGCAAGTACCACGGCCTCCCCGTCGGTCTCCTCAAGTTTGTTGATCGCAAGGTACGTTTTCCCCCCTCTCCTCTTTAGGGTTTCTATGATCTTCTTAGGGGGGAGACGTAGCGGTAATCAGAATTTGGTAACTGTTTTTCTCTGCTATTGCTTAGGATGATGAGCGGGTTGAACCCATGACCCGCTATTTGTGAGTCGGATCGTTCTGTGAGTTTACGCTGATTGGGACTTCGGTTTTTGCAGGTCGTTGAGTCGGTTAATGGTCTGGATCAAATGGTCAGGCAGGTTTCAGCAAAAGCCATAACCGTGGCCCAGATGGCTCCTGTCACGGCTAAAGCTGTTGCCTCTGAGGTTCAGCAAGCCGGACTTGCCAATACCGTGTACACCAAATGTGAGCCCGTGGCCAAGGAGATCTACTCCAAGTATGAGCCAATTGCGAAGGGGCTTTACTCCAAGTACGAGCCCAAGGCAGAGCAGTGTGCTGTCTCTGCCTGGCGCAGGCTCAACCAGCTCCCCCTGTTCCCTCATGTTGCGCAGGTCGTCGTGCCAACTGCTGCGTATTGGGCTGAGAAGTACAACCAGACTGTTCTTAGTACAGCCGAGAAGGGATACAAGGTGTCGACCTACATGCCTACGGTGCCTACTGAGAGGATTGCCAAGGTCTTCAGCAACGAGGCACCCGCTGCAGTGCCATTGAACTCCAACTAACCTCAAACCCGAGCAGCCTGTTTAAACGTAGGGTGCGGAGGTTTCTCTATTGTGTTTTGCAGTCCCAATGTAAACTTTCTGGGTCTGTGTACATGTAGAAAGATTGGTTGGCTAGTATGCTTTTTGCTGTTCTTTATTCCAATGTTACGCTGTTTTGTTTAAGGTTTTTGATACATGTTATATGATGCTGGTGAATCCTCCGAATAGCTATCAGCTTTGCCTTCTCTTTGTGCGTGCTCGTGTTTTTTTGATGTGTTTTATTAAAATACTTGCGCCATATATATCTACAAGTGTAGTTTTTTCCGTACAATTACGATATTGTATTAGAAATTCTACTGCACCAAAATTCATTTTTCATGTTCGTTGTTATGGGGATGGATCTTGCATAAAGCTACTCATTCACAAGGAAGACATTTCTTTTAAAAGAATATAAGTACTGGAATGGACCAGCACCCGAGTGTATGGATGGAATTTTTATCTTTGAAATTGTCAATGATGTTTTTACCAAAAGAAAACCTGAATAATAATCCCAAAAATTACCCCAACAAAGAACTCTTAAAAGAAACTTATCCCTTGCAATTTCTCAAATATTTCTGACTAGTCGACAAGAAAATGTTATTCCGAAGGCAAAAAACAAGAGTCTCCATGGCGATAAGTTCAATAAAGATACTATTAGGCGAATCGTACTGAAGGACAAGCAGAGTTTTTTTTTTCTTTCAAAAAAGTTAAAATATGGAAAAAAAATTGAAAAAATTCACGCGTGGCAGGAGATCACCGACATACCGTTATCGATAACTGGACATGTCATTGTCGTAGCAACGAGCCATTATCAATAACTGAGATTGCCAGTATCGTAATCGGGACATGCCATTGTCAGAAACGGGACATACCATTATCATCATTCAATCCAAACTTTTCGGAATAACTCCTTCATTTTGAACCTAATCCACTGCCATCTTGGAGCCAACTCGGGCTCTACCCTACAAAGGATCCAGCCCAACCCTAATTCCCCCGCTGCAAAAGATTAAAGCCCACCCAAACACCATTTCGGCTCTCCCAAGTATGCTCCGTCCTTCCCCTTTCCCCTCCAATTTTTTTCCCAATCCAATGTTCACAGCCTCGACTAGGCAGTAGCTAACGATATACCACACTCGGGTGGGGAAGAGACATGGCTACCTGCATCCGAGGTCCACCGATGTCGGTGGCCTATACGACGCCGCACTTACCTAAATCCCAATCCTCGCTTCGACAACGAAGACGAAGCCTAGGAGTCGTCCTCGCTAGCTTATCCTCCTCGTCGTCTAACGTACCTATCCCTCCTCTAAACCCTAAGGACTCGTTCCTAGAGAAGGTGGGTTTCGCGGCCGCTAATATCCCCGAGATGCTTCTAGAATGCGCCGAATCCATGGAACCCGATGCGCTGCCGTTTAACGACTTCGACAGTGGCCCGGAGATGAGGATGGCCGGACCTGAAACTGTAATTTCTACCCCTTCCTCTTTTCCTTTGCGACGAGTTTAGTTCTTGAGCTTCTGTGTGAACGAATGTAACCGCGCGAATTGCTTGTTGATAGGCGAATAAGCCTCGGAGGCGGCGGAGGAGAAGGCGCAAGGACCTGGCGACTTTTCTCTTCTCGAAGAGGATTGTGTACATTGGGATGCCTGTAAGTTAGTTTCCTGCATTTGCCCCTTTGGATTTTGTTTCGCTATTCGGTCGTGGTGATAGGGATTAACTTCGACATCGTGTTGTGCTTTGTGTTAGTTGGTGAGTGAAGTTGCGGAGCTTATAATCATGCAGCTGATGTACCTGAGTAAAAGGGATAAGAATAAGCCTATATATTTGTATATTGATTCCACGGGAACATCTCAGGATGATGGTGAACTTGTAAGTGTCTTTTTTTTATATGCTTCTGCTTCGATAGACAGGTGGATGAGGGAGCTTTCTAGGGACCTCAATCTACTAAATCTCTGAAAACTGTACCAGAATTGTAGTTGCCTTAACCACGAATGTATCAGAAATTGAAACATGTTTTCATGTCCATTGGGATGGGCATCGGTTGTGTGCTAATTTTGGAATATGAGCATGTAGTTTATGTTTGATTTAATGTAGAACTTCCCCACTTCCCCACGGAATATATCTGCAGTCCAAGGTGGGAAATGACTTTGTGGGAGTTGATTATTTAGATATAGCTACATGGAGTACTTGCAACTTAGCAGTACATATCAGATAAGGAACATGCTATAGATTTTCTTTTTTTCACATTTCACTTGTTGTTGCTTTTAGTAGTTGATTAGAGAAGCTTTCTCTAAGATCCTCTCCGTTAACTTCACCTCCTCCCTTTTCACACAGGTCGCATCGGAATATCAGGGGTTGGCTATCTACGACGCACTGATGCAATTGAAAACCGAGGTTCAATCATTTTAACCCGATCAAATTTTATTCAGAGAATGCATTTCCACTATTGTTGGATGGAGCATTTCAATGTTAGAGACTGGGTTCCGGAGTAGATGAGTAAAGTAACATAGTAGCATTGTGTCTATTAATAGCCTGATGGATGTCTATCCTGTATCTATTTAAGTAAGGTGAAAATTATCTTAAGTGCTATGGTAGAATTTGGATATTGGGGATGACTTTGAAAGGTATATTGGGGATGACTTGAACTGTATCCTTGTGATTGCTCTTCCAGATTTATACCCTTGGTCTTGGATATGCTTACGGCCACTCTTGTCTGCTACTAGCTGCAGGAACAAAGGGTAAACGTTATATGTTGAAACATGCAACAGGTATAATGATACACAGTTGGCTATCCAAATTCTCTGTCCATTATTGATGCAGTCTTCTGTATTGCGGATGTTAAGTAGTCTGTTTAACTCTTCACAGCGTTGATCAATGAGCCATCCATGGTGCCTGTATATTCGGTCCAAGCCAGTGAGGTTCTTATTCGTGTAAAAGAGGTTTGTTTATCTCAGTATTCCCTTGGAAAAAGAATTTAAAAAAAATCTCTCGAACCTCATTCTTACCCCTATTTTCATTCTTAGTCACTCCAAAACATTTGAAGGTTCAATAAGGCAACTCCAGTTTACAGTGATCAGTTCTCGTAATGTTCATCTCCGTTCTACTTTTGTATAAATGAATCAGCTCTTTGGCTATCCTAGATGATTGGTCAAGATGATTGATGGCCAAGTGTTGCAATAGGTATTTTGAGTGCAACCACAAAAAATAAAGGTTTGGCGTAGGTTGAAATCCTTGCTTTGAGTTCGTTGTAATCATTCGTCATTCCTGTCGTGAAGGTGGAAGTATGAAGTTGTAAGAGTTTTGTTGATTCTCTAAATTGACAACTGAAACCTTGCATCTACGGAACGGAAATTTATTTTGCACGTCTTCTTCTGTTTTACATTTTCTCCTCTTTCTAGGCGGAACATAACAAGGGTCTGCTTGCGAAACTTTTTGCCAAACACACAGGCAAAGTGAGTCCCCCCATTGATATGGTGTATATTTCGGGTACTTTATGAAAAGTAGCTCATTTCTGAACTTGGTTACTTATCCTTATCCTGGTTGTTTGACAGCCTGCTGAGGTCGTGGCCCAGTCAATGGAGCAAGGGCTTCTACTGAATGTCGAACAAGCTATAGAATATGGAGTCTGTGACAAGGTCGGCCCACAAAATATTCTTTCATTTGTTAAATTCTGTGATTGCTGGTCGTCCCATGCAACACGCTGCATATCGTTGATGATGTTTACACACTGTGCCTGCAGATTTACAATCCTGGAAAAGACCATGGACTGCTAATGCATATGCCGAAGAAGAAGGAGGCTACGGCCATTCCAAAATCTTCGAAGCGGAGGTATCCCGGAAAATTGGACTTTTTTAAGATCCCGGGAGACCAGCTCTCCTGATGGACGGGATAAGCTTATTCGTCGTAAACCCGAGGACAATGTTAGATTCTGGGGCTGCTTGTGCAGGGCCTTCACAAATTTTGGCAATTCTTGAGATAACCAAATGGCCAAGTGAAGCCTATAAACGTCACCTGAGATGAAATATTAAAGAGTGTTGGTAAGCAGGGTAGATTAGTCTCACAACACATGTCAGAAAATCTTGAGCTTGCTTTTTTTTTAGGAACAAATTTAGCTTGCTGAATTTGTTTGCTATTGCTGTTTATTTCCTAGTTTCAAGGTTTAAAACCCCATTTTGGGCGATTACGGTGGACTTGCCCATTACTTCATCGCGCATTGACATTTAATAGCTCTACGGGAGATATAATTAGATAAGCGTCAAGTATTCTGATATTTAATATATTCAGGAGATATAAAAAAAAATATGGAATATCTCAATTTTGATATTCGGTATTTCTTCGAAGATATAAATATGCAATATTTGTATTTAATTATCTCTGCATGTGCACTTTTCCCTGAAATAAAACAACGGTTCGAGATATCCCTGTGGGCCTTACATAAATCAAGGGCCCAAACCGGGTGGGCCCCGAACAGTTACCCGCTAGTGCAATTCTTAATTCCCATGTTTATCCATAAGGACTTAATTAGTTACACCGCCGGTCCACTTAAGGGGTCTGGATTGGGCACGGAATGCTCAGATTCCGAACCGTTCGGAATGAAGACACGCAGGGACTTTTTTGCAAACGCGCTAAAATTTCGGGACCAAAATGAAAAAAGCCACGCACAAACGCAGGCCGGATACAAATGCCATTATCACGTGACTGCGCATGCCAGTATCACATAACTGCGCATGCCACTATCACATAACTACGCATGCCAGTGTGACCTTTTTGCAAAAACGCTAAAATATGGGGGACCAAAATGAAAAAAACCACGCGCGCCATTATCATCAACGGGACTTGCCACTGTCACAAAATACACATGCCATTATCACATAACTGCGCTTGCCATTATCACATAACTGCACTTGCCATTATCACATAACTACGCTTGCCACTGCGGTCCCCCCTTCACTCCAAACCGTACGGAATCGATTCCTTCACTCCGTGCTCAATCCAGACCCCCACATAAGACCCAATACAAAGTCGAGCGCCTCCACCTCTCCAACAACCTCCCGTCCTTGTCCCGTGTCTTTCCTTTTCAGGTTTCCCCTACAAAGAAGCGCCACTTTACACCAGTCACCCCGCGACGACGCCGTCCCGCTCTCTCTCTCTCTCTCTCTCTCCTCATTCCCACGTTTTGATTAGCCTCGACGGAAAAGTAAATCGCGATCACCTCATAGAGATTATGTCGGTCCAGAGGATCGAGAGAGGGGATCTGTGGAGGAGTAGGGCGCGCGAGCTGCAGCTCCGCCTCCGGGACCGTCTTCGTGTTGCCGTCGACATCCGACTCCGCCGCTCCTCATCTTCCGACGGCGACGGATACTTCTCCTCGGCGGTCATCCACCGCTGGCTCTCCCGGTTCCGTGACTTCCGCCGCGATTCCCTCCAGTCACCCTCCGCTTTCTACCGGAAACAAGGTCGGTTGTGACACCTCGTTTAGGCTCCGTTTGTTTCTCCGACAAATGACTTATCGCGTTTTCCTAGTTGATCGGTTTTTCTTCACTAGGAACATATTTTCCCTTTCTGGCGAAACAAACGGAGCCTTAATGATGCTCCAAACTCTGTTTTCCTTAATCGTGTTAGCTTATTTCGCTGCAGTTAGTAAAGACTTCAACGCGGAGGAGGATTCCATTATAATTAGGATGCTTCAGTCTCTGGCTGCTCCTCTTATTGGGAACATGTGCTACGTATTCATGAATGGTCTTAACCGTGTACAGGTAACGATCTCGTTTTGTCACTGGCTCGGACTTTTGCACGTTTTAAACTGATCGTCAGGTGATTGATTTGGATTCCCTGTTGTATGTGTACGGGTCAGGTGTATGGCGTGGAGAAATTACACGATGCGTTGCTGAAGAGGCCAAAGGACAAGTCTCTTTTAACGGTATGGATATCTTGTTTGTTGTGTTGTCTTGCTGGCTCGGATTTGTTGGCTGGTGATGTGGATTTAACTCTCCTCTCTTTTTTGGGCAGGTGAGCAATCATGTTGCTTCCATTGATGATCCCTTTGTTATTGCCTCGTTGCTGCCACCGAGAGTTCTCTTGGATGCTGAGAATTTAAGGTGGACTCTTTGTGCTTCCGACCGATGCTTTACCAACCCTGCAACATCGGCGTTCTTTCGATCTGTCAAGGTGTTGCCTGTTTCCCGTGGAGACGGGATTTATCAGAAGGTACCCTCGTGCAATCCCCATCGCATTTATATTTCTTTTTGTCTGATAAGCAGGATACTCAGATGCATTGTGTGCTGTAACCTACCTGTTATCCATTTTCAAGCATCCTCCTTGCATCTTATGTTTCTGGTCTCTTCTGGAGGAACAAATATCTACTTTATATTTAGCTACCAGCCTCAGTGTAAAATTCAAAATCAATAGAGAAAGCCTCCCTTCTAATCCGAGCCTTTAGGCTGCATGTTTCTTGCTGTTCCAGAGCTGCAACTGCACCTAAACTTTGCCTGCGTGACAGTAGCTATTTACCGATAGATGTAGTTGGGAAGTTAAACAAAGTCAAGTTTAGTGCTTCCTTAAAGGTTGCTGTTTGATTTTAATGCTCTATCATGAGTTGCCTTTTTCTGCCAAGATCTAGTTGGCCTTTCTGTATTTCACCGGTCTTGTTGATCCCATCTTGTTACTCTTCTATCTGAGCACAGGGTATGGACATGGCTATTGCAAAGCTAAACAATGGTGGCTGGGTCCACATTTTCCCAGAAGGTAGCCGCTCTCGAGATGGCGGGAAAACCTTGGGGAGCCCCAAAAGAGGTGTTGGGAGGTGAGAATCTATCTTCCATACAGTTTATCCTTTTCAAAATTTTCTTCTTAAGATCGTGAGAGGCTGTTGTAAGGTTCATCTTATTTAGAGGAGAAACTTTGTCTTTATAATGACTTATGTGCCATGTAGAAACATGTTAAATACATGGTCTCCAAGAGTTGGGGTTTCTAGAAGGTCATGACATTAGGTTTATGTTCCAGTTCAAGTTCAAAACATCCGACTGCAGAGATTTATTTGAAATACCCTTTCTGAAAGAAAAAAAAGATACTTCTTGGACGTATTGGTTTGTCGTTGTCTAGACACGAGGGACTGATTTCTCTTGTACTTGACAGGTTGGTGCTTGATGCTGACCATATCCCTATTGTTATCCCTTTTGTTCATGTTGGGATGCATGAGATCATGCCAATCGGAGCCAAGTGCCCAAGGATTGGTAAAACAGTAAGTTATTATCTTCTCTCTGCGGAATATACTGTTGATTCAGTTCACATTTAGTGTTGCCAGTCATTGCCAGTGCTTTCTCCCCTGCGTAACTAAATTCTGAAAACATGTAGGTGACAGTTCTTGTTGGCGACCCCATCCATTTTGACGATTTGCTTGATGCGGAAGTGAGCCAGCACATATCAAGAGGAAAACTGTACGATGCTGCAGCCTCAAGAATCGGCCATAGACTACACCAACTGAAAATCCAGGTCGAGGCATTAGTGTCTGAGCAGGCTAGGATGTTACAACATGCTACAGATGGCAGTTCAACGGAGGCAGCTGTTACGTTGAACGATGCTGAACGAGAAACTTTGTCCGCTGAAGACCGTGTATTTAGACAAGAAAATCGTGTAAAACTGGATCAGGAGTCGACCACTTCCATTTGGCATCATGAAGGTGGAATGTTGTCCAAGTTCCGCGGCATGGACTCGAGCGAGCTACTGGGCTTTGCAGCCAGAGCACTGTTTGCGAGACATAGATCGATGGAAACTGCGTCTGCCAATAGCGAGACAGCCCCGTTGAGAGCATGGAAACAATTTCTGGTAGCTAACTTGGGACAATGGAGTACCTGCTAACAAGAAACTTCTCTGCCTTGGTTGAGTGGCTTGGAATTGTAGTCGTTTACCTTGCGAAACAATAGAAGAGTTTTTGGCCCATCCCATATTTCAGGCTTTCGCTGTCAGTTTGCTTAAATTACAGCCATTCCATTGTAAATGTTTTAACACTGTAAAAGTACATTACATCCAGACTACGTTACGGGCCCTTATCTTCCATCGTAATTGTTTTACCACTCTGACACTGTTTTTTGGATAGGATAGCTAATGAAATAATTGTGTTTGGATATGATAATTAGGTGATGGATAAACAAAAATTTTGAAATTAATACTCTTGTTTTTGGACTGATGCTAGCAGTGATCACCAAGGAAGAAGCTGACAGAGGGAGGCTATAGGAGGTGGGTGGCTCGTAGATTTTTTTTATAATCTATAACACTTGAATCATGATTTTTTTAATGTCGCTAGAGCAAATATTCATTAATATAAAATATGCACATTAATAATTAAAAAATAGTTTGATTCTACTAATCAAAATTTGCTAAAATAGTTGATAAAAGTATTCTGAGAGAGAAATAAAAACTTGAATTTTTGTTTACATAAATCTTGATCATAGAAAAAATAATTGGCTAAAGTGATCGAACACTTGCAATGGGAAAAACCGAAAAGGCCACGGTGTCTGCAGTTTTGCCGCTAACGATACCGTATGATATCAAAGCGGGGGACGAGGAGGAAACGACGAAGTGGATAGTTTCCCTGAACACACAAAACGACATCGTTTAGAGCCTACCTGCCGAGGCAAAACATCATCCCCACGCCCCCATTCCCACTCCTCAATTTCACCTTTACAGATCACACCGTTCCCTCTCTCTCTCACTGCCGCTTTCAAATTCCAAAAAGAGCAACAATTTGGAAAAGGAGGGGCAAAAAGGAGAAATCACATGGCCGAAGAGGAGTCGGAGCTAAGCGACAAGCAGAAGAAAGAGATCGCGAGATGGTTCCTCCTCAACTCCCCCGCCGGCGAAATCCAATTCGTCGCTAAAGGTTCTTTCCTTGCATTGTTCTCTAACTGAGCTTCCTCTTCGATCTACGCCCTTCGCCGTTACTAGCTGCTATTCGACGGTTATTTTGATTCTCTTGCGACGTTGCCGTTTTGTAGATTTAAGATCGGTTCTGGACGACGACGGAGTGTACAACGAGGCGGCTTCCGATTCTTTCCCTTCGTACAACAAGGCTCACATGATATGCCTCGATTTCCCCGACAGGAGCGGCGACGTTAGTATCTGTACCTCTCATCTTCCCGATCCGCTGCGAAACGACGGAGTTTTAGTTTAACATTGCTTGCATTTGGAATCTGTTGCTTCCAGGTTCTGGTTACGGCGCACAATGAGCTGGACAAGAATGAGTACCTTGATCCTAGGACTATGCAGGTTGCTGTGGTTGACCACGTTAAGCAAGTAAGTCTCTCTGTAGCGTGTCTCCTGTTCCGCGAGTGTTCATCCGCTGCTCGGTTGTCGTCATTCCTTTTTTCACCACGATGTGCTAAATTGGCTCAGGTTTGTACAGTGGTGAGACCTGCTGCTGACGAGGAGCTTTATTCGCCATACGTTGAAGAGTTCCGGTGTGTATCTCCATTTTTGTTATTCGTTTGTTGATGCGGAGTGAAATTATGCATTGTGGTCGCACGAAAAGAAGTTCTCTTGGATCTAGCATTTCAGATTCATTTTACTTCAGATATTAATTCCTTCCTTTTTTGCAGCTGTGCCGTGGATGCCGAACTACTCAAGTATGTTGGTGAAGCTTATCCAAAGGGAGTCTGTTCGGTCTACTGTGTGAATGGAAAAGATGCAGAGGGGCCTGGGTCAGATTTTGAGCTCGTTGTGGTGATTTCAGCAGCTAAAAACAGCCCACAAAATTTTTGGTAAGTAGTTTTAGTGGAATATATTTCAGTAATTGCCCATAAGCTTTAGTGTTAAATGTAATGCCTTGCTTATTCTGCTGCCATTGTATGTTCGGAATGACTTTTTCCTGGATTTATAGCAACGGAAGTTGGCGTTCTGTGTGGAATATTGAGTTCAAGGATGATGCACAGATTCTGGAAGTAAGAGGCAAACTACAGGTGGGAGCTTCCTATGGCAATTCTCTAGAAAGTTGGAAACAAGCAAATTTTACTGCTTGATGTGAAACCGGTGGGTGTGGTTATCTGCTTCATCTGGTATCCTTTTGCCTTTAGGTGGGAGCTCATTATTTTGAAGAGGGAAATGTCCAGTTGGATGCAAAACATGAATGTAAAGATGCAACCATCTTTCAGGTCACCACACTCTTCAAGATTCTTTTGCTTCTACTTCTTTTTGTGTGCGATGCGTCACTGATAACTAATGGTCAGCAACATGATGCATGGTGATAGGGCATTATACATTAACTCGGTCTATTATTAATTGGGGAAATTGAAAATTTGTGAATTTTATTCTAAATTTGTAATGACAAACTGTTTTCTATTGAAATAAAATGAGATGTTGACAGTTAGTTGTACTTGTTTCAGTCCCCTGAAGATTGTGCAGTTTCCATTGCAAATATCATTCGGCATCATGAGACAGAGTACCTTGGATCACTTGAGGTTCTCAATGTCTTCCTTTGTACACTTGCATACTTGAATTTTTGGATGCTCACCTTTTTTTTTCCTTGAGATATTAACGTTTTCATATTGCAGGTATCTTACTCAAACTTGCCAGATACTACATTCAAGGTAATTCAAGTACTAGATGACTATTCACCTTTGCCCAAGTTTATATGCAGGGTTTTGCATATGAAATAGATGCCAAAAAGATTGTTTGAACATGAAACACGTATCTGGTTGAAACTGTTAGAAAAGGAGATGCTTAGAGCTAAAACAAAGAGCGGTTTCAAGCCTTCGTTGTTTTGGTTACTTTCATATCACATGTTAACCAAAGAGTTGTTTCAAGCCTTATTATTTGGTCAAGTTAACCAAAGTTTTTTGACCCTTCATTACATTCATGTTACATGAAATTTGGGTCTCGCTCCTTCGAAATTTAAAGTAATCTTCATCATGGCCTAACTTGAGTGATCTAACGTCATTCGTATGATGTCAACAGTAGAGACTGGTTTCTTTCTTCTCATGCTATCCTGGTACTTTCTTGTGCATTTACTGAAACATCTGCTTCAATACAGGATCTCCGAAGGAAACTTCCCGTCACTCGCACGTTGTTCCCATGGCACAACACGTTACAGTTCAGCTTGACAAAAGACATTCAGAAGGAACTTGGAATAGAAAAGTGAGGGCCTTCCTCTGCCAGCAACAGCAACTCATCAGGGAAAAAGATCTCTGCGACAGTTTGAAGACAATACTGCCGTTGCTTCTTGATCTTCTTTTGCTTAGCAGAAATCGACGATATATTAGTTCGCCTCAGTTTTGGCGTGTGATCGTGTACCGTTCCCTTTCATTTCTGTATAGTAGCGACGTCGGTGATGATTAAAGTTTGCTGGGCATAGATGCAGCAGCACTTGGACCTGATTTTTTGGTACATACCAAAAGATTTAGAACCAATGTAGCCATCTCATCTTGTCAAAGAGTTCCATTGTACGTGTGGTCCAGATAAAAAAAAATTCGTGCTTTCCGTTGCCGGGAATTGAACCCGGGTCCCCTGGGTGAAAGCCAGATATCCTAACCACTGGACGACAACGGATTATTGATGTTGGTTTACCATTATGTTTTTATTTAATAAATTTTATGCTTCGAGTCTCTGCTCCCCGGTAGGGTTTTAGATCTTCTTCTTAAAACCCGGTCTCGTCGCCTCTCTGTGGGGTTTCTAGATAGAGTAGGCGCTTTTCTGTGGAAGAAACGAACAGATCTGGTTTTCATTTTTATTTTTAATTTTTTGAGGTAAGTAATGCTCTGGGGTGATGTTGCTTAGCCAAATCAGATAAATGGAGTGACGTGCTCCACCGCCAAACAAAGGCCAAAATCAGATAAATGATGTTGCGGCCTTTTAAGTGTGTGTAGAAGCGCGTCGCCCCTCCTGTCTATCTGCTGATAACTCTTTGGGATCGGTTAATTGTCTGACCAGAGCATGTATTTACCTAAGTATTTTGTTAAGTACCTTGATTTTTGTTTTATGATCCCATCTTAATCTTGATTAGGAGGTTTGGGTTCAAGCTGGGAGACTCAATCCCAGCTATCGTCAGTTTTTTATTGCGACGACCCAGTTCATGGGTTTTGGCGAATCCCAGCTCCAGCGAGTCTCGTTGCGTTAACTCGGAAGTTATCTGATCGTTGCCATCCCCCTCGGGGTGTAAGATCTGGAAGATGGACGCGGAAATACCGAGTAAACTGTTGTTTATTTTTGAAGGATACCTAGTAAAATGTTTTTTTAGGAAATAGTAAAATGTTAATGGAGGCAGAATTTGTCGGTTAATATTATTAAATTAATATTTCATAATTATCTTTTTTCCGTAGTTTTCGATTGTTCGCATTTTGACAAATAGTTTAAAAGAGTTGCTTTAACTCTAAAAACCGATGTCTGCATCGGCTTTGGATTGGATACGGAGTGAAGGAATTGATTCTGAACGGTTTGGAGTGAATGGGGACCGCAGCGGCAAGCGCAAGTATGTGATAATGGCAAGCGTAGTTATGTGATAATGGCAAGTACAGTTATGTGATAATGACATTTGTTTTTGTAAAAACGGCAAGTCCCCGTTGATGATAATGGCACTCGTAATTTTTTTCATTTTGGTCCTCGTGTTTTAGCATTTTTGCAAAAAGGTCACAATGACATGTGCAGTTATGTGATACTGGCATGTGCAGTTATGTGATACTGGCATTTGTATCCGGCCTGTGTTTGTGCGTGATTTTTTTTATTTTGGTCCCCATATTTTAGCGCGTTTGCAAAAAAATTCCAGCGTATCTTCATTCCAAACGGTTCGGAATAATAGCATTCCGTACCCAATCCATACCCGTCTGCATCAAGATGGTCAACTACAACAATGAGATTCTTGGTCTTGTAGTTGCTGAAGATGTTTATAGAATCTATCGTCTTAGTTGATATTTTCCTTTTAATTTTTTTGAGGAAATATATTTTTGCCTTTTAATTGTGTACTACAATACTTCCGTTCTTTATCTCGTATTTCAAATCAGTCTAGATAACATTCTGTAAAACAGAACCAATTTTTAGGTGATCGGATACAACGTACATCCTAAATGTAATTTGGTCCTTAACATTAATTTCTATCTAAATATATGGAACTACCAAAATACTCTTCTATTACTTTAAAATTCTAAAATCACAATAAAACATACCAACTCCTAGGAATGACAAAAAGATCGAGACCCGTAGGTCAAACCTTTGCCCTACCTTACAACTACCTTACGAGTCTAAGGTTTGTTGGGCCTATGGTAGGGTAAAGTATGTATCAACCTTTAAAGTCAAGTTCTGAATCTGGATAGAATTCACATAGACCGAGACCCAAAACTCTACTCATAGGTCCATGAATGAGACCATAATATATAATATATCCTACTTCATTTCATCTAGATTAATGTATAAATATTATATTCTCCCTAAATCTTAAATTTTTACATGGAAAATTGGTAAGATTACTTGCTTCTCGACTTAAAATTAAATATTAGTATCTTTTTATCATTTAATGTTAAAGTGGAGGTAAGCATCAATATACTTGTTTTAATATTTTACATTAAAATTTAAAAATTATTTTTAAGTCAATAGGTTCATGGGTAATGAATTTTGTGTTGGGAAGTTGCTCGAAATTTGGAGGTCTAGCGGCCAATAGTGACCTAGCGATCGCTAGGGACTGTCACAGAAGCTGAGGGTTAGCGCTCGCTAGGTGTCGCGCAGCAGAAGTTTCTTGTTTTGACTCGGACTTGTTTTGGACTACTTTGATGACCTAGATAGGTTCTAAGGTGTGCAAGGGTTTGTCTATATATATATGAGAGCATGTTACCCTAGTTTGCATAGTTTTGTGATTCATGAACTCACCAACAAAAGATCTCTTTCTCTCTATGGAGGTAGGCAGTCGGCCAAACCACGTTATCTTTTGTGTCGTTGTTTACATTATTATTTCCTAGGATTGATTCCTAACAACCGGTATCCGAGCTTAGGTTGAAGGATGGTAGGTTTTGGCGCAAAGTTTGTCTTGGTGAAGTTCGATGGATCTTCAAATTCGGGTTATGGCAAAGGCGTGTCAAGGATCTGGTGGTGCAGCAAGGAATGGTCAATGCGATCTCGGAGAAGAAGCCTGAGAAGATAGGGAGAAATATTAGAAAGTGTTGGAGGCCAATGTAGTAGCGATGATTCGCTTGTTCTTGGCGGATGATGTGATGTATCTTGTCATGGATGAGGAGTCACCAGCTGAGGTTTGGAAGAAGTTGGAGCACATGTAAATGTCAAAATCGTTATCGAACAAGCTCTATCTTAAGCAAAGGTTGTACGGGCTTAAGATTATGGATGGCTCAGATTTGAGCCATCACATAAATGGTTTCAATCAACTAGTGACTAATTTGAATAGGGTTGATGTAAAGTTCGAGGACAAGGACAATGCATTGTTGCTGCTGAATTCCTTACCAGGTTCTTACGAGAGTTTGATTACAACTCTAACTTAGGCCAACGAGTCCTTGGTGTTGGAGGATATCATGGGTGCTCTATTGGTATTTCATCAAAGAAAGAAGGTCTGCGACGAACGAGGAGAAGGGCTAGTCCCGCATTTCTTTTTCTTCTTAGCTGGAACATTTTTAACGTCAACATCAACCTAGTTTGTTACCCCCCACAAGCCGGATTATGGATTACCAGTCCAAGATTGAGTATATGAGAATTGAATGCAAAGGCTTGGTAAAAATATCAGCAACTTGACTTTCAATAGCAATATAGATGACCCGCGCCAGCCTTACTTGAATCTTTTCTCGAATCAAATGACAATCAATCTCGATGTGTTTAGTCCTCTTATGAAGAACTGGATTCTCAGTCATATGAATAGCTGATTGATTATTGCAATAAACAGAGGTAGCATCCCGCTCTGGAACTCCCAAATCATTCATCAGATGGCGAAGCCACTGCACTTCACAACTAATTACGGCCAAAGATCTATATTGATGTGAGCAAGCCTAAGGACACACCTACTATCAAGCTTGTAGACTCGCAGCAAGTTCAAGTTCCAATTGGGCCAATGACAAGAGCAAGAGCTAGGAAGTTGCAATCTGACTTCAATGGACTAATGCAAGAAGTTTGGGCTCAAACAAGTGCGTGGAGGACCAAGGACGTCCAAGAAGTCCAAGGGAGGCCCATGCACGTTTTGGAAGCTAAATGGGAAGTTTGAGATGCACGCAATCTCCTGGATGCATGCGCACGTGAATTTCAAGCTTATCTTGGACATGCGTCCCTAAATTTTAGGAATTGCATTTACTATGTTTTAGGACGTGATATTTACTAGATATTCTATTAGTTATCTATGTTTAGATTGTTTTCCTACTTAGTTGAATAATTCGGCCAAAATCCCTTTAAATTAGGAAGGAGAGTTTTGGCCAGCCTTGAACTCCTTATTAGGAGTTAGTTTTCGTTTAGGAAATTGTAAGACTTATGGAGCCTATATAAAGAGGCATCCTCATTCAATAAAGACATAACAATTCGGAGAATTACTTAGCATTGGCTAATTGTGAGTTTAGATACTCGTTTGTTCTTGCTTAGGCTGGTGAGTCGTCTTGGCTAGAATTTATCTTTCACTTATCAAGCGGATCATCCATCCCCGCTCGTGGCGTGATACGACCTTAGGTCAAGGTTCAGAAGCTCTTGCAGCGGGTTAAGGTTCAATTTCGCGCCTTAGTTCTTGTGAGTTCTTTGTGAGTTGTGATCTGTTCCATTCTGAAGTAACAAACGGTCCGAGTTGTGAGTCTTTTCCGCTGAGATCCATATCATATATTCACCTTCTAAAGATGATCTGGATACAGTTGGTTGCTTCTTTGATTTCTATGAGATTAGTGAATTCCCAAGGTAAACATTAAACCCTGTTGTTGATCTTCTTGTATTCAAATAATCTCCTTAATCAGAATTACAAAGTCCTTTTAATCTCACGTCAGAAGCTGCAGGGAAAAAGAGACCTAGAATTGGTTACTTTTTTAAGTACCTCAAAATCCTATGTATTGCCTTCCTATGCATCACATTCAAATTAGATAAAAATTGACTGAGATGATGTGCAAGATAAGTGATGTCAGGTTTGGTGTTGGTTAAGTAAATTAGCTTATCAACAACCTTTCTATACCAAGATGAGTCTTCCAGAATTTCAATCCCATCATCTACTTTGCTGACCTCCAAATTCTGCACTATTGTAGTCCTCATGGATTTACAATTGAGAAAACTTGTATCTCTTAGCATCTCAACAATGTATTTACATTGACATAAGTGAATCCCAGATATAGACCTTGCAACTTCAAGACCAAGAAAGTACTTTAAACATCTCAAATCCTTGATTTTTAGCTT
Source organism: Hypericum androsaemum (assembly GCA_963995505.1). Taxonomy (NCBI): domain Eukaryota; kingdom Viridiplantae; phylum Streptophyta; class Magnoliopsida; order Malpighiales; family Hypericaceae; genus Hypericum; species Hypericum androsaemum. Next base: position 11,600,596 of record OZ023190.1, read on the forward strand.
TCGATCAAGATAAGACTTAATCTTATTGATCAAAATTATATCAGAACCAGCAACTATGATGTCGACCACTTAAATGGGTAGGCAAATAAATGAATCGCTCCTTGTTATAGTGAAGACTGAGTAATCTGATTTAGATTGAATGAAATTAAAAGACAGAATTAGTGAGGATAGTTTAGCGAACCACTGTCTGTTGACTTGATTTAGACCATAAATGAGCTTTCTCAGTTTGCATACTTGTCCCCCTCCTGCATCCCAACCAAGAGGCAAACACTTGTACACTTCCTTTTCGAGATCTCCATAGAGAAAAGCATTATTGACATCCATTTATTCAAGAAACCATCTTTTGGATGCTGCCAAAGCCAATACTAATCGAACTAAAGTAAGTTTGGCAACTGGTAAAAAAGTCTCCATGTAATCCAGGCCAAACGCTTGTGCATACCCCTTTGCCACTAAACATGCCTTGTATCTTTCAGTACTCCCGCCTGCACAATGTTTAATTTTGTAGATCCATCTACAACCAATAGACTCTTTTTTAGCTGGCAAAGACATGACATCCCATGTTTGATTGGCTTGTGTAGCTGAAATCTCAGTTTGCATAGCATCTCGCCAATATTGATATTGACTTGCTTCCTCAAAGGACTGAGGTTCATGAACTTAATCTGTTACTATGGTGTAATTCTTGTGTCCAGTGGCAAGATTAATATAAGACAAAACATCTGAGATTGGAAATAAACAGGGAGCAGAGGATACCTGACTAGGTGAAGGTTGATCATTCTTGAGTTGAACAATAACCTGTACCAGGATGAATGTAGTCATGTAGGTAAGTTGGTGGTATATGTGGCCTAATTGACCTTCTCAAAGGAGGAGAAGAAGTTAGGGAAGGTGAGGAATGCTGTGATATTGGTAAGCAAAGAGTATCTATAGGTAGAGGAGATAGAAAAGGTAATAGTGGATCATGAGCAGGTAGCGTAGCATCCATAGCAAAGGGAAGCTTATGTTGAAAAGGGAAATAAATCTCATAAAACTTGACATCTTGTGAAGAAAATATCTGATGTGTGTTGAGATTATATATATAGCTTGTAGCCCTTGAGACCTTGAGTATAGTCGAGATACACACATCTTGTGATAAAAATAAGTTTCATATGGTGTTTTATCTTGTAGGATGGTGGACGGAGTCAAATTGATTAGATATACAGCATGAAGTATACAAGCACTCCAAAAGGGAATAGGTAGGTAAGCTTTAAATCTTATGGCATTTGCAATATTAAGTATATATTGATATTTTCGTTCCACACGACCATTTTATTGTGGTGTATGTATACAAGTAATCTCGTGATTAATCCCTCTGTCATGTATAACTTGTAGCTCTAGTATGATCATCTACAATGGTAAGAAAGTATGAATATCCATCGTAGGAGAGAGTATGATAGGGCCCCCCAAATGTCAACATATACTAGTTCAAAAGGAAAGGCTGCTCTACTAGTACTTAGAGAGAATAGGCTACGCTTGTGATTTGTATAATGGCAACAAGAGTAGTGTGCAACATATCTATCAGACACTACAGAATGTATCTTATTCAAAACAGATAATTTGGAGCTAGGTAAATGCCCCAATCAACAAATCCATCAGTCTATGTCATGATGGATATATGACGCATTTACAGAGAGGATAGGATTTATGGTTAAAGAGTATGCTTAGTGTAGTACATGTCGTTGATCTTGTCGGCAAAACCAATCATCGTCCCCTTGGTTAGGTCATGTATCAAGCAAGAAGATCCACAAAAAATAAGTGAGTATGGTGTGGCATCCGTCAATTTGCTTATATAAATCAAATTAAAGGCGAAGCCAAGCATATGTAACACATGCTTCAAGATAAGTTCCTCTGTCAATGCAACAGTTCCCATATGTAGAGCTTGAATCTTCATGCCATTTGGTAAAGTAACAAAAGTAGGAGGAATAAGTGAATAAGAGGAGTAATAATCAACAATACAAGTCACATATATAGCAGCTTCTGAATCGAGAATCTAAGGGAACTGCATTGTTGTTGTCTTGGAAATGTACAGATTCATAATCATACCTGCATAATGAGATGCTCCAAAATCCAAAAGTTGAGCTACAGTATAAGTAGAAACATGTCCAGATTGCTGATATTTTGTAGAACTCATTGAGACGTTAGCATTCTTGCTCTGGAAAGAAGCAAGTATCTCATTGAGCTGTTGTTGAATTTGGTTAAGTTGTGAGAACTGGGACTGAGCATGGAAAGACTGCTCCTCTTCTTGCATAATTATTCATAGCATTAACTGTAATGGGCCTTATCTTCCCAGTAGCTCCACCAGGGTAACCACGTAGTTTATAACATTTCTCCATCACATGGCTAGTTAAATGGCAATGAGAACAGACAAGAGGACTAGTTCCTGGTGGATAGCCATGAAGTTTAAAATATTTCTCAGCAATATATCCTATCATATTGCAACAAGAACAAATTAATTTTTTAGATGAATTCTCAAAGTGTTTACAATCTCCCTGTTGTGCAGCAAACACAGGTACTTTAACAGGTTTTGTTGTTGGTGCAGAAGCAGGGGAAGCAGGAGCACTACACAACTGCCTCTCGTGCTGCCTCAAGAGATAGAGAACACTGCTCATAGCAGGCAATGGATCCATAACAAGAATTTGAGTTCTGACAGAAGTAAAGTTGGCATTCAACCTTATCAGAAACTCGATGATTAGATCTTGCTGATGGTAATTCCTAACCAGATTAATAGCTCGACAGGTTGTTGCAAAATCACTTGCACACTCACAGTTAACCAATGTCCTAAACTGAGCCAACTTCTCCCAAATACTCTTATACTTGGTGTAATAATCCTTCACAGACAAAACTTCTTGAGATAACAAGCTAATAAAACTCTTCAACTCAGCTATTTGGATCGGATCACTACCACCAAAATGCTCTTCAATTTCATCCCACACATCAACAGCATACTCATGCCATTGTAAGTTATCCACTAGATCAGCATCTATAGATCTCACTATCCAGCTAAAAACTATGGTATTACATCTCCTCCAAGATGAATACAGTGAATCTCCATTTAGAAGGACATGTAAGCTCTGATCTATGAAACCAAGCTTGTTCTTGAACTCAAGTGACATTTTCATAGATTAAAACTAACTCAGCGTTTTGCTCTAAGAGTAAAAATTATCCCCATTTAAAAATGGCGTGACAAGAATGGTAGCTGGGCTTTCACTTGGATGTACATAGTATGAGTTTGTAGTATAATCATTGTTTGAAACTAACTCAGCAGCCACGGCTATAAACTCGTACTAGATGAGAGGACAAGAGCAAATAAGAACGAACTCATAGTGGAGTGAAAACAAGGTCACTTCCTGGCCTTTCTTTATGAACATGAGGATGATGCAGCTCAGATCCAAAGCATTTTCTTATGCTCTCATACCATAAGAAGATATACATTTTGGGAGGAAGATGATTTCATTTTTCTCACTATGAAAGAATATGAGTGTATGTACACGAATATATACACAGGACAAAAGACATAATGATAACAATAGGAAAAAAGTTGTTTTTTTTGACGGTGAAAAAAGTTGTTAAAGGGCGAATCTCTCGGGATCCGCATGCTCCTCCGCTAGCTCGCATAACTTCACTTTAGTCACTGCATTTTCCCTTATCTCAGTTTTAGTCCTGCATTTTTTTTCTTCTTAGCTGGAACATTTTTAACATGCGGCCCAATAGAAACCGCCGCTAGCGGCCCAGTTGCACCTCCGCTCTGCCTTGGCCAACAAGTAGAAGGAATTCCCAAAACACAAAAAGCTCGCTCTCCTTCTCTCTCTTAATCTCCTACTTTACAACTCCAAACCCAATCTCGAGACTCCCCTTCTCTCTTCGCTTGGGATAAAGGAAATACCTCTTTTGCCCTCGTTTCCATCCAATATTCTCGATGGCGACCGCTATGGTGGAGGACACCAACTTCGAGGACGACCAGCTCGCGTCCATGACCACCGACGAGATCGCCCGGGCCTCCCGTCTCCTTGACAACGAGATTCGGATACTCAAGGTTCCTACTTTATCCCTTTCTCTTCTCCTCTTCGCTTCCTTTTAACTCGCATCGAGTCCTCTTTCTGGTCGGTCGGTTAGGGTTTACGCTTTCGAGAATTTTGGCGATTGGTTTCTGGAAATTGATTTGTTGTCGCTTCTTGTGAGGTAGGAGGAGTTGCAGCGAACGAACTTGGAGCTGGATTCGTATAAGGAGAAGATTAAGGAGAATCAGGAGAAGATTAAGCTCAACAAGCAGCTGCCTTACCTTGTCGGTAACATCGTTGAGGTGCGTTTACTGTTTAGGGTTTTCTGGCTGTATCTAGTTCGGGCTCGGTTTCGGCTTAAGATAGAAATTGCTGGTGCTAGGGTATGTGAGTTAGGTTTATTAACGATATGTGCGATCTTCAGATTCTGGAAATGAATCCGGAAGATGAGGCCGAGGAAGATGGCGCTAACATCGATCTTGACTCTCAAAGGAAGGGTAAATGTGTTGTGCTGAAGACATCTACCCGCCAGGTGAGCCATCTTTCTGTTGACTCTGTTGCTTGTTACTGTAGTTGGCAGTGGAAGCTTAGCTGGATGGAGGGGCCATATTTTGGCCATGTTTGTCCGGGTGTTTCTGGGTTTAGTATCTGCTTGTTTCTCATGAATTTAGATATTGCCGTGCCCCTTGACTGCAGACTATTTTCCTTCCTGTGGTTGGCCTTGTGGACCCAGACCAATTGAAGCCTGGTGACTTGGTTGGAGTGAACAAAGATAGCTACTTAATCTTGGATACGCTTCCATCAGAATATGACTCACGCGTAAAGGCTATGGAAGTTGACGAAAAACCCACGGAGGATTACAATGACATAGGAGGCTTGGAAAAGCAGGTACCTCAGCAACTTTAATACAGAAAAGTCCCAGCCCGACATTATTATTTTCTTGTAACTTCTTCTAATGTGATACCTTGGCAGATCCAAGAACTGGTTGAAGCAATTGTATTGCCAATGACTCATAAGGAGAGATTTCAAAAGTTGGGTGTCCGTCCTCCCAAAGGTGTTCTCTTGTACGGACCTCCCGGTACAGGGAAAACATTGATGGCCCGTGCCTGTGCTGCACAGACAAATGCCACTTTTCTGAAGTTGGCAGGCCCTCAACTTGTTCAGGTATATATAGCTTTTCATTCTGTATTTCTGAAGATAAGGCTAGGTAGCCTGGAATGGAAATGTTCACATCTACTTAAGTCCTGACAGTTTATCCACGGTGAGCTGACCCATGAAGAAACTTTTTACTGAATGTCCTACTTTTGACTTGTTTCTGTGGTGTATATCTGTATTCTTGAAGAGAGGCTATCTTGTTTTCGACTAGTTGTGACGTGTGGTATAGGATTAATTGGGCTGATTTTCCATGTAGATGCTCATTTCAAGTTGTTGTGGAGTATTAATTGAGCTGATTTTCCATGCAGATGTTCATTGGTGATGGAGCTAAACTCGTTCGTGATGCTTTTCAACTCGCTAAAGAGAAATCTCCGTGCATTATATTCATTGATGAAATTGATGCCATAGGCACTAAGCGGTTTGACAGGTATCTTATTCTTAACTTCTTAATGTAGCTTTTGCATTATTGCATGTTTAGAATATAACATCCTGTTTAAAAACAACTGTCGATTTCTGATGAATTCTGTTTTGTTATTAACAAAGATTGTTGCACTGCCTGCAGTGAAGTTAGTGGTGATAGGGAGGTACAAAGGACTATGCTTGAATTGCTCAACCAGCTCGACGGTTTCAGCAGTGATGACAGGATTAAGGTTTGGTTTTTAACGCATTCAGATAAGGCTTGCAAATCGTTTCTGCTGTAACAGTGTAACTATTGGCCAGTTAAAAATTAATATCATATTTCAGGTGATTGCAGCGACCAATCGTGCTGATATCCTTGACCCTGCCCTTATGCGTTCTGGTAGACTGGATCGAAAGATTGAGTTCCCACACCCTACTGAAGAAGCAAGAGCTCGGATTTTGCAAGTACGCTAGCCCGATTTGTTTCCCTTGATTTTATTGTTTATAATCACATCAATATGCAAATTTCTAAAAGATCTGTTGTGTGCTGTAACTGTAGATTCACTCGAGAAAGATGAATGTCCATCCTGATGTCAATTTTGAAGAACTAGCTCGGTCCACTGATGATTTCAATGGTGCCCAGCTAAAAGCTGTTTGTGTTGAGGCTGGGATGCTAGCTCTTCGACGCGATGCCACTGAGGTGATTTTTCTCTTTCACGAAAACTTCTTATGCAGTTACAAGGACCACCTAGACTAATAGACATCTTAGGAAGTAGTAATCTTCTACATGGATGCCTGAACTAGACTTTCCTAAACCATATTCTTGTTTGTCATCAAACCAGGTTAACCACGAAGATTTCAACGAAGGCATAATTCAAGTCCAAGCTAAGAAGAAATCAAGCTTGAATTATTATGCATAGATGCTTGGCAAGATGACAGCTTATGCAGCCGGGGCACAAGGCGAAAGAGGAAAAGTCGCTCTCTGGAACAAGAAGGCGATAACTGTGTCATTGTATGGCCCCCTTGTGCTTTTCGTTTAAATTTGGATCTAAAGGGTACAACACTTTGCTCACGCCTGTGATTTAGTGGATATGTTGATTATTCAGTAGTTTTGCTATTGTGTCCAACTTGATTATGCTTCAGCTCGAGTCATTTACTCTGGAGATCTCACATTCACAGCTCATGTTTTTCCACTCGAGGCCCTTAATGGACTGTCTAAGTTCCTACCTAGTACACTAATGTAGATTCACCATCGACCAGCTCCCACTAATCCAGCTAGTCTCCTACTCCTTCAAGTGCAATGTCTCATGGTGAAAAGTAACGGGCGTGAGGAGGTGGCGGCCGAGCTTCAACACGGGGGTGTATTCAGGATGGTTAGACAGACCCGATCAAGCACCCATCGCCCCCAGCCCAACACGACGAACCCAACCCCATCCTTAATCAAACTTGTCCGCCCCCTGCCCGGCGGCCACGCCATCCCCTCTCGAGACCCAACGCCCACCCCACTCCTCCCACTGCGGGGCGGAGTTGCCAGGCCGAACAACCAGTCTCCATTCGCCTGAACAGAAAGCCTCAACTCATTAAAGACCTAACCCCAAGAAGAGGTTGGGGTGTCGACTTGTATTTTTTGCATGCTCCCTGCGTGGTGATAGTTCCTATATTTCGTTTTGAATTCGAGTGAAGAGAGGCGAAAGAGCGTGGGAGACGGATATGAAAAAAAAAACGCATATTGTCATAGCTTCATTCATATGCATGGTTTTAAAAATATTTTTTGATCTCTCTAATTTAGTTAGATGTTATTCTAAGGTCTTTGTTGTCGGTCATCACTTGGGAAAAGACCCAAAGGTTCCCCTCTTTTATATTCTTTGTTCCTTATAAAATGCATGTGGTCTGGAAATTGAGACGTGGAGAGTTTTTTTTCCCAGCTAATGTTCTGCAGAATTTACAGGTTAGGAATTTATAATTTTACAGCTACATTTGAAGACAATCGAGACAAATCAAATGAGGCATTACAGAAATTATAGGTTAGGAACCTTCAAACTAACAGCTATATTTGAAGACAATTGAGGGACAATTTAGAGAGCTACAAAATTGTGCTAAACCACCGGATCCGTGCATTAGATTGAATGAACATACGCCAACACTAACACTCGACTCCCTTCAAGCCGAGAGCCGAGTAAAGAAATGTCGGATCAGTTGCGCCCTCCTTGTAGTAAGCGAACACCAGGCTGCCATCATCATGCATGCTCTCCCCGACGAAGCTGCGAAGAATCAATTAAAACCAGAACCGGAAAAAGCATGTTAAAGACAAAGGAGGTGATCAATTTAGTACAATTGGAGCTCATCGAGTTTCGAAAGGAGCAACTTGGTGGCAGACTCGATGTGCTTCTCGAACAACTCTTGCTTCTCTGGCTCCAACTTGTCAGTCAGGTTCGTGATGTACCTCTTCATGAAGGTCACAAACTGCTAGGAACGTTGCTCCTGCAAATCACAGCACCAACCGATTATTCATCGGTTCGGTACAAGTATCTGCATTGTGACAGAATCAGGAAGCCTGTTCGATCCGGTATGGTATCCTACCTGAAGCTTGAAGGTGTCAACAATGTCGATGACGTTGAATGCTTGATCATCGACTCCGTGTTCCCACCAGGTATCATCAAAGGAAGGATTAGCAGCAATGTCCACATCCGGAACTCCTTTAACAACCCACTACGAACCCGAATTAGTCAATAGGTTAGCCTTATGCCCATTAGAAACATATAAACACCCTAAGCGTCGTCATAGAAGAACTCAAACCAGGACATTAGATCAAGTACCAACCTTCCCTTCCACTTCCCACAACATTCCATTCTCTACTTCCTTGTACGGGAACGAGTCAGAGAGAAGGTCGTCACCTGAAGAATCATCACCAATCCAATGATTTATATATGTTCCTCTGGTAATAAATGACATGCACTGCACATGCTAGAATATAAATACATTACGTTAATACATAGGGACAAAATATCGACAAACAGTTAGATCAAATGACAAGAGAGTTGTTCTTGTTTAACTCGAAACCGCATTGATATTAAATATTTGTGGGGAGAGTTTTGCCACAATTCAAATGTGCTACCTGACTCAAACATAAATTAGTCATTTGAGTAAGTATTTGAATACCAATGTGATATAAAAAAACACAGGCACAAAGGATAAAAGCAACCAAAAAGTCCAATAAACTGAAGAGTTAAAAACAACAACCAGGAAAGACCAAAGAGGTTTCTGTTCGTGTGTTACCGGTGAGAAGATCATGATACACCAACATGGTTGCTCGTTGATTCTTTTTTTTTCTTTTCCTTTTGAATGGAGGTAGTAACTACTAACCAGTCTCCTTTTGTTGGGAACCGGAGTGGACCCAATCAATACCCACGACACACAAGCGAACCACGACACACAAGCGAACCACAATCACAACGAGAAGTACGAACTAGCAAGAAACCAAAAGGAAAAGCACAAGAGACAAGATGTTTGGTTACCCGGTTCGATCCACAACAATCTACGTTCGGGAGCGTACCACGCCAAGAGAGAGTTCACTATGCTTTTGAGCTTCACTTGCTCTTTACAAGAAAAGGCCACACTTTGGCACTCACACTCACCTAGGATTTTCTCTTCTTCTCTCAAGCCACTCTCTCTCTCTCTCTTCTATTCTTGTTCTTGGGGCTTACAAGTGAGTTATAAAGGGTATATATAGTGCCAACAACCCTAGGAAGCAAAAGCAACATGCAGGGGAATTTTTGTTCGAGTTCTGAAACTTTTCCTGGCTGGACTGGCGACCGCCAATCAACTGGCGATCGCCAGTCGCCTCACGAGCAACTCCCTGTAAGCCAGCACTAGCGGTCGCTAGTTGACTTGCGACCGCAAGTCCCAACTAGCGGCCGCTAGTTGGCTGGCGCCCGCCAGCCCTTCAGCGGCTCTCGCTCCCCGCTTTGTGTTCACACGATACGTACCGTGTTACGAGTGCACTAGTGTTACGCCTCTCAAGGCCGATTGAACACCACCACTCGTCCCTTGATCCGAATGATCGTCAAGTATCTCTGAGCACTAAATCAATCCAATCAAGTCTCGAACCGCTTCTTAGACTCCATACCCCAACAATCTCCTACCTGAAGACTGAGCTCAACTCTTATCACCGTTCATTTGATGATCCCCTTTTCACTCCTTCTCCTCTTGGTACGCCTGGTCTCTTCTCTAGTTCACTAGACCCGCTGAAGCCATGTTTAGTCTCAGCTTCTCTAAGGTAACCATCTAGGTCAACATGTCCGCGGTTCACTTTCCCGTCAATCTTTTCAAGCCTCAAAATCTTCCTCTTTAAGAGGTCACGAATGTAGTGGTACTTCAACTCAATATGCTTCATTCTTGAGTGAAAGGCGAGATTCTTTGCCAAATGTATCGCACTTTGGCTATCACTATATAGCACACTTTTACTTTGCTCCTTCCCCAATTCCTTTAAGAAGTTTTGCAACCACACCATCTCTTTACTAGCTTCCGTCACCGCCACGTACTCACTTTCTGCGTTTGACAAAACTACCACCTCTTGCAACCTCAAGTTCTAAGATATCGCTGTCCCTCCCAGCGTAAAGACATAACCACTTGTGCTCTTCTCATCATGGTCATTGGACCCCAAGTTCGCATCACAATAACCTAGGAGCTTCACATCTTTGCCTTCAAAACAAAGGCACTTCTCAGTAGTACCTCTCAAGTAGCCAAGGATCAATTTCACTGCGATCCAATGTTGCTCACCTGGGTTGCTCATGAACTTGCTCACTACTCCTACCGCATGTGCTATGCCTGGCCTCGTACAAACCATAGCATACATCAAGCTACCTACTGTTGATGCATAGGGAGTCTTCTCTATTTGAGTTTCTTCGCCTCACTCTTAGGCGAATCCTTCTTGGACAGCTTAAAGTACCCACTTAGAGGAGTCAACTTGGGGTTGGTCTTTTGCATGTTAAACCTCTTCAACACCTTCTCAATGTACTCGGCCTGTGAGAGAAATAGCTTTCCCTCCGCCTTGTTCCTCTCAATCCCCATCCCAAGAATTTGTTTAGTCTCCCCCAAGTCCTTCATGGTAAATCTCTCGAATAACTGCTTCTTCACCCTACTCACCTCTCGAGCACTTGATCCCGCTATCAACATGTCATCGACATACAGCAAGAGGATGATGTAGCTTCTTTCAAAGCTCTTGTAATAGTAACAGTGATCCGCTTCACACCGCACGAACTCAATCTCGTGCATGAAGCTGTCAAACCTTTTTGTACCACTATCTCGGGGCCTGTTTCAGCCCGTACAAACTCTTCTTTAGTCTGCACACGAGCTCCCTATCACGTCTCGACAAGTACCCCTCGGGTTGAACTATGTAAATTTCTTCATCAAGATCTTCATGGAGGAATGTAGTCTTCACATCCATTTGCTCTAGCGTCAATCTCTCCGAAGCAACCAAGCTCAGCACCATGTGAATGGTGGTAAGCTTCACCATGGGAGTGAAGACATCGGTATAGTCTATACCATACTTCTGTTGAAATCCTTTCACCACGAGCCTTGCCGTATGACGTTCAGAGATGTCCGCCTCATGCTTAATCCTGTACACCCATTTGTTCCGCAGTGCCTTCTTGCCTTCTGGGAGTCGGACAAGTTCCCATGTCCCGTTACTCCACAACGATTCTATCTCATCGTCCATTGTAAGTCTCCACTTGTCCTCTTGTCTACTCTCTCAAACTTCTGCGAACTCCTCGGGCTCTCCTCTATCCGTGAGGAGGATGTAGAAATTAGCTGGCGAATATCTATCTGGAGACCCACGTTGTCTATTGGACTTCTTCACCGGAACCACTGGCGGTGGAGAACTTGGTCCCGCTTCCTCCTCGGCCTCTTGGCCACCTTGTACCTTCTTGCTCCCACCCGAGTTTGAGATGTCCAACTCAACTATCTCATTACTAGAACCCACCTCATCGGGTACACTCTCCATGTCCTTGTGCAACACCTTCTTATTGAAAATGACATCTCGGCTTCTCATAACCTTGTGGTTCTTCTCATCCCATAACCTGAAACCAATATCATCTCCTCCATATCCAATGAACGTGCACTTCTTGGACTTGGCATCTAGCTTGCTCTTTTCACCTGTATTCACATGAATATAGACAACACAACCAAACACCCGAAGGTAGGTTAGATCAATCTCCTTGCCACTCCAAGCCTCCTTTGGTATCCTGTTCTCCAAAGGGCTTGATAGTCCTCAATTGATCCACAAAGTCGCAGTGTTTACTACATCCGCCCAAAATATCTTTGGTAGGCCACTCTTCAACCTCATGGCCCTAGCTCTCTCGTTGATTGTCCTGTTCATCCTCTCTGCGATGCCATTTTGTTGAGGGGTTCCAGCTACTATCTTCTCTATGCGAATTCCATTCGCTGCACAGTACTCCTTGAACTCTTGAAGCTCGTACTCTCTGTCATTATCAGATCTCAAGCACTTCACCTTAAGACTCGTCTCATTCTCTACAAGGGCTTTCCACTTCTTGAAGGCATCGAAGGCTTCGGACTTATATTTCAAAAATTAGACCCATAACTTCCTCGTGGAATCATCAATGAAGGTCATCTAGTACAACGAACCACCTAAAGATGCCACCGATGCCGGTCCCCACAAATCACTATGGACCAACTCGAGCTTCTCCTCCTTCGGGGGCTTGCCACCTCTCGAGAAACTCACTCTCTTTTGCTTCAAAAGAACACAATCCTCACAAAGACCCACATCCACGGTCTTGAGGCCCGGTAACTTCCCCTTCGAGTGTAGCACCCGCATCCCCTTCTCACTTATATGGCCTAGGCGACTATGTCATAAGCCTGCATCATCCGTAGCTCCCACTAGATTGATGCTATTAGTGTTCCTTATCATGTACAATGTCCCTTCTTTCTCACCTCGAGAAACCACCAATGCTCCCTTGATTATCTTCCAAGTCTTGCATCCAAAAGTTACCACGTAACTTCATCATCAAGTTGTCCAACACTTAGCAAGTTTCTCTTCAACTCTGGAACGTGCCTCACACTCTTCAACACCAACACCGAACCATTAAGAGTGTGGATTCTAACATCCCCTTTCCCTACAACATCCAAAGCCTCATCATCTGCTAGATAGACTTTTCCCAAGTTGCAAGGGATGTACCTCTCCATTATACTCTCATCACAACAAGAGTGGAACGAGGCACCCGAATTCAATACCCATGCTTCCAACGGGCTTCCCACGCTCAAAACCAAAGCCTCTCCATAGTCTTCCATCGTGGCATTAGCCGACTTGTCATTCTTCTTCTTTGGGGTTGTGCATTGGTCTCTAAAATGACCATACTTCTCGCAATTCCAACATTAAATGGAACTCCTATCCTTCTTAGACTCACCCTTCATCTTGGACTTGGATCTCCTCCGTTCCTTCTTCCCTTTTGACTTGGAATCGGACCTCCCCCTACTACCTGTACTCAACGCCGCTCCCGAGGCTACACCGGACTCCTTCCTTCTAATCTCTTCACTCATTATCAAGTCTCTTACCTCATCAAGCTTGAACGTTACCTTCCCCGCCGAGGTACTCACTACCGTGACCGTGCCACTCTAACTATCGGGCAAAGAACTAAGTAGGATTAGAGCTTTTACCTCGTCATTAAAATCAATCTTTACCGCACTCAATTGAGAGAGCGTCGTGTTGAAATCATTGAGATGCTTGGCCACCATCGCCCCCTCCGTCATCCTAAGGTTAAAGAGCTTCCTCATCAAATGAACATTGTTGGCTACCAAGGGTTTCTTATACATATCAGATAACATCTTTAGCATGGCTTTCGTGGTCTTCTCCTTCACGGTGTGTAGAGCCACATTCCTAGACAATGAAAGGCGTACTACACTCATGGCCTTGCGTTCTAGGAGCATCCATTCCTCTTCTTTCATATCATCCGGCTTCTTCTCACCCAAAGCCAAGTGCAAATCCTTTCCATACAAGTAGTCTTCGATTTGCATCTTCCAATAGGAAAAATCTATGTCGTTGAACTTCTCTACTGGTGACTTCACTTCACCCATCATGGCCGCTTCCACCACGCTCTAAACCCGAGCTCTGATACCAATTGTTGGAAACCGGAGTGGACCCAAGTAATACCCATGACACACAAGCGAACCACAATCACAACGAGAAGCACAAACTAGCAAGAAACCAAAAGGAAAAGCATAAAAGACAAGATGTTTGGTTACCCGGTTTGATCCACAATGATCTACGTCCGGGGGCGTACCAAGCCAGGAGAGAGTTCACTATGCTTTTAAGCTTCACTTGCTCTTTACAAGAAAAGGCCACACTTTGGCACCCACACTCACCGAGGGTTTTCTCTTCTTCTCTCAAGCCACACACTCTCTCTCTTCTATTCTTGTTCTTGGGGTTTACAAGTGAGTTACAAGGGGTATATATAGAGCCAACAACCCTAGGAAGCAAAAGTAACACGCAGGGGCATTTTTTCTGAGTTCTGGAACTTTTCCCGGCTGGACTGGCGACCGCCAATCAACTGGGGATCGCCAGTCGCCTCACGAGCAACTCCCTGTAAGCCAGCACTAGCGGTCGCTAGTTGACTTGTGACCGCAAGTCCCAACTAGTGGCCGCTAGTTGGCTGGCGCCCGCCAGCCCTTCAGCGGCTCTCGCTCCCTGCTTCGTCTTCACACGATGTGTACCATCTCGGTCGATCCCATAACGAGTGCATTAGTGTTACGCCTCTCAAGGCCGATCGAACACCACCACTCGTCCCTTGACCTGAATGATCCTCGAGCGTCCCCAAGCACTAAATCAATCCAATCAGGTCCCGAACCGCTTCTCAGGCTCCGTACCCCAACACTTTGATTTTGCTTCCAAGAATTCTTTTGTTGGTGGCTAGTTAGTGGCAAAATTGAGGATTGTCTTTTATATGGTTTAGGGTTTTTCTATAAGTAAATCATTCTTTATTTATGTACTTGTAAAAGTAAAGATAATTACATCCTAGACGGATTGCTCCCATGATAATATGGTCTAGGGTTTGAGTAAGTGCCCTAACCTTTTTTTTTTGGTAGGTAGTGCCCCTAGCCATGTTTAGGGTTATATGATAGTTTCCGGAAATACTTATATAAAAAATGATAGTTTCCGGAATAGAAAAGCTAGAGAGTCCAAGTCGATTTCTTAAAATAACAAGAAATATCCAGCTCGTAATTAGACTTTTTCTCTTTTGATGGAAGAATTAATTAAATTGTCAGAAATACTCTAAATAATTTTCAGTAACGGATTGTTTAAATCTGGATCTTATAAAATTTTCTCTCTAAGTGCTCGATAAAAATTAAAATTAATAATATTTTTTTATTACTATATTTAAGTTTTTTTTTGTTCAGTTTTCTAGAACATTAACATTTAGTGGGACAGCATCGGGTATGGATTGGGTACAGAATGCCACTATTCCGAACTATTTGGAATGAAGACACGCGTGGACTTTTTTGCAAACGTGCTAAAATATGGGGACCAAAATGAAAAAAGCCATGCACAAACATAAGCCGGATACAAATGCCATTATCACATAACTGCACATGCCAGTATCACATAACTGCGCATGCCAGTATCACATAATAGTGCATGCCAGTGTGACCTTTTTGCAAAAATGCTAAAATATGGGGGACCAAAATGAAAAAAACTATGCGTGCCATTATCATCAACGGGGACTTGCCGTTTTCATAAAAACAAATGCCATTATCACATAACTGCACTTGCCATTATCACATAACTGTGTTTGCCATTGTCATATACCTGCGTTTGCCGCTGCGGTCCACCTTCAGTCCAAACTGTACTGAATCAATTCCTTCACTCTGTACCCAATCCAAACCCGGACAGCATCAATGCTATTAGCCTAGTCGGGTGTTTCATTTTTGTGTGTGAACGGAATTCGGTGGATTTTTTCTCTTGTTAGTCAATTCGAGTTAGGGATGTGACAGGATCTCTGGTAGAATCATAGATTTTAGATTCTCAAATTTTTTTTGAATGGTGGATTCTGAATCTTATTTTTATCTTCTTTAAAAATAACGATTCGGCCCTGGGTCCTATAAAACTAGGCAAGATTGGGCGATTTGTGAGTTTGTATTTTTTTTAAATATTAGATTTTAATAAATTAAATTGTCATTTGATAGTTTTCAAATGGCACTGTGCCGTTTTCATTCATTAAACAAATCAATACAAACAAATCTAAAAAAATTGAAGTTGGATAAGTTAAAATTGAGAATTTAGTATTATGTTTAATAATTAATATACGTATGTATTTTAATATTAATTACAAAAAATTCTGACAGGATCTTATAGATATGGATCCATGCCCTTATCTTTTTAAAATATAAAGGACCGGGCAAGTTCAGGGTCTAGACCCAGTCAAAGTCAACAGATCTTACACACTTTGGGTCAGGAACATGGTATACCCTCAGGGTAAGGGTCTAATTGTCATCCATAATTCGAATCCGGAAAATAAAAGGGAATAGCGCCGAGTTTGGAGGAAAAGGTTCCATAGTCGCGGCACCGAATTCGTTGAGGGCTGCACAACCGCTACACGATTTATGATTTTTCCTTTTGAAAATCGATGTGCCATTAGGATTGTGTGTCGTTGGGATGTGCCGTTGGAAAATTTTGATGTGCCGTTGAAACACATGATTTGCCGTTGAAAATTGATGTGCCGTTGAAATAAGACTTCAACGACAATTAAAATGTACGAAAATAAAATCGTATAAAAAATATTTGGTACCAAAATAAAGTTTAACCTACCTGAAAAAAATTAAAATGTACGAAAATAAAATCACGTAAAAATTTTTAGTACCAAAATAAAATTTAGCCATTACTGGAAAAAAATTAAAATGTACGAAAATAAATTACGTATAAATATTCAGGTACTAAAATAAAATTAGCCAAAAAGGGTGGGCGGGCCCGGGCCGTGCCCTTTTTTTAGTTATTAGATTGCTGTTGTTGGGGGCCACCAGCACCCAATCAACCCGCCATAGTTGCAATTAAAGATAATTTAAAATTATTATTATTTTACTATTGACGATCTTACTTATATATAACGACTGTTTTAAGTTAAACTTTTATTAGTCGGTTCGAAATATTTATATAATTATATTTATATTTAATAATGTGAGTTTTATTAACTATTCCATGTTATTCATTTTTTCTAAACAATTACATCAATGATATCTTAACGATTTTTTTAAAAAATAGTACAATAAAATTTTTATAATGTGATTTTATAATAACTGTAAACTGATAAAAAAAATTTGAAATATTATTAAAAATTAATAACTTCTCTATCGTAATATTTAATAGTTTTTTAGATAATAATAGTGCTAAATTTTTTTACTAACTTTCACATATATTTATTTTAAATTAAACTTGCTTGTTTAATAATTTTTACATCATTATTCATTTTCTTAATTATCTTCAAATACTCCTTCTGCTCGTCGTCTTGTTGTAAAAAATTCTTGGTCGATCAGTCGTTCAATCCTTTACTCTTATCCAATGCATTTCTAAAAAATTCTCACAATACAAAGGACTCCCCTACCACACTCACACGGATCTATGTAGCTTTTAAATAAAGTTATAAGTCAAAATTTATAATTTTTTTGGTAATTTGAATGTAGACAAAAAAATTAGTATTTACTTATTTATTAACAAAAAACTCAATTTGAATAATTTTGGAGCTAAAAAAGTGGACTTTTTTATGTGATAAACCAACAATATCACTTTAGAAGAGTTTTACTGTATATATTAATTCTTTTTCTATAATAGATGTATATTAGTTATGATAAAACATATTACACTAAATCGTTGAATCCATTCCAAATGCTAGCCGAAAACATACGGTTTTTTTAATCTATGGAAACAGTTTATTATAGACGCTGAATAAATTGGCAAAAGTCGTGTCACTCTAATGACCATTTTTTTAAAGGTTGTCACTCTAATGTCCACGGATCCTTGAGAACTAATATGAATCTTGAGAATCCGATTCGTGAAGCAGGAACGACATGGACACACGCGTCATGATTTAAAGGGGATTTTTTTCTTAAATAGATAAAAAATTTAGATATTTTTATTTTGCTCTTTAAATTGGGATTATTTTCTCAAATAATGTTGTCAATATTTTTATTTTTTCAACCTATTTCGAAAATATGTATATATTTCTACATATTTTGAAAAATATCTAAGTTTTTAACCTTAAAAATCCATATTTAAAGAGCAAAATAAAAATTTATCGTTGTAGTATTCATGCCAGCAAAGTTTTCTTGTAAATTATTGGTAGGTTCATCGGAAAAAATGAGTAAGATTCATGCACGTGACCAAATTCCCATTACCCAGTTTCCCAATGATCAAAATTCTCTTGAAGTATGGAGTAAGAATTAGAGGGGACGCATCTACAAAACCATCGGCCGTAAGACGAGAAATGTCAAACTAAATCAATAGCCACCAACACACTTAAATCAATTGTTAATTGTTAATAACGTTGTTATAGATTAAACATAGTTCAAATTTTTAGAAAGTGAAAGTGTCAAATATTTATTGTTTTATCATTTTTCAAAAAATTTATTAGACTCTAAACTATATTATATGATTAAAAAAACTAAACCAATGGCCGACACATTGTTCAGACACTGTCAAGTAAAGTGTTTGGTTCTGGTAGGCGTATCCGAATACCAACCATGTATTTCCGAAGCGGATAAACCCACCAACGAAATTTCCAAAATTGTCTGTTCCCGAAACTATCCATTACTCATATACTCACCAAATCGAATTTTAGTCGGATAAGATTGCGAAAGATTACAAAATGTGTATAAACGTGTTCAGACCATCAACGCCCGGCAAGTAATCAACCGAGTAAAGAACGTGCAGTGTTTTGGTTTTTGGGTATTTTTTTATGTTTAAAAATATTTACTCAGTAAGATGAGTGGTCTACTTGTCCTTCGGATTTAAAAAAAAAATTTACTCAGAATTGTGTTCCGATATTAAACACTTAACTTTTCACGTTTCCAAGGAATCCTTGGCACCGTTGCCTCGCAGACAGTCCACATGATGGTGTCACGTTTACAACTGTAATTAGGGGGCATTATAATTTGATTATTTATTTTATTTGTTTATATTTTTTTATGTTTACAATCTTATATCATACTGTTATATAACTTATATTGGTGCATAATTATAAAAAAACTTATATTGGTGCATAATTACCAAACTGAAAAACAACAAATAGAACAATTATTTCAATAGTACATACTATATTCTTAAAACATCAATTCACATATTTAATAAATGAAATTTGATACCTCATTAGTGGAATTAACTCAGTTCGAGTGGCTCAATTTTAAAAAACTATAAATAATTAAGCTGAAATAATAGCATAACTTGGTTGAGAGGTTGAAGAATGATACTAACCAGCATGATGATCACCAATACACGTTAGGAATATTCACGGCTGCTAATATATAACATCATATTTAAAGTTTAATGTTAATAAATCATTACCTTTTAAAAAAAATGGCAAACATTAATATTATTAATATTATTAAAAGGTAATGATTAATATTATTAATATGTTTGCCATTTTTTTTAAAGATAATGATTTATTAACATTAATATTATTTACATTTTATAATAGTATCCAGTGTAGAATTTTCTATTTGCAGTCTCCGCCAGAATTCTACACATCTCCTTTAATTTTATTTCAGTTCTACGATTTTATTACAAAAACCCTTAAAATCGACCCGTATCAACTATAAATAACCACAAAATCCTGGAAAGTGCATAATGCATAGTCCAAGACAGATTATTCCTAGTTTTTTTTTCCAAATTTCCTTACAACTTTTTAATAAGTATAATATTTTTACAGTTTTAACCCTGACAACTTGTTAATTTAGAACCTTGTTACCTCATTGCAACAAGATAATTATGATTGATGTTGTTACCAGAATATGGTTTTGGTTGATTAATAAGCGTACGGTATGTACCTACTTTTGAAATTATATTTTTTATGTACCATTCAAAAAATACCGAATTATACAAGTATTTTAGAACTAAATTTTATTTAATGTACCATTCAAGAAAAATGAGACGTGACCTTGTTAATCTTTTTATAATGTACATTTTTTTAATTGACTTTACTAATCGACTTTTTTAAAGATTTTCAACAAAAAATCTTAAAACAATGGACAAATAAATTTTTAATAATTATAAATTTGTACTCTTGTACTAAGCAATGTGAGATTTTCAATACATGTATCGATAAAATTCGTCTATTGACGAATTGCATCAATTAAGCGTTTAGGCCAATATTGACCCTTTATGCTACAATGTGGGCTCCCGTCAATTTTTATGAATTTCACTCTTACAAAAGTACTCCCGAGATAAAATACTTAACGTGTTAGTTATAGTAGATTGTCGATTCACGCAATAGTTAATATCCATCATTTAAAACACGTAATCGTTGTCGATCGTGGAGAACGCTCGTTAGTGCATGTAACGTTGATTATTGATTGCTATTCAGTGGAGTGACGACATTATCCTTTTGGCAAGTTGGTTCTGTTTATGTTTCTGGTACTAATTTTGTCAAGTTTGCTATAATTTCAATCTGGAAAACTGTTTTGGCAACTTTGTTCAACCATATTAAATAGATGCCAAGTATGACCAAAAAGATTAAGATGGAAAGCTTTAAATAATACCATATATGATTGCCATTTAAATAAGATGTTGATTTATTTTTATTTAAATCATAAGAAAGATTCAAAAATATACTTTTCATGAATATTGTTTTCATAAATAAAAAATAAATATATGCTACATTTTTTAGAATTAATCGCGAATGATGTGATCCATTAAAAACCAACTGAGACATATTACCAACAATCACCTTATCGATATTTAACTCGAAAAGATTATACTCTTAGTCATTAGAATTTAGCACGATTTATATCAAACTTCAAATGTGATGAATTGACGCCATTCCAACTTCTGTAGTATATCATCAACCACCTCAGTACATTACTCAAAATTCGATCTGTAGTGAAAAAAATTACATTTTTTATTATTTGAATGATCTAAAAGATGTTCCTATTATCAAAGAGTATTTAACTTAGTAGTACTATTTTTAAGAGATTCAGAGTTCAAACCCTAGCGTGGTGTAAAAAATTTACTTAAAAAAAAAGTGTTCCTATCTTACTCACTGTACTTTAACCGAACTAAACCAAACCGCGGGCAAACTCAACATCCACTTATCCCCTAAAACAAATCTACCGCCATATTGTCGTTTTAGGACACAAAGAAAATGAAAAAAAAAATAATAACAAAAAGGGAATTATTATAATTACATAACAATTCAATTAATCTTCTCCCTCTCCACCACCACAAAGACAAGACACGAAAGCCGAAACGGAAAAAAATACGCATAGAGAGAGAAAGAAGAGAGAGAGAAAGAAATTAATAAGACTGCTTTAGAGAGAGGTAAATAAAACCAATAACCAAACCGCGGAAAGGAGGACGAGAGAGAGAGAGGAAATTAACGCCGGGACCCGGGAACCTGAGAATTGCGGTGATCAATTCTAATATTAAGGGCGGGGAATTGTTGGGAGAAGTGAAGGTCGCCGTTTTATGGGGCTTGGTAACAGCTTGGACGATGAGGTGGCGGTCGAGGATGGAGGAGGGGACTACGGGAAGTCTTTTGGTGGGTCAACGGTGTCGTGTTCGATTTGTCTGGAGGTGGTCACCGACAACGGAGATCGGTCGTGGGCCAGGCTCCAGTGCGGCCACCGATTCCATCTGGGTAGGGTCTAATCTTGTTGTTGTTGTTGACTGTGTTTGGATTTAGAGATCTGGAGGGGTGCAAAAAATGTGGTGACCTTAGTTGGTAGAATTGGGATTGAAGCTGGAAAGAAGCTAGGGAATTTTTAGAGCTTGGGGTGGTTTTGGGAGATGTATAAAGTTTAGATCTTTGGCTTTGGTGTGTTGAATGGATCGTTGGTTCTTTGGATTTGGATGTGGTGATTGTGTTGGATTTCAATGGATCGTTGTATTGGAAGGCTATTTAAATGTTAATTGCGTTATCAGCTTGTTTAGTGTATATCGGTTGCTGGCTTCTGATGGTTGCTGAAACGGGTAAGGACGGCGGGGAATGTATATGTGATTTAAGTTGAGGTGGAAGAAGCGGGTGTTGTTTGTTGGGGTAGATTTTTCGTTCTGCTCCAATCTAGTTGGTCGCAACCAGTGACTCGGTCCTTATATCCTTCTCCTCATGCCATGATTCTTCTCCTCTTGTTGTTTTAGATTAACTATTTGAGTGCCGAGTACTTCAGGGGAACAGCAATGTTATAGTTGAATGGATCATTTCCAGAGCGAATTCTCGACTCGCAACTTGAACTCGTTTGCATCTCTTTCAATAATGACAGACAATCATGTACAGTGGGGCAGTTTGTACACAAAAAACAAGTGTCTCTCCAGAATTATGTAAACGGGTACTTTTATTTTAGTTTGGTTTAAGAATTTCGGTTCATAACTTTGGTTGTAAATATTTCAGATTGCATTGGATCGGCCTTCAATGTAAAAGGTGCCATGCAGTGCCCTAATTGTCGGAAAATTGAAAAAGGTCAATGGCTTTATGCAAACGGATGTCGATCATTGCCGGAATTTAATATGGATGACTGGGCTCATGAAGAGGACCTCTACGACCTAAGCTACTCTGAAATGGTAAAACATAAATGAAAACTAGATTTCCGTTTATATGCTGCTCAAACGTAGTAGCCAATATCTGCTTTTTGTCCAGTATTTGGGTTGCTGCTTTTTATTACTCGGAATCGATCATGGAAATCTGCTTTCATTAGAATTGTTTGTGTTGATCATGGAATAAGTTTGAGTTCAACATGAAAATCAGTAGAAGGACGGCATGTCTGAAGTCAAGACTTGATTGCCCGAAATGGAAAACAAATCTTATTTGGTTTTCGACTTTGGTGTTGATAGCTAGGCATTGCCAGAAATACCTCTTAGTTTGGCAATTGACAATTGTTTCTCATCGCTACTGCTTTCTATTTCTATCTTCTTGATGCTTCCATATCCAGGATGAACTGCTCACCTGATATCAGTCACCCTATAATATTTATATCCAGGGTATCTTATTGTTTTTTTAGAACTAGGGTATCTTATTGTTAGCATTAGCATATGGGCAAAGTTACCGCTTTCAAATGAAATTACACATACTGGTTCAGAGTTCTTGAACCAGAAGAAACTTATTTACTTCTGCTCAAGAACTCTGAAGAAACAACCGTCACCTGGAAAATGATAAGGAGTTGCATATTTGGATTAGTATGAAACTAAATAGTGAAATATTGATTGTGTGAATTGTGACTCCTTTCCAGTCTGTGCAAGGACTGACTGTAAGGATGTTTATGATGTATTAAATATCCGAATAGAAATTCATTGATCTTGTGCAAATTGATTTGCAGTCATTTGGAGTGCATTGGTGTCCATACAGTGGAGTGGCACGGATTCATCCATCCTATGAGTAAGTGTAATTTGACTCTTGGTGATTGACAATTGTCCAACTGAGTTCTAGGTGATTGGGATTTTCTTTTTGAGGTGGTTCTGTAAAGATAATTTCCATCTTTGGATGATAGAACTTGTGCTATTTTATTCTTCTGCATGTTTTCTTATTTGAGGGAAAACTCGTAACTGATGCAAGTTGTCATACAAGATTGAGGATAAACTGTAGAATTAATGGGTCATATATGTCTATTATACCTCTAGGAAATTTTTTGTCCTATTACTTAATCAGTCAAAAGTCATATATGTTTACTATACCTCTCGGAAATTTTGAGCCCTGAGTACTTAATCAGTCGAAGGTCATATGTATTTGTTACGTATTTTTATAGAACTCAAATGCCTCATCATTTTGGAATTTAATGCTTCATCGGGAATTCCCTTGCGCCCTACCAGAGATCCTTCTCAATCAATCCTGTCATTTATGGCCAAGCGGTAACTAGCTTTAGGAATGTGGATCTGCTTCATGTTGATCCACCCTTGTTAGTTGCTTGTATGAGGATCAGAAGTCGGCTCCAACTCCATGGAGTGGCACTTATCTATCTCAGAATGTTCATATTTTCTTTGAATTGCATACCTTCCTAAATGTTTTCCTACCTCCTATTTTTCAGGGAAGGGGACTTCTCATCAAACGCATGTAAGGGACTACTTTATCAACCAGTGCTCATGATTTTCCTTTCCATTTCAGAGCAATAACGACGGCAGTTAAACTTATACATACCGATTGGTGAAACTATAATGCAGATCATGAGCTTTTTGGGCAGCACGCTTTCTTAGCAGAACATACAGCTGCTGTGGCTTCTGTGTCTCATCCGTGCCCTTATGTTTATTTTGGACCAGTCCATCATCCTTCCTCTTCAAGCTCCGGAGGAAGTGTTCCAGATGGTTCTAGCTTTAACAATCACTGGACTGGTCCATCAATACCCAGTGAGCTCCCTAGTCCATATGCTTTCCCTGCCATGGATCTTCATTATCCCAGTTGGGAACACCATTCCCCTCCGTTTTCAACTACAAGCAGTCGTATGGCTTCTGCTGATCAACCTTCTGATCCATCTACTCAAAGGTCAGCCAGAAGCAGTTCCGATCATTCAAGATCAGGATCTTTCTTGCATCCATTCCTCGGAAGTCACAGGTATATATGTTATCTTTTTTATAAAAAATGGAAATGGAATATAGTGTTATCTTTGCAAGCTCTCTATTGGTTAATTTGTTTGCCTTGTATGCAACAATGATGAGTGAGTACGGAGTGTCTTAATTACCATTACATTATATCAGGTTTTCCAAGTTTTTAATGGCCAACTTTGTGTGCTTATTTTCACAGGGTTAGTGCTAGAGCTAGCAGCTCTGTTGCTTCATCTTTTTCTCAACCTTATCAAGGGAGCAACGCTCGGAGCCATGATCGAGTTCAAGCCCTTCAAGCGTACTATCAGCAACAACTACCTGGCGGTTCCCCCACGAGTAGAACTCCTATGACTCCTGGAACCCGACAATCAAGTGGTCAAAGAGGCTTGTCTCAAGCAGGGACTTTGGCCTCGTCTTCCGACCAAAGCGGCTACTACTTCGTCCCAGCCGGTGCATCAGGGCGAAGCTTCCAAGAAGCAGAAAGTATTACTCAGTCACGGTTTCGTGCTAGGGAGAGAGATCAGCCGCCGTCCTTTCCGTTGAATCAGGCAGACAGAGAAGCGGGCCGGGTCGCATTTCATCAGGCCGCTGGTGGTTCCGATCCGGGCATCAGATCGAGCAGCTTACGCCAGTGGCATGGATCTGAGAGGATGCCGTCATCGCAAAACCGGTCATAGATATTTCTGCCGTTGTCCATTCTGGTCGGAACTTGCAACTAATGTGACTGTTGAAAGAACGATATTTATGCCTTTTGATGTCTGTCTTGATTTAAGACAAGACACCAAAACACTCTCGTAAGGTGGCCCCCGAAAAACGATCCTTTTGGCAGCCACATGGCTCTCTCTTGTGATGGACTTTGGTTTCCTCTCAAACTCGTTTGCCCCTTTATTAAATAAGTTGCTCGTGTTCTTTAATGCTTTGTGGCCTCATATAACTTTGCACCATCGTTTCTAGAAATTCATTACTTGCCCAAGAACTGCCATGTTTGACATATATACAAATGATTAGCTCATTTAAGCAAAATAAATCTTTAGGTATAGCTCTACAAGAAACTAAGCTCTAAATGTACAAAATATCCACAAAAGTGATGGAGATCTGCTTCATAATACGATTAACACAAGTTGTTGCATTATTGATAATTTACGGATATAATAATGGTGTACAGAAATCTTTGCTGATCATTTTTCAGAGAAGTTGACTGGATTATTTTTACAAGAAAAAAATTAAATCTGTTGAATTTTTTTTTTAATATATTTAACAGCGATCGTCGAGACTGTCAACGTTAGACGATTATTAACTAATTTATCATTAAAGAGATTAATTTAGAAGAAAAGGAACAAACATAACTTTGCTAATTTTATGATAATTCTTCGTACCAAATATTAATATTTTGATATTAATAATCAAATTAACATCCGATACAGTCATTACTTTTTGATATATCTAAGTCATACTTCATGAATAATTGTAAATTTTCCAAATATGCCAGGGTGTCCCCTTTAAAAATGACACGCTGTCAAACTCATTTTCGGAGCACTAACACCCAATTAGCCCACGCGGTCTTTTCCATTACGGGTGTTTCGAAATTGGTCTTCGCTTCCTCCTCTCTTCAATTTTTGGGTTTATCTAGTTGGGTCTGGTGAAACCAGAACCTTTTTTACTAATAATTATTAAATAAAAGGGAAAATTACTCAGTAATCTCTCGAATTTGCTTAAATATACTCAAAAGTCCCATTGTTTGCAAAATACACGCTGATGTCTCTCTAGTTTGCTTTTATTATACTTTCGGGTCCCTGACTCACGTTAGCATCTTTTTTTTTCATTTCTGTCAGAGAAATGACAAAAATACCCTTCAAAATAAAAAGGTTCATCTTCTTCCTCCTGATTCTCGCCGACGGTGACCCGTAGTTTGAATCCTTTCTCGCCAATTCTGACAAAAAAAAATCTTAAAGCAGATGAAAAAATCCCCAAATCTGTCAAGAACCCTAATTGACGAAGGTGGACGATCGACGATCCTCTCGCCAGAGAAGATGCACAATCGACGAACAAGAGATCAAGCACCGTCATCGCCTCCGGGGTAATTAACCCTCGTTTTTCAAGTAAACAAAAAGCATCGAACCTGATTCTCCCGGGTCGACAGAAGGGACAGAGACCGAGGAAGATGTCGTCGAATCCCCACCGGGACTAGCATCATCTGCCGCCCGATGAACAGTATCTCTCTCCTCCCCCTTCAAATTCCCACCTTTCTTTCTTTTCCTCTCACCCTCAAACAGCCATAAAGGCTTCACCTTTCACTTCCTCAGCCCAGAAAGCCACCGACCCAGTACTCTCCTCGGCGAGGAGGAGAAGCAGTCGACCATCAGGATGGCGTCATCTCGGCCGTCCTCGTCTTCCAAGTCATACCAAGTTCCAGGTTTTGTTACTTATTATGGGAGGAGAGTTTAAGGTGTTTGGTTGGGTTTTGGGAGAAGCCGATTGAGAGACACGACGGTGGTTGTTTCCGAAATCGATGAAGATGGGTTGATTTTTTTTTTTTGAGTTTTTTTTTCGCCGGAGAAGATTGTGTTCGCCGAAAAGATGACCGGAGATCTAAGTTGACCGGAGCAAGGGTATTTTCGTTATTTTCATGACAAAAATGAAAAAAAATCAAAGATGAGATCAGCTAGGGACCCGAAAGTATAAGAAAAGCAAACTAGATAGACATCGGCATGTATTTTGCAAACAGGGGAGACTTTTGAGTATATTTAAACAAATCCGAGGAGTCACAGAGTAATTTTCCCTAAATAAAATGAAACAAGTTTAATTTAGCATGATAATGCTAATAACAGAATGCCAAATAAGTTTAATTTAGGGTTGCAAGATGTGAATTTTTCATTTTCGATTTTTTGGATAGATTAGCTTGTTTTGTTATTTTAGTCACTTGTTATTTTATCATTTGGTCAATTATAATTTAAATTTTTGATTAGTTGGTCATTTATTTGCGAAATTAGGTGGTTGACATGCCGTTTATTTTGTTGTTCCGGGTAAAATGGTTCAGCCGGATTTATCCGACTGGATGGTCCGATCAAATTTGGGGGTTCGAACCGCTATCCGGATTTAGTGCGAAAATGACCGGAATTACTTTCGGGTAATGATCTGTTCGGTCGGAATGCTGGTCGGACCTTAGGTTGTTAAAACATTGCGTATAAGATCCCCGCGGGGAGCCGAACCAAGAGGAGTTGTATTTGAAAAAAAGCAAGGAAAATTGAAAGAACATCCAGCTAGCCGCCGCTTCTCTTGACAAATTTAGGTTGCTTGGCGAGGGGGTTAGGGATGGCCGATGTCAAGACCAAGTTGGATTCCGTCAGGGAATGGGTCGCCGAGAATAAGCTCAAGGCCGTAGATAAAGTGTCGCCTCCTTTCCTTTTTAATCTTTATTTTCTTGGTTTTGTGATTATTTAGAATGTTGATTCTGGGGTTCTTTTTTTTGTTCTTGGTTCTGTCGGGTGAAAAGGGTCTCTTTGGCTTAGTGGAATCGCCGGTTCTATTGCTTACAATTGGTCGCAGCCCAACATGAAAACCAGCGTCAGGATTATCCACGCTAGGTAAAGTTGGTTACTTTGCTGGTTTTTGATTTACTTGTTTGTATACGAGGAGCTATTTTATTTCCCGGTATGTGCTCGTTCTTAGGTGTGGGGAGGATATGATTTGTATGGTTGTTACTGAGAATGAAATTCACTTTGGAATTTGCCAGAAACCATTGTCAAGTTTCCATTTTTGGTGTTTGAACTTGTGCGGTTTGATGCAATACTTGTAAGCAAACTGTTAGGTAGGATGATGATTTGTCTTGTTCTTGGAACAAATAGAGCTGTTCGTTATCAGAAGCTAATTCTGAGAATCATTTAGGATGCAATGGGTTTTCTCTCTGGTTGTTTTTAGTCTAGTCAAAACCCGGTGGTGCTTTGCGTATCCAAACAATGCAGAGGCAAACAAAGTTTGTTAGTCTCTCCTAAGAGGAGGCTGTAAGATGTGTCTCGCTAATGTGTTGGGTAAGGGAATTCCTGAGATGCTGCTTCTTTTTACGGGATTTTAGCCATACTTAATGCAGTGAGCTGTGGCCTGCCAATTTTGGCCCCTACCTTGTCCCGTTGTTAATATTTGTTATCAAGCTGAGATCCCCGATGGTTGTATGAGTAAGCGCCTAGAAACAGAAATGAATCTCTGCTGTTTGTGCTGGTTACAGTTTTTGTTTCTAGCTTTGCTGCTGCTTAATCAACATGCATAGAAGATTAGAAGCAAATTGGTTTCTCAACTTTGAATTTCGCCTTCAGATGCATGTGTTTTGTATGCCCAAGCCAAAGATGCGCGATCGGTGCCTTGCCTTTCACAGCTACTGTTTCTTCTGTTGGTGGTTCTATCATCGATATTGATCAGATCTGTCTTTAGACATGGGCACCTGAAATTAAAGAAGCAGAAGAGGGGCTGTTATCTCAATATATGTCCCATGATCGCGTGTGCTTATCCTGTTGTTCTGATGTACTTGTTTCCTGTTATAGTGGGATGTAGCATCGTCATGGTAATTTTTATGCCAATGAGCGTTAACTTGCACCTTATTTTAATCCTCATCTTATGATCCGTGCAGGTTGCATGCTCAGGCCCTCACGCTGGCAGCATTGGCTGGCGCTGCCGTCGTCGAATACTACGATCATAAATCTGGAGCTAAGGCCGAAAGATATGCAGCCGCCGGGTTCACACACAAAGATTGAGCACCTATCCTAGCCTTTGCGGCCTTGGGGATCGGTCCTGGATCTAAAATGACTATTTATAACAAAATCCCTTTTGTTATGATGACCCGGGATCCGGTTTCACAATTGTTTCCGTTGCTAGTGTTAGTAGAGGCAAGCTTGCAAGAGATTATTAGTACATACAGAAAAGCAAGGAGCATAATGCTGTCATCGTTCGTCTGATATTCTTCGGACAATACTCTACATCAGATGATCGAGTAAATCGTTATTTATTAATCCCACTAATAAACAGATATTACCGTAAATTGAAAAAATAAAAAAATCTTAATCACAGACTCCAAGAAGTCATATATGTAAATGAACTATTATAACTTTTTTCTCGACCTTATGTCAAATACATTTCTTTTCAACTTGACGAGCTCAACCTCTTCTAATTATACTACTAATTTTTTGGGTGAAATAATTATACTACTAATTAATGTTGGGGTTTCTGGGATGAGCATTTCCTCCAATATCGTCGCTCAGCGCCTGATCCAAAATTTTTGGAACCATTAAATTGAATTCATTTCAAGGGTTTGTATGGGAAGCTTTATATATAGGAAATGGAATTTCATTTCTTTTTTGACTTAGAAATTGATATGATTTTTAAATGGTATAAATTATAGGAATTAAAGAAATGGGAATAAAATACATTATACTCCTACCTTACCCTACGGTGTAACCCATGGGCTTTAAGCCCAAAGATGGCCCACAAATTACTGATGTATAACCCTAAAACCCTAATCTCGCTTTCCTCTCATCTTTCCTTCTCGCCTTCTCTCACTTCACAAGTCCTTCTCAGTAGCTTTAGCTTGTGGTCCAAATCTCCGAAAATGAGCCGAGGCGGAGCGGCGGGTGCCGGTGGGGCCAAGGGGAAGAAGAAGGGGGCGACGTACATGGTGGACTGCACGAAGCCGGTGGAGGACAAGATCATGGACATCGCCTCCCTCGAGAAGTTCCTGCAGGAGCGTATCAAGGTCGCCGGGAAGCCCGGCGCCCTCGGCGAAACCGTCACCATCTCCCGCGAGAAGAGCAAGATCTCCGTCACCTCCTCCGACGCCTTCTCCAAGCGGTCTGAGCGCGAACCTCTTTAATTTTGTAGATTTCCCTGTTTTCCTTGGAATTTGCTTTGCGTTTTGTTAGGGCATAGATTGATCTGTTTTCTGGAATGGGGGAATTGTTTGGTGTGTGACGAATTCTGTTGTTGCAGTTTGTTAACGAGGTAGTTAGTTCTGTTCTTTAGTTTGAGATTGAAACAAGATTGTGCCCTGCTTCAATGTTGATATACCCGTTAGATGTGGCGGTTTGCTTAGTGTTTTAAGGTTTTTACGATTTCGTGGGACTATCAGATCTATGGTTGGTTATGTCAGCATAATTGCTTGAGAATCGAATTTGGTATCTATTGCTAGATTTTGACCGCGGTTATGTATGATGTTATCTCATGAAGAATGCACTTGCGCGGTTGTTGGTTGCAGGTATCTGAAGTACTTGACGAAGAAGTACTTGAAGAAGCACAATGTGAGGGATTGGCTCCGAGTGATAGCCTCCAACAAAGAAAGGAATGTTTATGAATTGAGGTACTTCAACATAGCTGAAAACGAAGCTGAGGAGGAAGACTGATGGTCGTGCATTGATTTTCCGGCTTTTTGCTGCTGTTACCTTGATTGTTGTTTTGAACTCTAATGAGTAGTTTCGGTTACGAGATGGATTAACTGGGCTGAGAATTGTCACCAGAGTTTGGTTGATTCGAGTTACATTATTCTGGCATTGATCTTGTTGAAGTGAGAAGCTATTCATAGGCACTTATCAATTTTTGCAGTATCATTTTACTTCACTTGATTATGGCCTTTTTTTTTCTTCTCTCCTTTTGCTATTCCCATCAAACTTCCCAGAACTTTTAAGTTCATGGACTGGAACAGATTTCATGCACTGGGTTCTCTTGTCCATGGAAGTACCTCATTGTACACGATGATGATTTAGAACTCCAGTGATTAAAAAAGCCCACCTTCTTGCAAGATTGCCAAGATAAGCGGGGCTTTAAATTCAATATCTAGCTCTTGTTACTAATGATGATGCAGTTGGCGGGTATGGCTGATTGTGAGGAAGTTTGGTTAGTGTGTGTGAATCTCTGGTATTTGGAGTTACTCTTTTTCCGATGCTTTTTTTATTCGCAAGTCTTGCTGGTGAAATTGCGATCATAATGCATGTTTCGAAAAGGCGTACCGCAAAAAAAATTAAGGTACAGTTCGTGCATAAAGGAATGGAGGAAAATTGAGTTGCTTTTGCTCCCCCAAGTCTCCGCCAACCATATTTATTGACCTTGTTACTTTTGGGTTCAACCCAAGTTCTCTTTTTTAGGAAGGTTCAATCCAAGTTCTTGTATGAACGTTAGAATGGTGTTAGCATTTTTGGATACACTCCTTAATCATTAAATCGTATTCTTAAAAAGAAGGGTTTGGCCAATGAAATGTTTAAATTCAGTGAAATAGCGAGGGGCACTAGGCTTCTCGCTTTATCTTTTGGCAAGAACTCTGCGCTTGACTCATGATATCGGCAAGTGAAAAGTCAATTAGTTTGGACAATTTTGTTACACCACACCGTATCAGCGATTGAATTGTGAAATTAATTCAATTATCCGATAGGGATGCATATCGACGAGCCAATACACAATAAAGTTTTCCGCCAGAATAAGGAGGGTGTCATAATGATATATGATCTGCCCTCTCGGTTCCATGCATCAAAGTTGAAAAGACAACAAATTAAATGAAGATGGAATCCACTAGTTTGAAATGAAGGAAGGCCAGCTTGAAATGTGTGTGCGTGGGAGAGATGAAGAAAGAAGAGGAGAGAGTAAACTTGTGATTTAAAAGATAGAGGAGAATCTAATCCATCTGGGAACTATGGATTGGTTACGGAATGTCACTATTCCGAATCGTTTGGAATGAAAACACGCGGGGATTTTTTTGCAAACTCGCTAAAATACGGGGACCAAAATGAAAAAGTCATGCACAAACACAGGCCAGATACAAATGTCATTATCGCATAACTGCGCATGCTAGTATCACATAACTGCGCATGCCACTATCACATAACAGTGCATGCCAGTGTGACCTTTTTGCAAAAATGCTAAAATATGGGGGACCAAAATGAAAAAAACTATGTGTGTCATTATCATCAACGGAGACTTGCCGTTTTCACAAAAAAAATATCATTATCACATAACTGCACTTGCCATTATCACATAACTGCGTTTGCCATTATCACATACCTGCGCTTACCGCTGCGGTCCCCCTTCAGTCCAAACCGTACGGAATCAATTCCTTCACTCCGTACCCAATCCAAACCCCTTCCCTCCCCTCCCAAAAATCAACAGAAATAGTAAAAATCTCTTTTCCCACTCTCTCTCTCTCTATCTCTATCTCATAAAACAAGACTTGCGTAGAACACGCAACCTTTTGTAATAACGTGCAGTTCTCCACACTATTCAACTCTTGGATGTTTATTGCTGCCAGCCTCTGCTTCAACTTCAACTTCAACTTCACTTCAGTTGTTGTCATCTGTCAAAAGGTCTCCTGCCTGTCTGCCCATGCAATCTTGAGCGATACCCACTTTACAATCAAGTAAAACTCGTAAATGCCTTGCTCATGGTGCGAATTAACTTTTAATGTAGTAAATTTCTGTAAACAAGTATTTAATATTAATGTGTCGTCAACAACTTAACTCGAGAAATTAACTTTATTTTTGCTTTTAAATAATTCAAATTAATTTTCTGACCACTAAATATATATTCACTGAGAATTAAACTAAACCGAACTTTTTTCTCCTTAATTTAGACGGGGCTTCCTTTGTTGAGATGAGGTTCAGACTAGCACTAGAGGCTAACTACTTTATTTGGCTGCAGCAAGCTGTATATATAAGACAGCCTGACTCAGTTCATACGTAATAAGTAATTGCCATTAATTAGACAGTTGATCAAGCTGGTGAGAAATAAGATTCACTGTCCCTTGTCACATTAAAGGTCGAATCTCACGTCGCCCTTCAAATTTTCATATCTCTATCACGTCATTTATTAACATAACTGATTTCTTTGGCCAGATTCCTGTATAAGAGGATATTTATACTCAAGTTATTATCGAGAAAAGGTTACATTTTCCATTACTCTACATAACAATTAGGTATGTTTTTCTATGCTATTCTTGCATGTTTTCACTTACAAAAAAGAGTTGAATATCGTTTATACAATTCAAAATAATACATCCTTACGTATTTACACATTTGAAGTTTTTTTTAATAACTAGACTTTTATTTTAATATAAAAAATGTGTTCATATGTACATCCTCGAGGTGTTAAATCTTTTGTTTCACAAATTGCAGTCACACTCTCGTTAAATCTCTATCGAGATAAAACTCAATAAAAAATCATCCATCGACGAGGCAATATAAAACTTGGCCGGTTTCAATGTTGAGATTCATGACATTTCTCAGCGGAACAACATTTGATCATCCGATCGATTAGTTTTGAATCGAGTGATTATTAGAATTTTCATATCCAACTAAAAATATTAAAGCAATAGGTTGGTAGATTTTCAACACGTATAAATTTGCCCCTCACTCTTGCTCTAAGCGATGTGAGATTTTCAACACGCCCCATTTAACTCGCACGACCCCCATTTTTCGCACTTTGATGAATTCAAAACCAGTGCAATCTTCGAAACGAGGAAGGTCTCATTTGAGGGGGCGTGTTGAGAATCCCACATTGGTTAAAACACGAGTTGGGGGCAAGTTTATCAGTGTGAAAAATTCATCAACTCATTGTCTTAAAGTTTTGGGTTGGATATGGAGATTCTAACATGGTATCAGAGCAAGTTGATCCTGTGCCCATTGTTGAACTCGCACGACTCCCATTTCTCGTATTTTGCTGAAGTCAAAGCCAGTGCAATCTTCGACCCGAGGTGGGTTTCGTTTGAGGGGGTATGTTGAGAATCTCACATCGGTTAAAACACGAGTTGGGAGTAAGTTTATAAGTATAAAAAATTTACCAATACATTAGCTTAAAGTTTTGGGTTGGATATGGAGATTTGATAGGGACGACACATTATAACATTTGAAAAAAACTCATATTCAAAAAATGTTCTATTTTTCCTTGCTCTATCCTGAGAGCAGACTCTCTCTCTCAGAGCAATCTAGGGTTTTTACTCCCCCTTCTATATTTCTTTTTCCTGATGCCTCCTCCCTAATCCAGCCACCACATCCTTCTCCCCAGGGGCGGAGTCAGAAAATTTGGAGAGTGGGGGCAATATAATTTTTTTCAAAAAATGCCTAAATTTTTTAAGATTTGGTTTCAATTTTTAGGTTGATTAATTTTTTAGTGGGGTCAATTTCTAATTTTAGTGGAGACATACGTTAAAAAATATTTCTAATTATCAAACAAACAAAAAATTAAGTTGGGGCAATTGCCCCCACTATTTATGATGTCTCTCCGCTCCTGCTTCTCCCACCACCCACCACATCATATTCCCGCATCTCACCACATCCTCCACTCCCCGCGATCGCTTCTTCATCCAAGCTCCGGCGACCGACTCTTCCTCCGCATTCCGGCAACCGTCTCTTCCTTCTCGCCCAATCATTTCTTCTTCGGTCTCCTCCTTGCTATGGCGCAGCGCTTTTCCTCCTTGTCGCCTCGACTTTTGATAGTTGAACCCCGGTGTTGCGGATCTGGTCGTGGTGCAGAGCTAGGACGGGGTCATCTTCGTTCTCAACTCCAGGCCACCTCTCGGCTTCCCCCAAACGCCACTGACCATCTCCGCCTCCGCCTCTCTCGTTGCCTCTGTGTTGCCCCTGGGAGCTGGCCTACCAACAACCGCTTCAGTATCGACCTAGGTGGAGGATCAAAGGGGTTGGTCACTATAGACCACCCCTCCGAATCACTTCCTTCTTTTTTGCTTTGTCTGTTGCTTTTTCTTGTTCTGTGATGTCTTATTTTTCTGTTCTTGTCATGTTTATGTTTATTGTCGTTCTTGTTGTTTCATCGTCATTGTCACGAGCTGCTACTTCTGTTTTGGGAGGATTCGTCCAACTAGAGTTGCCTCTTTTATGGAGTTTCTTATTGTGTTGCATCTTGTGTGACTCAATTTACTTCAGCTGACCTCTGGGTTAGCATTGTTTCGGTCCGGTCTTCCACCTTTTTTTTAGGGAGATCTCAGCTCTAGCGACTGTTAATTTGACCATAGTGACCAACTATTATTGTACCACCCAGTGACTTGTGATGACGGTCGATGCGATAACTCCTATCTTTATATTTCCTTCTATTTGTATATCACTTTTGTGTCTCTAATATCCTATTTTAATGAATGATTGAACTCATTTTCCTAAAAAAAAGAAAGATGGTGCACCAGTGTATCTCATGAAAGATTTGGGCGGTAGTTGACAATATATTTTCTTATCTAAAATTTCCTCGTGCGATTTTCATTGTTTAAAAATGGGCCCATCGTTTGATTATTTTTTCTATACTACTTAATACTGAATAAATCGACTAATCTAATTTTAAAGTAGATGATACCTTTGAACAACAGAGTTGTATTTCTAAAGATTCATAACTTTGAAACTAATAAAATTAGTCGATGCCCAAAAGAAAAGGTGCATAAAATTACGAGACCGTTACATTAACAAGGCTTTTTTTCCTAGAACAGATTGAGACAATTAGGAACTACAACAGGTCTAGGTAATAGGCATTTGCTTTAATATAGGGATAGTTTTAGATTAGACCCTCTCTGTTTGCTTCATCGCAGAGGGTAACATTAATGAATGGCTACTCCAATACTCGAAAGTCCAACCCCCTTGAGGGAACAAATAAAGTGAAAAAGGAAATCTCCATTAATTTCCCTCTCTCCCCCCGGAACTCGCTCGCTTATAAATGGACGAGGTGCCTCCCGCCATAGCCACATCTCAACCCAAATCGAGCAAAGAGGTAGAGACATCTAGCGGACGAGTGGCTCCTGATGGAGAAGCAGGGCACGTGCAAATCTTACACCTGTTTGGTAAATTCGAGGTTTTTGCACGTGTTCAGCATCTCCACCATGTGTTCCTCGCCCTCCCGCCTCCCCTTGTCCTAAGACCATGCATGGAGGGATCTCTTTCGCTGGGATGAAGACAGGTTACTCGTGGAATAGACCGTGCTTGCTTGTGTTATATTTCTCCTGGAAGATACAAAAATAGTTGTGCATTCTTTTAAATTTTCTGGTAGCGGTCAAATGAAATTAACTCTTATCAATTAAAACCGTAACAAATTTGATTGTGTGTTTTTTAATTAAACAAATAAAAAATTTTGAATTTTTGTCCATTATAATTATTTTGTGTTATTAGGTAAAATATTATTGATTGCTTTGTCTTTATGGTACAGGGTGAAGCAAAGCGATCTAGCTGCTTAATGGTGCCGAGGGAGAATTTCCAAAATCGACTGCAGATTGGGATAGTGTTTTTCGAAATATACATTTAATATCCTGAGTTTTACGAATACTCACAAAAGATCATAAGTTATTAAAAAAATTAGCATATTGAATGAATAGTTAATTATACTCCTCCTTCCTATCTCGATCCTCCCTTGCCATTTTCGACCCTTTATCGGTGGATGCCGCATATTAAAATTTGAGATAACCTCGGTAATGTATAGTATTTCAATAGTATAAATTTAGGATCTCTTTTAATAACTGTTTTTAGGGTTTATCTTTTAATAATTCTTACCGTTGTTTTTGTTCAGTTTACGAACTATAACGGTTTATCATTGTGAAGAAATAAAGAGCAAATAGGTTGTTTTAGTTTAATTTGTTGGGAGTACCAGAGAATGTAATTATGTTAATTATTTATTCAAAGATTAATAATCAACTCGAAAAATTTAATGTTGAAGTAGTGAGCAAGATTGTTTGAAGGGTATTTTTTTGGGTTTCCAAACAGGCTGTTAGGGATTTTGCCCTATTTGATGTACCGGTAGTCCTCCACCGGTTGTCCTTTCGTTCTCTGGAGAAGACGACGACCTGGGTATAATGGTTGGACGTTGTCATATTGTTCTCAGGAGAAGACGACGGCACAGGTTTATTTCGTCGGACGGTCGAGTAGGAGGAGGAAGAAGAAGTCATATTTTTTTATTAATTTTGTGTAAGGGTATAATGGTCTTTTTGAATATAAAATAATAATAATATGGTTGATGATGTCAGCAAGAAGCCCGAAATTATAATAAAATCAAACACGATAGAAGACAAAATCATTTTTGAAAATTCAGGGATGCGAAAGGTAATTAGTGAAAATACGTGGAATTTGAGAATAATTTGCCAATTCTCTAGCATAGAGAATAAAAAGAGAGAAGTGATGAGTAAAGGGAGTCTTTTTTTTTGTGAATAAAAATTTAGGTGAGTTGACTTAAATTTTCAAAATCTTGACGGTATTAGAATTTTATTCTTCCCAACTCAAATTTAAGGACACATCCGTATCTATCAAGCCATACTTGCATTAGTAAGGGGTCCCATTTTGGTTGCGTGAGTTGCAGTACATCCTAATTAAGCAATCACACAGGGTCAAGTGAATTATTTGACCTGATTGCAGTACATCTCAGAGATTGCATTGGCCTGCACTTTCTGATAAAACCCAGATATTTCAGAGAAATACAGTGAGAATATAATATTCAATCACAATTTGAATTCCGTAAATCTTGAAAAAAATCTGTCTGCATTTATTCTGTTTATATTTCGGTCAAGGAATTCCTTTCTACACTGCAGCAATAAAAGATCTCACTAAAAAATCATTCTAAAAAAAGATCTCACTAAAAAGATTTATTGGGCAATGTATGGATCCTTTTTTAATAAATGTATTATTTTACTTCGTCATCGTTGATTCTTTTTAGTTACAAAGTATTGATATTTCTTCGTCTAAAGTATGATTATCACGTCATAACAAGCGTAAGATCAATGGCTGAAAACCAGTGTTTATCATATTGAATTATTGATGGTAGAGAAAATATTGCTAATAAATCGCATTCTTCATAATGTTCAATAATATTAGACCCAGAACTCTTTTAGTTCAAATTTTGCCATTTCGGAAAAAGCGAAGATATGAAAAAAAAATATTAAAAAAAATCTAATAAAACGAATGGCAGGCCGTTGAGCTACAATTCTGAAGAAGTCGCATAAATAAATTGACCAAAGATTTAATATGTAAAAATTTACTTTTAAACACAACTATTTTAAACAATGGCCCGCAATCAAATTTAATAATCAATATCAAATGCACCCCAAACCCAAAGGAAGTAAGGAACCCTCGAATAAACCCAAAGAAAGCGTCCCTTCTTCGAGCATCAACAAGCAGCTCTAAGTTCATATCCGGATGGGCTGGATATGTGTTGGAATAATCTTAGCGATTTGGATCGCAATTGCTCCTTTGGACCAATTTCAGTACAAATCCTAAATTCATGGCGTCTATATGTAATCAGTTATATCCAGATGTTCAAGTGTAGAATCGTGACTACGCGGTGTTATCGTGGATACATTTTTCTTGTGATAGTTTTAACCTGTTTGATTTTATTCTCGCATAATTTTTAATAGATACACGATCGCAATTTCACAAGAGTGTATTTTACTCTTATAGTATATAGTTCATATATTATTTGTTGT
The DNA here is from genome assembly GCA_963995505.1 of Hypericum androsaemum. Lineage (NCBI taxonomy): Eukaryota > Viridiplantae > Streptophyta > Magnoliopsida > Malpighiales > Hypericaceae > Hypericum > Hypericum androsaemum. Next base: position 11,639,342 of record OZ023190.1, read on the forward strand.
ATAATATATAGGTAATGGAGTAAAGAAATAGGCTAGTCACTCAGAAAAATAATATTTTTTAAGGGTTTAATTAGTCCCACTATGGTGTAAATAGTTCTCAAAGAATTAACCTTCTAGGATATAATGTGTCTCAGAAATTCGAAGTTACACTCTCACGAATTTCTTGAAGCAATAACTCGCAAGTTTGACAGACTCAAATGTATTTGGAAAGAAGAAAGAAGTCGCAGAAGAGAGTTTCTCATTCAGTCTTTTTGGCTCTCGAACGAACTGAGTATTTATAGATACTCAAGAGTTTCACCCGAACGGTGGCAACCATTCTCTGGAGAGAGCTGTTGTACCGAAAGGTTGCCTCAGAAATGTGTTGTTGTAACCAACAACGGCAACTCACAAAGAGGCGCCTTCTCGTTTAAAAATTTGAACTATTTTGGAGAGATAGGTTTGGCTCTCATCCGATCTCGATACTTCTCTCTCCTTATTTTTTAAATTTATTTATTTCTTATATATATATATATATATATATATATATATATATAAGAAATACTTGAACTTGAAACTACTATAGGTTCTCCTCCATAATGGATATGAGTACAATAAAGCTTAACCTACATGTCAAACTCACTCACATATTTATAGTGCTTCAAGCAAGCTCCAAGACTTATACTTTCCAATGTGGTAAAGTCCTAGACTTACTATTTTTCATATGGTATCAAGCTAAATGACTAAATTAAAAAATAGACTAGATGAAAAAATGCATTATAATAAAGTTAATAGGGCAAATTATTGTGGTATCCCTCGTATTTTACTAATTTGACAATTTAGTCCCCCGTATTTCAAAAATTATTCTCCAGTCTCCCATCTTTAATTTTATTATACGTTCGGGTCCCTCGCTCACGTCAGTAAGTATTTTTTATTTATTTTTATCGTTGAAATGAAAAAACTTCCCTTACAACACAAAAAAGTCCACCTTGTTCCTCGCGTTGAAGTTGACCCAACCCTGTCTTCACCGCCGACTCGATTTCGGCATCGCTTACTTCCTCCTCTTCAAATCTGGTCCCCGGCATCGGCGGTGCTATTTTAGCTTCCTCCTCGGGGAGGATTTCCTCTTCAATTCCCATGTTCTAGTCTTCATTTATGTCTTCGGTCTCTCCCATTCTCTGGTCCTTATTTTATGGGTACTAGAGGATGTGAGCAATGATGGAGGAGGTCTCCAAGCTCTCCATAATAGACGACAACCCCACCCTGACTCTCTATGACCCCAATGACTCCAATATCCATGGACCCCACCCAGGTTCTCCTCCAGTGATGACGATGACGACGAAGTCAAGGAAATCCAGGCTAACTTCTAGCAACAACGACGATTAGGAAACCCAGGAAATTGATGATGACGATGAGGTCGAGGAAACCCAGGAACTCGTTAGGTCGTCGATGTTCAAGTACAGTCGAGAAGAGAGAGGAAGGCGCTGGCGACGTCGTCTCCTACTACGGGGTGTACTGCAATTTAAAGGGGGATCGAAAAGTCGTTGGCCATTCGATGGGAATGGTGCTAATTAGTCATCGTCTTCGAGCTTGTACATCTAGGCAAACCCGAGGTTCGCGTCGACCTCACCGATGGAGAAGCAGCTTGGCCACCCAGTCTCGAACAAAGATGATAGGGATGCGATGAGGAGAGAAGGAGCTCGACCTCTATGCCTCTCTCAACAACTACTTCAACCTTTTCGGCCTCCCCACTGTCAATGGAGAAGCAACCGGGGAGAGGATTTCTCCAGAGATCACTGTCGATTGTAGCCGGGCAAGAGGAGCGATTATCCAGGTGAGGTTTATGTTTGAGCTTTTTATGTTTGACCATCGTCGTCCACTTCAAGATGGTGATTCCGACGAGGATTTGTCATTGTCGACGAGTGAGTCGAAGGAAGAGGAAGGGATGAACTTTTTTAGGGGTATTCTAGTCATTTCAATAACAACAATGAAAAAAAGAGTTGTTGACGTCAGCCAGGGATGCGAACGTATAATAAAATCAAACAAGGGGACGGGAGAATAATTTTTGAAACATGGGAGACTAAATTATCAATTTAATCAAATAAGAGGGACACTATAGTAATTTGCCCATGTAAATATATGCAACAATTTTCCACTTATTTACATAATACAACTTGCATTACTCAACGAATAACCATGAAGTGCTAACAAGTGCTCACAAGTGCTTTTTTGATAATATTCTCGTCGTGTATGATTTCTTGCTTTTTTGATCTTTGGCAACATCTTTGAATTGGGCTTGTACTGAATCCTAGTGCTCACAAGTGCTATAAGATTTTATCGAGATAATCAGTATGAAGCGGCCTCTCACTTCTCTACTTGTATAGGTAGACATATCAAGAATGTCCACAACGTATTCTATAAAGCTATAAGTCTATTAAGGATTTAGAATCCAACCTATACTTGTTGTGGTAAGTGTAAGTGCATAGGTCAGATAAAGGACTTTCAAAATAGTATAACCCCCACTATTTTCAAGTTATGCACTTTGATATGTATCCAAGTTTTCATTCGCCAGTGTCTAATATTGAATTGCCTTTTTAACTCTCAAACATAAGGTGACAAGTACATGACTTGTACCTTAAGATAGAGTTGGTTTCAATCAAGACATTGATTCCATCGGTAATAGTCTCATACCTCGCATGACATTTTTGATCTTATCTTTCGATAATGATTTTGTTAATGGGTCTACTAGCATTTAATTTGTTGGGAGATTCTCAAGTGTGATCTTTCCCTTTTTAACCATACTTCTAATATGATTATATCGCATAACTATGTGTTTGCTATGGTTTGGTATTCTCTCGTTGTTTGCAATATGGATGGTAGCTTGATTGCCACATTACAAATTTATATGACCCTTCTTTCGTTCTATAAAAGGAACAGTACTTATGAATTTTTTAAGGGAAAATTACATTCAGGTCCCTGTAGTTTGGCGTCCCTCCCTCTAGGTCCCTGGGTTTCCAAAATCCATGTTGTTGTCCCTGTAGTTTAGTTTTAGAGGCTCTCGGGTCCCTGACGGCTCTTTTTTTCATTTTTGGTCAAGGAAATGACCAAAATGCCCTTAAAAAATAAAATTTTTTTGTTTAAAGATATTTTGGTCATTACCATGACCAAAAATTAAAAAAAGCCATCAGGGACCCGAGAGTTTCTAAAACCAAACTTCGGGGACATCAGGAACGATTTCAAAAATGCATGGTCCCCAGAGGGAGGGACGCCAAACTACAGGGACCTGAGCATAATTTTTCCATTTTTTAAACCACATAAGTTCTTTCCCAGCCATGGACATGGCTAAATATTCAGATTCCATAAAAGATAAAGCAACACAACTTTGCTTTTTCGACACCCAAGAAGCTATGACATCTCTAATGGTGAATAACTATCCGCTAGTTGACTTAGAGTCATTCGCATTTGATGCCCAATTTTCATCACTAAAATACTCAAGTGTGGATGAGTTGCATTTATAATGCAAACGATAATTTCTTGTTGATTTCAAGTACCTTAGTACTCGTTCTAGTTCCTTCCAATGTTCTTCACTTGGATTGCTAGTAAATCTACTCAATATGCCAATAGGACACGCAAGATCGGGTCTTGTGTGATTCACCACATACATAATACTGCCGATTATTTTTGCATATTCTTCTTGATTTACAGCTTCTCCTTTATTAGGAACTAATTTCACGTTTGGATTTATAGGACTTGTACTATCCGGTTTGTCAAAGTAATCAAACTTCTTCAACATGTTCTCAATGTAGTGAGATTGTGTTAGAATGTAAGTTCCACCCCTTTTGAGCACTTTGACTCCCAATATGACATCTACATGACCTAAGTCCTTGATGTCAAAAATTTGCTCTAAGAAATCTTTGGTTTCATTCACACATTTCATGTCTGAACCAAACATAAGCAAGTCATCAACTTATAAAGTTACTGCTACTTCAGTTAAAACACAATTTTTTACTTTGCTACTTTTAAATCTGAACCTTTTAATCTCTTGCTTAAACTTTTTGTACCATAGTTTTGGTGTTTGTTTATGCCTCTAAAGAGACTTGTTTAATTTGCATACTTTATGTTCTTCACCCGTAATAACATAACCTTTCGGTTGATGTAAATAGATCTCCTCATACTAGTCTCCATTTAAGAACGTTGTTTTAACATCCATTCGATGAACCTCCATTCCATAAATAGATGCAATCGTAAACATGGTTCTTATAGATATAAATTTAGAAATCGGGAAAAATATTTCAAAATAATCGATCTCCTCCTTTTGGTTATAACCATTGGCCACCAACCTCGCTTTGTATTTATCAATAGTTCCATCAGTTTTGAGTTTCTTTTTCAAAATTTACTTGCAGCTGAGAGGTTTAGTCATATGGGATAAATATACTAGAGTCAAAGTTTGATTATCAAGTATGGACTTGATTTTATCATACATGGCTCTTTCCACATATCAAAATCTGATTGTCTCATAGCTTTTTGAAAAGTTTTTGAATCCTCTTCTAACATGTATGTCAACATATCAGAACAAAAATTATTTGGGTAAATTATGCTCAGGTCCCTGTGGTTTGGTCTCTCTCCATCTCGAGTCCCTGTATTTCTAAAATCCATGTTGACATCCCCTGTGTTTATTTTTAGAAACTCTCAGGTCCCTCGCTGACATCACGAGTCTTTTTTTCATTTTTTTGTTATGAAAATGACCAAAATACCCTTAAAAAATTACCTTCTTCAACCTTCATCCCTCTCTGCTAAAAAATCCTAAACCAAGAATACCAAGAACAACCAAAGAAAACCCAAGAACCAACCCATCTCATCTCCCAGTTAATAGAAGCAATCAAAATTGAGCTCTGTTGTTGAACCAGTCTCATCTCCTAATTAATAGAAGCAATCAAAATTGAGCTCCATTGTTGAACCAATCTCATCTCCCAATTAATAGAAGCAATCAAAATTAAACGGTCTCATCGCCGAGGCCGAAGCCCTTGAAGAGTGCGTCGAGGAAGCTTGAGAGAGGGGAGGTCGGGGATTGGGTAGCAACCTGGCGATAAGCTGAGGCACCACGTATCCAAAGCAGGTTCGCAGCCTGGCAGAGAAGACCATCTTTGGGAACGAGCTTGGCCTAGTCTAGAGTTAGAACGGGGTAGGAGGCGAGGTTGAGGACATCACTGAGGAACTTCCGGGATCCCATGAGGTCAGCCCAGAAGGGACCGAAGGTGTTGTGGGCCCATATGACAAAGCTGACGTTCCCCGGGAAGGCGGTGCTAGAAATCAAGTATAACTTGGCACAACAATATACCGACATGTTTCTTTGCATGAGGTATTTTGAGTTTACTATGGTAGATATCAAATCTATTATGAACCAAGTAGATGAATTACAAGTATTGGTATCTAAATATAAGGATGTGAAGGTGGAGGTTTCAGAGTCACTCCAAATTATGGCAATTATCGTTAAATTACCTCACTTTTTGAATGACAACCGCAAGAAATTTCTCCACACTTTGGAGATACTCATCATAGATAAACTCTTTACACATGTTTGAATCGAAGAGGAATCTCAAATTCGTGATAAATAGGAGTTGGAATCTAAGGTGAGTCTAGCGCCAAGAAATCTAATAAGTCTAAAGGGAACAAGATGAAGCTTGAGCCTTTGTTCGACATCACCAAGACAAGCAAGTCATGTTTCCATTGTGGGAGAAAGGAACACTTCAAACAAGATTGTCGATCGTGGAAGATAGTAAAAACTGATGGCAAAGAAGCTAATACGATTGAAGCAGATATCACTAATTTGGTTGCCATGGTCTAAAAAATGCATATAAGTATGATCACGGAAGTGAATATGGAAACTGAGAATAAGTCCAATGATTGGGAGGTATGCCTCTAGAGCAACAGTCATGAAAAGTTACCAATTTAAAATTGGAGTCATGAATGGAAGGACATCTTCATCTATTATTTCTTCTTCTTTCTCTTTTCATTCACTTTCACATAATTGTTAACAAATTTGTATCTCTAGATTGTTTAAATGTGTCATTTAGTTGTTAAAACAAATGACACTAATATTTGCAACTACGTGCAAGTGGCAGTGGAGTGCAACTGCTTCACCAAAATTTAAACGAGACAACAATCCTCCACTTGGTTAACAATTTATCAACCAATATCATAGTCTTATGCATTAAAAAGGTGTCTTTCGATTTGAACATTTTATTAGTGAGAATATTTCAAATTTTGAACGAAATTGATGGTGACTAGTTGCTTAAACATTGATTCTTTGTGTCCAAACAAGAAATAATTTCACACAGAAGCCATGAACACTTTGTCCGACAATTTGACTCCATTAAAAGTATTTAGTAATACTTTAACCTCCAACACCTAAACAAGTACATTGGTCTGTACTTTATTTTCTTCCATAATAATAGCTTGTTATTACTCATTATATCTTTAGACTAGTGGTAGCGCTAGAATAAAGGTTGGGTTACCACTATTGGTGACTTGTTAGAAATTTCTTTAGTCTCATTCCCAAATAGGGATGGCAATGGGTAGGGTAGGGTATTGATAGGACCCTACCCATACCCTAGTTTTTTTGGATGGACCCATACCCTACCCTCGACCCTACAAATTTTTTATTGTTAGATTCATACCCTACCCTCCTGGAGACCCAGGGTCTACAGGGTCTGCAGGGTCCGACCCTTTAACGTTCTACATTTTGATAATTTTTAATCAAAACTTAATTTTTATATAAAATTTAAATAAATTCAAGACATCTACTACGTTACACATCAACATTCAATAGAAAATTGATGAAACATCAAATTTTACAATTTAATTTCAATAGTCCAAGGTTTTTTTTAAGAGTTTGATGTACATAAATAATTAAACAAAAGAAAAATATAGTATGTCAGCTTCTAGTGATCCATCATTCACGACATCTTCTAAGCTAGTTTCGGAATAACATAATAAATATGTTAAAGTTATCCATAAAGTATATTATATATATTATCAATACGGTCTAACAAGAGTCTAACTAGAATCTAATTAGGGTAGAGTCTAAAATATGGTAAAATATAAGGGTAGGGTCCGACCCACAGGGTCTAGCTATGGATTCATACCCTACCCTAGACCCTACCTCTAAACATGGACCCATACCCATACCCTACCCTGGACCCAGTCAAAGTCAACATACTCTAGACCCGTAGGGTAAGGGTAGGGTCCGACCCACAGGGTATGGGTATTTCTGTCATCCCTATTCCCAAAGTCGTGCACTTTACTAAGTCCCTCCTCTCGAGAGTCTTTTAGTGAATGAATCTGCTAGATTACTGTCGGTTCGTACAAACACTATCGTGATTATACCCGCAGATATCAATTAGCTGACGTACTCATGCCTCAAACTGATATGTCTATATTTCTTGTTGTAGACTTGGTTAAACGATCTAGACATAGTCATTTGACTATCAAAAAATAAAGATATGGTTGGCATCGATTATAGTCACAACTCAATATCCAATAAAAGATTCCTGAGCCGTTGTGCCTCTTTGCCTGCTGCTGTCAGAGTTATGAACTCCGACCCCATCGTTGAATGCGATAAACAAGTTTGTTTCTTTGATGCCTAAGAAACTGCACTTTCTGCCAATATAAATATCCAACTTAATATGGATCTATTATCCTTCGTACTAGTTATCCAACTAGCATCTGAGTATCCTTCTGGTACTCTTAAAAAGCTGTTATAGAAGATTTCTAAATCTTGCATCATTTTTAGGTGCCCTAGTACTCGACCAACAGCTTTTCAATGACTAGCTCAAGGATTACTCGTGTATCTAGATAGCTTGCAAACCACAAATGCAATATTCAGGCGAGTACAATGCATGGTATGCATCAGACTCCCTATTGCACTAGCATGCTGAAGCTGATCTTGCAATGGGTGCATAGGTGTCAAAGTAGTCCACACCGTGCTTTTGCTTAAAACCTTTTGTCACTGACCTTGCTTTAAAGGTTTGAAGTGACCCATCAGTATTGTACTTTCTCATAAATATCCATTTGTAACCTATTGGCTTCGAATCAGGAGGTAAGTCAACCAGATCCCATATTCTATTTGACATCAACGAGTCCATCTCGTCATCTATTGCTTCCTTCCAAAATTCAGAGTCTCTTTAAGACATTGCAACTTTATAAGTTTTAAGATCGCCTTTAACTACGGGTAACTTGCGTAATACCATATCTCGACTTCCCTCGAATAAGAAGATAAGTAAATCAATCGAGACATGATCTAGATTAAAGTATTTTTCTTTTCTTGCTCTTTTACTTCTTCTAGATGTATCATCAAAATTTTGTTGCCTACTACTTTCCATGGTGGCAGATGGATATGATCTAGGTGCTTGTATTGGTTCATCAACGTTAGAATTTTTGATAAATTTATTTCCAAAAAACTCTACATCCCTTAATTCTACTATGCCGTGAGAATCTAAATCCAATAATTTGTATGCTTTTAAATTTTTAGCATATCCCACAAACATATTTTTTTGGACAATTGGTCCAAGTTTAACTCTTTTAGGGTCGGGAACCCTATCGTAAGCCAGGCAACCCCATACTCGCAGATATCCCAAAATCATAATGAGAAACATAATTCATAATTCATAATGAGAAACATTAAAATGCGTAGAAGGAATTCTATTATGCACATGATAAGCATTGAGTAAAGCATCTCCCCATAAAATGGATGGCAATCCAGAACTTGAGATCATGGCATTTACCATATCCTTCAAAGTGCTATTTTTTCTTTCAGCCAATCCATTTTGTTGAGGAGTACAAGAATCACTACATTGGTGAATAATTCCAGGTTCCTCATAAAATTCATTAAAATATCCAGAGAAATATTCATCACCCCTATCACTCCTAAAAATTTTAATTTTCCTTTCTAACTAATTTTCAACGAATACTTTATAACTTTTAAACATGTCAAAGGTTTGATCCTTATGCTTCATTAAATAATCACATGTATATCTAGAATAATCATCTACGAAAGTTCTAAAGTATCGATTGTCGCCTCCATTTAAGGCCGTGTTAAATTCATAAATATCTGAATGAACTAATTCTAGAGGTTTGGACGCATAGGGAATGGCTTCTTAGTCATTTACTTCACATTTATTTCCATGCTCATTATTATATTCAACTGGTCCCTTTTTAGCCATGAATTTTAAGGATCGATGCCAATTATATGCTAATTGACTATGCCATAAATTAAAAGAGATGACATGTAAGCAGAAACTTTAACTTTATTAATACTTAGTTTAAACATGCCATTATATCTGTAGCCCTCCCAACAAACATCCCATTCTCGGACAAGCACAAATGATCTGGCTAAAGTACTACTTTGAACCCCTTTTTGCTTAGCAAGGAACCAGAAATTAAATTCTTCCTAATATCGGGTACAAAAAGTACATTCACAAGAGTCATAACCTTTCTAGAGATAAATGATAGATCAACTGTGCCTTTTTTGAAATCTTTAGCAGTGTTGCTATTTTCCATCATCACTTGTTGGTCTTCAACACTTTCAAACGTCTTGAAGAGAGCGATCATTGAAAATATGGATGAATGACATTTGGATATGACATTTGGATTTTATGGATTTATAACATTGAAACATGTTCATTAAAATCCTATAAATAGGAAGGGTCTCCTTACCATTTTCTTCATCCCATTTTCATTTCATATATTCTTCTCTTCTCCCATTCTCCACAATAAGACATTCTTGTTAAAGTTCTTGAGGTGATATTTATAGTTTGCCACTTAGAATATCAAACTTTTTGAGTACTCCTAGAAGTGTACTTGTTGGAACCCTTTAGAAACTAATAGTGGGAGAAAATAACACTTTAGGGAGAGTGGTCATCATCATATCTCAAGAATCCAATTATCCTCTGAAGACTGTTCGTGCTCCAACGAGTATTTGTTTGCTCTCCTAAAGCCAGGTTCTGTATTCTTCCTACTTTCGATTTAACAGAGAGACATCGGTGGGTCGATGGGTTAATGTAAAGAGTCTTCAGCCTAGCAGTACAAGGCGTATAAGATTTGACGGAGGTCCTGGGTTCAAATTACATTTAAAAAATGGCAAATTGCCCTCAGCCCCTTGAGATTTGCTTAGATCACTATTTCAACCCCTCTTGTTTTGAAATTGAAAATTTGGCCTCCCAAGTTTGCTTTTATTGAATTCTAACGCCCCTCGCTGATGTCATCTATTAACATAATTTTAAAATAACAGTTTTATCCTTACAAAAAAAAACAAAAAAATCATCGTCATCCCCATAGTCATCTTCATCGCTCCCTCTATCCAAAGTCCGACCCGACTTTAATGGTGAAGTGGCCAAATCTGACGTTGCGACTCGACTTTAATGGTGGAGTGGCCAAATCCGACATCAACTCCAGCCTTATGTGACTCCAACCTCAAACTTTGCCTGGAATCTGACCTCAACCCCGACCGTCCCCTTCCAAAATGAATTCGACCTTAACTCCAGCCATAAGTGATTTAATCACTCATCGAAGGGAAATCACTCATCGACCTCAAATCTGACCACATCCTCCATCAATTCAAGCTTCAGGAAAATACATATTAAAAAAAAGTCTCGGTATTTTCCCAAGTAATTGATTCAAGCTTCATCGAAGGGGAGGCAGGCGGATAAGGCTGCCACGCTCCTCTCCATGAAATTTGGGTATTTTTCCAATTAATCGATTCAAGCTCCATAAAATTTTAAAAATACAACCATCCGCTACGACGCCCGCCACCTCCTCTCCCTCTTCGCTCCCTCCAATGCTGCTACGCTCTTGATGACGAACCCCACACTCTAAGCGATTTTAAAATTAGACAATAGCTAGGGTTTAGTGAATTGATGAAGTAGAAATCGAATACGATGAATTTTTTTTAAGGTTGAAGCTTGAAGGAGGAGGGTTTTTTTTTATTAGAAGGGTATAATTGTCATTTTAAAATTATGTTGATCATATGACATCAGCGAGAGAGTTCAATAAAAATAAACTAGGAGGGCCAAATTTTTTATTTCAAAACACAAGAGGCTGAAATAGTGATTTAAGCAAAATTCCACTGGGCTAAGGGCAATTTGCCCTTAAAAAAGATATATGTTTTGTCCCTACAGAAACAAGAATTCAACTTTTTGTATTTTAGAATATCCATTAAGTTTAGGAAAAAGTACATTTTCGACACGTAGGATTAGAGAGCAAGTGTCCGAGATTCTACCTTATTTTAATTAGGAAAAGTTTTACTCAATTGATACGTCTTAAATAATAGAGTACTTATATGATTTTTTGCGATATTACGAGATATTAAAGTGTACTTTCTCTTAATAATTTTTTTGTGAATTACTTTCCCTTAATTTTAACTATATGGAACAAACTGTATTTACTATTTTTAAATATATAATAAACAATTGCAGGCGATTGCACGTAATTGCATAATGATTGCAACTACTCAATTTGGCACGAACGACTACATCATACACAATCCCAATTTCTAGATTATATGCGCCATTACACGGTCATCTATGCCCATTCCGTGAGAAAAAAATGTCACGTATTTGAATTTTCATCCTCGTATAATTGTCACCTTGATCTAGGAACATTTGCAACGGTTCATATTCAAACTCGAACATTATTAAATTTTATTTAGTAGATGGTTCATATTTTGTTTCATCCATAAACTTAAACTTATTTTTCTTTAAAAAATTAACGCATTTAACACATGAATCAACTACCGGAGCAACTCTGAACTGTTCCCAAATGGCTAGGCACAAAGGACTCCGAAGATGTGGCGTGAGTTCCGGGTTATGGAACACCTGAACTTGTCAGTTGAAAAATGGAAAAAGGGCTGGTAAGAAGGTTGTGTACTTGTTCTTTCACTTGACCTAAGAAAGTGGGGGACTTGTTCCTTTTGTGCAAGCAAGAGCAGCGGGGAGGGGAATCGGGTTTTTGGGAGTGACTGTCGTTGGAAATTGGAGCCGGGGCAGAGGGGGACAAGCTTTGTGTGGGGTGACAGGCCTGTTTCAAAACGATCTAAGAACCTTAAATAGCAAGCAAGCTGTAACTAGTTGTAGTCATAAAAGGAGCACCGTTGATTGATCGGTACATCTATTAAGTTAGACTAATATATCTTCGAACCGATATGACTTTTAAAATGTGATAAAATTATTGTATTTTTATTAAATTTAATTCAGAATATCTTGATTATGTTATAAGTAACAATTACGTCAACCATCGATAAAGTCGTATAGATATCTCTAGCTATCTAGGCATTAGATAGAACACAAAGAGAAGAAAAGCAATCGATCTGGGTTTTGATGGGCAGACAGGAATACATCCCCCTTTATTTCTCTCATTGTCCACACGCAATGCACGATTCTCTAGTTCTTCCTTCCCTCCTAATATAAAATAGATTCATATCTTCTTTTCTTTTAATTATCGGCAAATAAAGAAGATGATCATCTCGTTGAAAAATGCGATTGTTTTTTTTGTAAAATAGATTAACTTTATATATACCTCAAATATTTATACCAAGTACAAAAAATAAGGCTAAGCTAATTGTAATTACATGTTATCCCTTACCTCGTAGAGATTCCATGTACAAAAGTAAATATTGGTCCCCAAAATCCGAAGTAGAGTTTATCTATCTAAGTTACTCTTGGACTCGGTAAATAATAATATGAATGATAAATTTTCGGTCGCACCTTTTACCTCGAAAAATACCAATGTTCTAATTTCATTTGCTATAGAGTAGCTGAAATGAGGTGGTGTGGAGATATTTGATCACACTGCGACAACACATTTATTTTTGGAGAAGTAAAATTTTATATTAATATACGCCTCGTAAAAATTGAACCATAAATTTCCATTAATTTATTTAAGTTATTCATTGCTTGTGACAATTGGCCTTTAGTGTAAAACACATATATCGTTTCACGGTAGGAAAATATATTTTGATGAGATGGTTGACGAGCCGTTTGAAGTTTATAATTACTTCTTTCTCAGTAGTTCAAGACGATTGGTTTGTAGTTCATCCAATTTCTTGACAATTTATGATAACCTGTTTTTGGTTTCTATTGAAATTACACATTGTTAGAAATGAATATTGTGGTTTTGTTTATGAGTGTTAAAAATTTAACAAACTCATAATTTTAAGAGAAAAGTCTATATTAGTACGTTGTAATTTTACCTTTTCACAATTTAGTACCCTGTAGTTTAAAATTGATAATTCAGTTCCTATGGGTTACAAATTTTTTTCCGGGCAGGTCCAAGGCAGTTGCCCGCCCAAACTGTCTTGAAATGACGTAGTTTTTGATCTGACGTGGCAGACACGTGGCTATCTAGTGAGTTTAGTTACTGCTGACATGTAATGTGGCTAATTACCTAGACAATACCTAATTTATTTGTATTTTTTACAAAAAAATCCCTCACTTAAATCCTTCAAGTTCCTATCCTTCAACCACAAACCGTTTCTTTCCCACTCTTTCCTCTATTTTCCATAGAAAAGAACTCACTAGATCCACCACCACCACCTCACCTTACCCTTTTCATTTCCAAATTTTTCCAGTAAAAAGTCCGCAGACTAAGAAGCTGACCAGAGAACCAGCCACTCAAATATGGGGGTAGGTGCTTTTTTTTCCTCTTCTGGGTACCTGTTTTAATGGGTTAGGTGTCAACTATGGAACCCAAGCTACCCACAAATTGCCTCCATCCATAGTGGTTCAGATGCTAAAGGACAATGGCATCACAAAGGTGAAGGTTTCAAGACCATTTCGGTGGGCAACCGCCCGGGACCTACCTGGAAAAATATTTGTTAACCACATGGACTGAATTATTAATTTGAAAGTGCATGGTATTAAATTGTAAAAATATAAAATCATATGATACAAATGGGGAATTTTTCCTAATTTTAATTATTTAGGTTAATTATAAAAATGTTAATATAGTATTGAAATAGATTAATCTCGTTGTAGTTGGTAGGTGTACCTCGAGTTGAACGAGGTCTTCACACTTAATTCAATTTATAGTTGAATTACGCAAGCGGGGTCGTGCTAATTTTTTTAACCAATTGGTATATGACTTATTGGACTGATCATTCTAATTTTGAGCCAAGTATGATCTTTAAAAGGTAACAAAATTCTCCCAACAAATATTTAACATTGCTTCGTACCCAAAGATTCAAACCTGAGACATGGTTAAATTAGAATAACTCTATTATCAGTTGATCTAAATATCTATTAGTCGAGTCGTGCTAATTGACCCTGAGAACCCTCAATGATTGATTAACTTGAGAATGATTTTTGTGACAGCATATGTTTAGTAAAGTACAAAAAAATTCACAAAATAAAATTTTGACAAAGCCTTACTTCAAATCTTTTCCTAAAAATTTCTATGAATAGAAAAAAATCTAATAATAAGCATTTAATTTTGCCAAATCTAATTAATTATATTATCTTTTGTTTTCTATTATCTTTTTTATTTTGTATTATATATCTTTTCATTTTGTCCATTTGTCTTATATTATTCCTTTTTTCTGAAAATAAATTCAGCACTAGACTTTGACAACTTACCAAAAAAAACATAAGGTGTTGATATGCTGATTGGCGATAAACATTAAAAAATTGAGAATTCAATTCAAACAGCAGAGAGATTTTTCTGCGTTGATGAGTAAAACTTGGAAAATTGTTACAGCATTTCGTCCATCTAATTTATATATGACGAAAGACAAAACTTTTGGGCTTACCACTTTTTTAAAGAAAAGAAAGAAAAACCGATGCTCAATTTTAATTTTATTTCATATTCTGAAAGGTTATTTTTAATGTTATTAAAGGATTGTCAAGAGAGGAAGGACATCGAAAGCTAGTGGGGAAGGAAAGAAGATGGAGATGGAGATGGAAATAAGAGAGAAGGAAAGTAAGCGAGGCAATTATTTTTGTGATATTTAAAAAAATTTAAAATCTAAAATTACTGAAGTGATTAAATAAAAATAATATAATGTATATAAATGACTATAATGTAACAAGATATATAAATTAAGTGGTCAATAATTAAAATTCGTTCGGTGTATTTTACACTCGTAAAATTTCGAACATTGTTCGAGCATTGCTAACGGGCCTCAACAGCAGGCCCGAGATACGTTTTGGACTGGGCTCCCACAGAAACAACCAAACCCTCTCCTCTCTCTCGGCTCCCAAGTATAATTCTCCTCCAAGCCCTCCCTCCCTCCCTCCCTCCCATCACTTACCGAAGAACCACGGAACGAAGAACTGGTACGCTTTCTGGGTTCGAATCTCTCTCGTCATTCTCTTTCAGTTCCTTTATAATTGACTTAGCCACCTGTTCGATTAGACCTTTTCTTTCTTTCTTTTCTTTTTTTTAATCTTTCGAGTATCGAAAGTGGTGTCCGTTCGAGATCTGTATATTGGTTTACTGTTTCGGTTGTTTTGAATCGACCCTGTCCGTTTCATGTTCGGTTTCGATGTGGGTTCTGTTTCGGTATTCGAAACGGATCCGAATACGATGTTGGTTTCAGGCATATCTAGGGCTTGTGAGGGGGATTTTGCTTGCTTGCTTGCAATAGTCCCTCTGTTTCGAACCAATTTGATAGAAGGTGAATTTGAGGGAGAGAAATAGAGAGATTGAGATAAGAAAAGAGAAGGATGGATTGATTGAGGCAGAGAAGGAGAAGAGAGAAAGATAAATAGAATTGTAGAATATATAGGTGATAATAAATAATTCATCGACATGAGGAAAACAAACGACATACGGTAGCTAATATACTACAACTGGATAGGAAGTTAAACTACCACTACTCCCATGTAACCCACGACTCGAGATACCACCATTATATTAAAAACCCGTACTACCGCATGCATACTGCACTAACGACTTCCATAGCTAATGAATACTCCACTAAGTACGTAACTAATGGATCGTGACACCCTCCAATGGAATCCGTTAGTTTTTCGAGATGTGTGTTGTTAAGTAGGCATTCTGGTGATGAGTTTAGCCTTTAATCTGTTGAGAATTTGGCCTTGGAGAATGTACTGCTTCTCTGGAAAACTGGAGTGGGGATGAGTGCTACTATTAACTCTATTTCCGGAGAGAAGATAAGATAGTCATTATTAGTCTGTTTGGACGTGGTAGAATTATGGGCGAAGGAGATCTTCAGAACAGTCCTTGGAGTTAAGATTAGAGTCCTTGATCCACCAGGACTCGTATCCTTAAGGAACAAGCAATAAACCAAAAAAAATAAAATTGGCTTCAGTAAAAGTTTTGCCACAAAGTCTGTTTTCGCCCAATGCTATCCTATAGGCTATATGTTGATTGGCTTGCAACCAAGCGAGGGATCTCACTGCTTTTCTCTTGTTAAAATCAGGAGTGTGATATGGCTGGCATGTCAGGAAAATTTTCTGAGTTCACTGCACCAAATTTTCATCCATCGGGGCTGTTTCTTTCTGTTTCAGTACCTGTCCATTCTTCATGACAAGGATTGTCACCCTTGGCTTTCTTACCTTTTCAAGTTCCCTGTCTAGTAGAGCTCTTCTGGTTCATGGTTACCGATTATGTACTATGGATCTTTTGTGTTAAGGAAGAATGTCGAAGCAAGAGAGGATTGGTTCAAGTACTGTAGTGTCCTTAACATATCCAATCTTATAATTGTTCAGTGATACAATTACAATATGTCTGCAAGTCCGTCATCTTGGGGAAGTTGACTTCATGTTCTTGCAAAGGGCTTATCAATTTGTAAAATTGTCTTTTGTGAGTAAATTCTATGTCTAAAATGATAGCATCGGTTAGTTCTCAATGATCTTGTTGTTGATGAGCATTGGCTTCAGATTAAATTGGCTTTTAGTTTTATTGGGAGTCGGAGACGGATATCTTGATTTTATCAGATCAATGGACCTTTGTTACCTCCAAGTCAGAGGTTTGGTTCCATCCTTTTGGGAGACAAGAAATTTGGATGGGGAGTGGTAGGCCGCCTGAGCCACTTGTTGCTCATACCCCTAACAAAAGACGAAACTTCTATTGGATCATACTTTCTTTGGTTGAGTTAGGAACTCAGTACGTAAGAGTCGTCATTCTTCCTTTTGTTTAGAGTAAACTGTGGCATGTGGAAGTTCGCTGTAGTGTGAGCTTATCACCATTAGTACTGACAGGCAGCTCAATTCTTTCTAATATGTGCTCACGATTGCTATGCATTATTGCCATTTTGGGATGGTTGTCCTAAATTACCCAGTCTCAACAAGCCATAGTGTATTTGTTCATTTGTTTGTTTCTATTATGTTTCTCTATATACGCATCATGTGTTTGATTTTCCAGAATTTGAAAAGCTGTTGTTCTTGGGCTAGCAGTATCTACTGTCTGTTGTTCCATAGCTTGGTAGCTCCTGAGTCTGTTCTTAATATATGAGTTTGGGTGTCTCTGCAGATTGATCATGTCGACCAAGTACATAGTTTCTGCTTTAGCGGGAAGCTTTGTTGTTGCATATGTGTGTGACCAAATTATTTCTGACAAGAAGATTTTTGGAGGTAATTTTAACTTCCTTCCAAGATTTATTCAATGCCAACTTGCTACTTTTATCTAACAAAGCCCTCTATTCTATGCATTTAGGCACCACTCCGGGCACAGTTTCGAACAAGGAATGGTGGGAGGCAACCGACAAGAAATTCCAGGCATGGCCTCGAACTGCCGGACCCCCGGTTGTGATGAATCCCATCAGTCGCCAGAATTTCATCGTCAAGTCTCCTGAATCTTGAGCAAAAGAGTTCAGCGTTTCTGGTCGAACTTCCAAGACATGCATTTGGTGATGTTTTCTTCAGTGTTTAGTGAAGCTTGTTGAAAAAAGCTGCTGATAGATGGTTTGAGATTGGCTTTTGTCCCTTTATTATTTCTTACTCTCTCGAAACACCATGCTTTGGATGAAAAACCCTTTTTGAAGCTAAATAAATTCCCTTGAGAAGTTTGACAGATTTGGTATTCCGCACATTACTTGCAGTGATGTCTTCCCTTTCGAAATACCGCCGGCCTCTTTTTGATGATATTGTAGGAAATGGGTTTTATCGAAATTCCAGAATGGATTTGCACATACAATTTTTTCTTGGGATTTTTGTCTTTATTTTCATGGCCTTGGGATTCTTTCGTTTCTCATTTCTGTCAGGTAGAGAGGTTGTTGTGGTGGTGGTGGTGTGGGTTCGTGGATGCTAAAAAATGAACCTTGTCTTGATTTTCTTTTGGCTGAATCAGTTCAAATGACCTGTGTGCCAAGAAGATTTTAGTTGGAAGGAAGGAAGATATGGTGGTATTATGGCATGTTACTGTTCGACTAGCAATAGTGGCCAATCTATGAGAGGATGTCTAATCTTAGTTTCTAGATGTAGGAACAAGCACTTAAAATATATATATATATATATATATATATATATATATATATATATATATATATATATATATATGTGGTTTTTAATTTTTATTGGTTTAGTCCTTGAAGACGCAGTTCTTCAAGCGAGAGCAGAAGGATCATGGCAAGGTAAAGGCTGTTATTGATTTTCATCAAGCTTCTTTGATACTAGCAGCAGCTTCTGTACTTGGTTTAATATGGATTTGTTTGAAAAAAACTATTATTGAAGTGAAAATTATGATCGGTATGATGAAAATTGGAATGTCCACATCCAGGATAAGGAAGAACTTGTCAACTTCCATCTTTTGAATTAATAAGCATCATTGATGTAACCCAACACTTAAATATCTTCTAACATGTGGCTGAGACGTAGTCATGAGTGGAAATTTTATTGACAATCAAGTATCTTTTCGCGTTTGAACTTTGATTCTTTCTTGAAATTGATCATTGTTTAATACAATATTTCCTATTTACGTTGTCGCTTGTTAAAACAGTAGTCTAATCCAGCAGAGAGAGTAAGAGAAGGTATTCTTCGAGAGTGGTCTCTTGATCAGAAGGTTTTTTTCGTAGTAGGTCGTAATCACACAAGAGTGAATTCTACACCTAGTATGGTGCAAATATTTATTTTTATCTAATAAAATTTTACTTACCAAAAGCATTCTCTCGACATCCTTAAAACTACGAAAATCTTTCCAATTGGAATAGCAAAACCTAAGTTAGGTGGCTCAGTTGTTAACTCTAAGTTTGGAAAGTTGAAATCGTAGGGTTAACTTTAAAAACACTTTGCATAGTAAGTCTTTCTTTACCAATTCCCTTTTCATAACCTTCATTTGGATTTGGAACACTGATAACTGCGATGTGCGGTACACACTTATAGGTAAATCGTTCGCGTCCTCTGCGCATCTTTGTCTGGCTGCTACCTTCGTGCTCTTTCAGGAACTTTCGAAGGGCTACGAGTGTTCTCTGAGTTTTTGGCACACGCGCAAAGTGCAAAGTGCGCCCTGCGCGTGCTCTGTTGGACAACACTCAAGGTGGAACACTTAATGTTATACTAGTTTGGACCTCTCTTTATATACTTCCAAATTTTTGTGCCATTTTCCAATGTGGTAATGGACTTTCTCATTCCTATTGTCTAACCACCAAACTTATGTAGCTAATTTTAGTCATTAATTTCTCGTTCATCTGAATTTAGGTTTGAAAAAATAAATGCACTAGTCATGTACTGTACTCGAAACGTAGATTTCGATTTTACCACTCGTTTCTATTTCTGTGAAATTAATCATGAAAAAAAATCGCTGTAAATTGATCCAAAACCAACTTTCTGAAATCTAATTTCCTACACATTTGCTATTATCACCGGGATCTGCACTGCACCGACAATCGCTTTGTCCGAACTCACGCCCCCTTCAATACGTTAAACTTGCATAATCATACTCCAGATCCCGATGGTGTTGCTAGCAATTGATCACTGTACCACCAAACGGTACCGAAGTCTGCCATTACAACGACACATGGGTCCCTCTGGTATGAATTTGCAGCCACCACTGGACTTGGTCTCGTTTCCGTGGTAGTAAAGAAATGGTTGAATCATTACAAAAGAAATGGTTGACAATGACTTGTGACTTGACTGGACTTGACTGGTCCAGTCAATTTATGAATCCAAAGCTTCGATACTGTATAAGCTTTAGACTAAGATCTCACTAGATGTCTCCAGATATTGCAACTGCTGGAAAATTATTTAGGTAATTAGAAGGGTAACGTACTTAACAAAAAAATTAAAAGGGTTTAGTGATTACCTTTTAAAATATTTCCGAACCCAAATCCAGGTAGATAGGTAAGACTTAAGAGATACTAATTCTCGAAATACTTTTTTTTGATAAGTTAGGTAAGAGATACTTGAAATAAGAACTAGGCATCTCTCTTGCTCAGCCTACCATTCAAACTAGGAATGGCCACCATCAAGTTTTTAGGTTATGTTCTCTTTATTTTTTTATATTCGTAAATTTTTGAACCAAATATTTTTTTTAACGAATCTAAATTTTTACCACTCCATATCAGAACACGGTAAAAAGTAACCTTCTTATTTTGTCGCGATCGGCAACTTTTATCTCTCTCTTTGTACTCATCAAGGGGATACCATCTTTTGTTTCTTTGGTCAGTGTAGCCAATTATGAATCCGAAGCTCGAATACTGCATAAGCTTCAGACTAAGATCTGATGAGAAGTCTCTAGATACTTCTGGAATTATTTAGGTAATTAAAAGGGTTTTGGGATTGTTTTTTAAATATTCCAGCCTATATAAAATCATGTTGAATGTTAGCCGTAGCTTAACTGTACCGTTCAAGCTAGGAATGACCGACATAAGTTTTTAGGGTATGTTTGTAATCTCTAATCAAATTCGGCTGATAGGTGGTATGTATGACTAGCTAAAAACTATTAAAATGTAACTGATAATTAGTAGATGATATTTTAAAGTATTTTGTAAATTAAATTGGATATTGTTGTTGACTTTTAAGATTACTGACAGGAGTAACTAAAAAATAAGATTACTGACAGGAGTATTATGAAATTTTAATTTGTTTCTTATCTTATGTTACGATTATTTTATTATATTACAAATAAAAAAATAATTATTTCACTAAATATAAACTTGTACAGTTGTACTATCAAAAACTTTTATCAACCTACTTATTTTTTTATGAAAAAAATATTGTATCCGGTCGAGAGATAGTTGCATAGCTTAATATATAAAGCCAAAATTTCAAGTTAACCAAGGGTCTGCTAAAATAGTTACTTAAATTTTTATTAAAATTTGTTTAATTTCGATTTTCGATTTACCCGTGACCCGTTGATAATCGGGAAATAACTTGCTTTGATTATTTTTCATAGTTTCAAGTTTCAACCCTCTTTGCTTCGCTGCACGAATATGAGTGAGGATAGAGCTAGGAAATTAAGTCTAAACGTTGCCGGAAACCTGGAAGTGAGTAAAAGCTACATCTTAATATTTAGATGACAATGATTTAGTTTAGTTTAATAAAAAGATTTGACTTTTCAAAATTTGAAAATTATTAAATATTTTGTGTCAATCAATAAGTAAATACACAGAAACTACATATCATAAAAAAACGTTTGGTTTAACAATAGACGTAAATGAATCGACAAAAAATATAATAAATTTTTTGGTTTTGTCGCGATAAAGCAAATTTCTCTCTCACTGTATCCTAGCCAAGGGACACCATCTTTTGTTTCTTTGGTCAATGAAGCCAACCTGATTTGTCGTCAGTGGAGATAAGAATAAAGAGTAGAGCCACCCCCGAGAAAACTGCAAAATATCAAACCAAGGATAGTTAAGGATAATAATAACACGCATCGATCCAGCCAGGTCAGGCCAATCCCGTAAATCCATGCTAATCTCATGGCCATTTGACTTCCCGGAATTGGATTTGATCATGTACGTGTAAAATGTGTCAGGATCTTCCTAAAGGATAAAATTATGATAAAATCGACTATCCGATTATGATAAAACTAGTCTACTCAGTTATGATAAAATAGTTTCACAGGGACCGTCTCAGATAAACCGGGGCCGTCCTGGATAAGGGGTTGGATAAAATGGTTTACCAAGTTATGATAAAATGTTCGGTTATGATAAAATCGTCTACCTAGTTATGATAAAATGGTTTCACGGAGATCTTCCCGAATAAACCGGGTCCGTTCCGGATAAAGAGGTTGGGTAAAATGGTCTATCCGATTATGATAAAATAGTCTACCCAGTTACGATAAAATGGTCTACCAAATGAGCCATCCAGAACTATCCTGAAAACGGGCTTCTAGGACCAATCTGGTCTCAACTTCCCCCATGGATAATCCAGGGGCAATTCCGTCTTTCCAATCCCAACAAATCACGTGACACAGCCGCCACCCATACTACAAGAAATATCTCCGGGACCATTGGTGATTGGCCCCCAGTCTATGGGCCCCACGCCCCATCCTCATCGGTCTTATCCCCCACCACGACACCCCTTACGTGTCTCTCGATCCACTTCCAGATCTAGATCGGACGGCCCAGATTTCACCCTTCCGTCTTTATATAGGAGCTCTCACTCCCCATCTCACTTCCCTGCCCCTTCGCTTGGAACATTTCTTTCCCTTAAACTACGCCTTCTTCCATTTTTAGCTGTCTACCGTGCGCACTTTGTCCATGGGTCTACTCGACCAGCTGTGGGACGACACCGTCGCGGGCCCCCCGCCGGATAACGGCCTGGGGAAGCTACGCAAGCACAAGACCTTCAGTTTCCGCCCGAGCTTCGGCAAGGGTATAACCGTCTTCTTATAACTACATACTAAATTTGATCTGAATAAATCTAGCTATAATCGGAAATAAACCTGGAATTTTCACGATGATGCCTAAAACGGTTCCCGATCTACAACTTTCGTCATATGATCGGACGGCTAAGATCAATCTAGTGGTCTATTCACTATATATTAGAAATGACTATTTTATTTATTTTTAAAAAAAAATTTCTTCTAAATCAAGGTTCGATGACGCCGCCGTAAGATCAATTCATCGTTCTAGTTACGTTCTTCTCTTTAATTACCGTTACTGTGATCTTTGTGTTAGATTTATCTGACGGCGGGAGCGTGGGATCGTACGGCGACGAGGCGTCGGACGACGCGGTGAGGGTGACGAGGAGCATCATGATCGTGAAACCGCCTGGCTACCGGAACGACTCCCCTCCGGTTTCCCCGGCCGGGTCGACCCCGCCGGTTTCTCCGTTTTCTGGTAAGCATCCATTTTATTCGCATGTCAGATGCGGTTTATTTATCGTCGGCAACTGTAGTAAATACATCCTCCTGATGAGTGGACGGAGATGGTTATCTGGAAGTCTCCGCTCATAATTGTATTATTGGTGTGGGGTTAGTTTTGTCATATAGTGACTTTTGGATAGGATGGAGTCTTGTCAGGTTAATTTAATCTTTTCAAAAAAACCAGGTTACTTTTATCACACCGTAATGACGTTTCTGTCCTTGGTATGGTACTCTTTTAAGTGCATGGATTTGCCATTCTGGCTATTGAATTTTGCTTCATTATAGTGGGATCATAGTTAGCTAAATGTAGATGTTGTGCTTTTTAATGTAAAACCTGCTTTATTTAGATCGAGAAAATCATATGTTCTTATAAAATTATGTGTTATGGCTCGAATCCGTAATCAATCCTATGGAAAATCATAGACAAGCGGTAAAAGAATTGTTCTAACTTGACATGTCTCGAATTCGAGCCATCGAGATTATTACTATCAGCCAAAAATTAATGTGGACCCGCTTTTAATTGGTGGTGTAATTTAGAGTTGCCTTTCGGGATTGGTAGTGGGTCAGGTTACGTCGTAGTCTAATAATGGTGGGATATTGTGGGTGAAGCATTATTTGGTAAGCACGTGCATATCTAACTCCTTTGTCACCCCTAGTCATTATAACGTGCGTTCCAATCCCTTATTTTGATAAGTAAAATGCTTTATTAAAGAAAATTTAAAACTGAACATTCCTACCGGTAGTTACAATGTCCTACCCGATCTTATAACATTCTACCTCGCCCCTAGCGTTCCAATCCGCTTTACTTTTACTTATTTCAGCTGTTGGAAATTTTCTTTTTTTTGTTAAGCCTCGTATATCTGATGATCAAGGTTGCTTATTTTCTTCTTCTGTGGTGCCCTAAGGAAGCAGAGAGTCCTTTCGGTTTCGGAGAAGGTCAGCATCGGACGCGTACGAGAAGTCAAGCGAGGCTGGACCCAGGAGTCCTACTAGTCCTTACGACGTGTGAAATATGAGCTACTTCCCAGCTGCAATGCTCAACTATTACGTCCAGGACGAATGCCCCGGTTCGGAGCGGCGGTGGTGGTAGTGTAGAGGACGAATATGTCTTGTGGTTTTGTCCATCCGTCGCTTGATGTTTGCGTGCTCGAGTAGAATCTGCTGTAGAAATTTTTTCCTGTGTAGTGATTAGGGTTTGCGGAGGGTGGAGATGAAGCGGGAGTCCATTGTAGTTATAGTCCATGCCTCCCGAACTGTGGTGCATCTTCGGTTGTGTAGAATATCGCTATCTGTATATGTAGTACTGTCTTCCGCTTTTAACTTGTTACTTCTATGTTGCGAGCTTTTTTATCACATTACTCCCTCTCTCTTCCTTGCCTGCAGCTGCAATGTTGTTTGATGGAGCAAGTTGCTCCTCACAAATTCTCCTTTATTCGGAAGACGGGTTTACCAATACGCAACATTTCGTAACAACCTTGTAAAGAAACAACAGGAGCTATGATTTTATGAAAAATTCGTGAAGCCGAAAGTCAACGATTACTTCATGATACGATAATATTCGCTTCTGACACAAGATTTACCACCCAAAAAAAACAGCAAGCAGATTTTTCACTGTACAAACCGATATAACAGATGTAGCACCTGTACTATAGAAGTGATAACCTCCCACGATCCAGAATGCTCTAGAATAGAAAGTTTAAAAAAAAATCGACTCTTAATATAATTAAAAAAATCAGTAAAACAAATTAATATAGACAATTCGTGTTTGGCACCTTAGGCCCGTGGTATTAAACCCATAGATGACAAGGCCCGTAACGGTTCCACCTTTATTCATCCCATCCTTGCACCGTCGTCGTTGACTAGTCGCCATGACACGGTTCCACCTTTATGATGTCATTCGCCTACACGTGTTACATACATTCTTTCTT
Source organism: Hypericum androsaemum (assembly GCA_963995505.1). NCBI lineage: Eukaryota > Viridiplantae > Streptophyta > Magnoliopsida > Malpighiales > Hypericaceae > Hypericum > Hypericum androsaemum. Next base: position 11,664,505 of record OZ023190.1, read on the forward strand.
TAATCAGTAGGATCAAAGTCACCACTTCTACTTTTCCCTGCAGCAAAAGGAAGAGCTTTACTCGGCGCCAAAAGCTAGCAGCGATTCAACGAAAGGCCAGACAACCGGGTGCAGAGAGTGGCCAGAGATCTCCAGAAAGTCGAGGAAATAGGAAAGTGCATCGAATGTGAGCCTTCTATGGATTTTCCCAAGAAAGTTTTTTACCGCATATGGTTTTTTGTTAGAAACTATCCAGTATCCGGACACCTAGGATGTACCTTGCAGTTGCACCAACCAATCCTAAAAAAACTGGTCAAAACAATTGAATCATACATTACATCACATTCACTAATGCTGCTGTTACCACTCCACCTCTGCCTAGATGATTCTTCTTTTCAAATAAGAAAAACATGAGACGAGGGGTGGAATGGTAACATTCGGTCGGATCCAGCTAGCTAATGGTTTAGACATCTGCAGAAAAAATCCGAGATGTTACATGTACATGAAAGCTTAAAAGAGACGACCCATTCTTCATCAGCACTTGCAGGTGGTACTTCTAATCACTAGATAAAGGGTATCAATCAAAAGAAAAAACAACAACTTGGATTTCTGTCTCACTAAGAAGACAGTGTTTGCTTTACATTTACAGATTTTGCCTATGAACTTGCGTTGCAGTTAAACATCTGCTAAGAAAGTATAACCAACACAAAGTGGCTTCTGACCCAAGTTGTAACGGACAATTCCAGCACTAACATCAATAGGTCGGCGTGCTGTCGTCGCTGCTACCCAAAGCTTGCAGAAATTTCCTGGCGCGGATACTACGCCTTTCCTTGTTTCGGAGGCTGTTTAGAACAAAGACACGAAGAAGAGACCACCATATAGTTTAATCCATGGAGGATCAAAATTCTGATAAAACATTAGAAGCAGGAAGTGACAGGGAACACCGTGTACCTTCTTAAGGGTCACTTTCGAACTACTCGCTGTTGCCATCACTGGTTTTAATATCTCAAAGGAGCATACTAGAGTTTCATCAACACTCAACAGAGCGCCTGCGTTGTCAAACTCCCCGCCATAGTTTGGAGCTGAAAAAATGGTTACCAGTCTTCGTTTCGCGAAGAACTCGTATCCATCTTCCACCACCTGTGATGTGATGTTCATACATCAGTCAGTACTCATACACAAGCTCTATCAGTGCTGATGATAATATCTTCTTGCCAATGGAAATCATGTTGAAAGCCAACAACTAGCAATTAGTACAAGCAGGTGTCATGTCCTAATCATTTATATTTGTACTTCAAGCATGTGAATTTGAAGCCTTTATTACCAGAAAACCACATTATAGCTAAATAGTAAGGTAGGTAACAAAGAAGCTTGTAGGGAGCTTCCTGTGAACCAATTGCAACAGTAACCTATACCAGATCGTGACTCGATGCTATTTGCCACCTACAACTTCTCTTTTATGCCAACAAAGCATCAATCCGATTACATTGTCAACAAAAAACTGAAGAAAACTTTCTCATTCACTAAACCAATATGCTGCAATTTGGACATGAACAACACCTAAACTGACCCGGTAACAAGCTTTTTACCTGATGGCCTCGACAGATAAGATCGAGGTCATTCTTGTCCAAGAAGTCTGCGACCCGATCGGCCCCGAACGTACATGAGATACCTCGATCGCTATCGGCCCAGCCCTCAACCTTAGCATCAGGGTCCGACCAAAGCAGATCACAAAGAAGACCACTATCAGGAATTTCGGTAGGCCTCTGAATTTCCTTTATCTGGTCCAGATGTTCCAGCTCCGGAGACAGGCCTCCGTGCATGCATAGTATCTTTTCGTCAATGAGCGCCGCTACGGGCAAGCAGTTAAAGCAATCGGTGAATATCTTCCAGAGCCGGACATTAAACCTCCTTTTGCACTCGTCGTAGAAGCCATATATCCGGTTGATTTTCGCTTCCTCGTGGTTTCCCCTCAAGAGGTAGATCTTGCTGGGGTATCTAATCTTGTAGGCCAGAAGCAAACAGATGGTCTCCAAACTTTGCTTACCTCTGTCAACATAATCTCCAAGGAAGAGATAGTTTGCAGATGGAGGGTAGCCACCGTATTCAAATAGCCTCAAAAGGTCTTGGTATTGTCCATGTATATCACCTGAAATAGGGAAATTAGACCGAAGCATTAGCACAAATATTGGAACTTCAAGCTCATTTCATTGCCATGAATCCTATCTTTGTTCTGCACAATGGAAACAATAACTAGATTCTTGTTTCCATTACATTATCGGATTCTGATATCGGATAGAAACATTATGTTACGCGCACAAAACTACCTTCAGTATAAACACCTTCAACCTCTATACTGCAAAACCATTTGTTCCAACACAAGTCACACTATTGCCTCAGAGGACAATATGCTGGTCTGCCGTTCAGAGGACATGGACAGAGCCGTCGCATGAACATATAGCACGCTCGCCGGTATAGCCTCATCACTGAGGTAGGGCGGACCAGTACATGCACGCCAAAGCCGCAGAGCTGAAACTCCGAATGGATGTAACGACCCTCTTCGAACATAAAAACTAGATTCTTGTTTCCATTACGCTACCGGATTCTGATCCGGATAGAAACGTTCTGTTACGCACACCAAACTACCTTCAATATAAACACCTTCAACCTCTATACAGCAAAAGCATTTGTTCTAACAAAGGCCACACGCAGTTTCCTGCAATTATCCTTAAACCAAACAAATCGAGGTAATCATCCACAATCCGAAAACAAACAAACAAACAAACATCAGAAGAAGCGAACGTTTCTACATCCGGAAAGAAATCGTGGAATTAGCAAGAAGAAGCACCAACCACAGATGCGAACAGGGGCCTTAATCTCAAGGAGGTTAGGCTGAGAGAGGAAGATTTGGCGGGCATTAACACAGAGCTGGCGGATCTCGGACTCGGAAAGCTGGACTTGCTTCCCTCCTTTCCCTTCCAATAGCCTCCTTATTATATCATCCAACACTCCCTTGTCCATCATCCCTTCCATTGTCATCATCATCATCTCTCCTTTAGCTTGCTTCCCAAGATAAAGAAAGGATCAGGTGGCTAATTTGTGCAGAGATAAGAAAAGGGTCTTCCTTGGATTGGATAACCTGATCAAAGATCGAAACTTTACTGAGAATTGGTTGGTTGGTTGGTTGGTGGCTAATAAAAGGATTGAACCAAATGGGCACAGAAGCTCAAGAACAAGAGGAAAATGGATCAAGGGACAGATATATGTGGGAGAAGAACAATTGATGGATATGGGTTGTCATTTTCTCTATGATTTTTTTAACTTCTCTCCTCATAATATTATATATTATATTCCATCTCTATCTGTTCCCATTTCTCTCTTTCTCTCTCTCTCTTCCAAGAAGATTCAATATGAGAGAGGTTGAAAGTTGAAACCTTCAAAGGCACGGTACACAGAGAGAGAGAGAGAGAGAGAGAGAGAGAGAGAGGATTTTGCAGTAGAGAAGAGAGAAACCGCGTATTTTAAAAAGTCTGTTAGCCTGCCCATCAAATTGTCCTGGCCCATTTTTTTATATATTATATCTTATATTGGTTGAACCGATTATTCTACATTGAGTTTTTTAGTCGATTATAATTTTTAAAAAGTAAAAAAAAATATTAAATAAATATTTTACACTGTTACGTTCTCAAAAATTCGAAGTCGAGACCAAACTAGAAATTAGAATAACTAATCAATTAATGGTCCATGCTATTTTTTAATATTTTGATATTATATCTTCGGCTGCCTAATTACAAGTTGCCATGTCAGGCTCAGGAGTAAGTGGTGGCCTTACCGTATGGTCCATCCCAACTCACTGATGGTTAGCCCCTCCAACAAAAAAAAAACTCACTGATGGTTACATACACTAATGTTTAATAATGTAATCAACTTTCTTATTTGGTTCTTGTTATTTGTAGGAGGTGGTGTACTTGATTAGGATCTGGTATAATCGAGGCAAACGTTGGACTCTTTTTCCGTAAGACGATATTGCCCCGTATTCAGTACTTACGGGCTGCGGCAATCGTCCCCAAGATACAACGACTAGGCTGCTTCCGAGTTCGTAGCACAACGACCCTCGAAGCTTAAGGCGAACCTTGGATATTCAGAACTTTCTGAGATAGGGAGAGAGGAGAACGACTATTGCTAATGCTTATGCAATGAGTGTTCGGAGTGAGATACAAATGAGGGGGAGGGGCCTATACATAGGCGCTGGATGGAGTGGAGGCAGGCACTTCCGAAGGAGCACAAAGCAATTCCGAGGAGACGTGTTCGTTCGACCAGCAGGCAGGCTGCCCTTCAGTTGCCTCTCCAGCCAATTCATTCGTGGCTCTTCGGAGGTCGTTGGCACCCCTTCGGCAGGCAGGCAGCACACTCGCGTCCCTTCGGTGTTCTTGGAGCTTCTGGATTCGCCTGTGTGCCCTTCAGGTTCGCTCGTAACCCTTCGACCTTCTGGAAGTTTCTGGGACGTTCCAGCCCTTCTGCCTCTTCGTCCGAGCTTTGGAACGTTCCACCTTTTCCTAGTATAGGAATCATTAAAAGCGTAGATGCTTAACCTTACCACACCTCTGCAGGTTCGCACTTGGGCAGCTTCTGAGAATGAGAAGGGTTCCAAGTAATCATCTGAACCATCCATAACTTAGTTGTCTCATTGAACCAAGTTTGTGGGATCTCCACTCATCATGGTTGAGTTACCGCCATGAACGTTCTTTAATGTGTGGGTTTTAACCCCATTCCCCTTACTGCGTTATACATTTGATCTCTGTTGATTCCTTTCGTTAAAGGATCAGCTATGTTGTCTTTGGACTTTACATAATCAATGGTAATTATACCAACAGAGATCAATTGCCTAACAGTGTTATGTCTCCTACGAATGTGTCGAGACTTACCGTTGTACATTGTACTTTGTGCTCTCCCGATTGCAGACATGCTATCACAATGTATCAATATAGGGGGCACATGCTTGTTCCAACACGGAATATCCTCTAGGAAATTTCTGAGCCATTCAGCTTCTTGCCCAGCTTTGTCTAGTGCTATAAACTCTGACTCCTTGGTGGATCGAGCTATGCACGTTTGTTTAGAGGATTTCCAGGACACAGCTCCTCCACCTATGGTGAACACATAACCACTAGTAGATTTGGAGTCTTTAGTGTCCGATATCCAATTCGCATCACTGTATTCTTTCAATATAGCTGGATACATAGTATAAAGTATGCCATGGTTCATGGTATGTTTTAGATACTTTAGAACCCTTTCCAGAGCTAGCCAGTGGTCTAGTCCTGGATTGCTCGTGAATCTACTAAGCTTGCTAACTGAGTATGCAATATCAAAGCGTGTACAATTTGTCAAGTACATCAGACTCCCAATGATTCTTGCATACTTTAGTTGACATACTGGGTCCCCTCTATTTTTAGCTAAGTGAAGACTCAGGTCTACCGGGGTCTTAGCCGGAGGTTTGTCAAAAGTATCAAATTTCTTGAGTACATTCTCAACGTAGTGAGATTGTGACAAGATAATTCCTAGTATAACATCATCTAGACCCATATCTTTTATGTCAAAGTTGTTCCTTAACATGTTCTTAGTTTTCACGATAAGATCATTATTGCTTCCCATGATTAGCATGTCGTCGACATACATGCATACAATCACGTAAGCATCAGATGTGCCTTTAATGTATACACATTATCACACTCATTGATCTTAAAGCCATTTGACATCATTGTTCTGTCAAATTTCTCATGCCATTGTTTCGGCGACTATTTCAACCCGTATAGTGACTTGACCAGCTTGCATACTTTATGTTCTTGTCCGGGAGTAACAAACTTTTCAGGTTGTTTCATATATATTTTCTCTTCCAGTTCTCCATTTAGGAAAGCTGTTTTTATATCCATCTGATATATCTCGAGGTTATAGAGTGATGCGACAGCTATGAGCACTCTAATAGATGTAATTCTTGTGACCGACGAATACGTGTCAAAGAAATCATATCCTTCTTTCTGTTTGAACCCTTAGCTACCAACCGAGCTTTGTACTTGTCGATTGATCCATCAGCTTTGTATTTTCTTTTAATGATCCATTTGTAATCTAAAAGTTTGCAACCTGGTGGGCGATTCACGATTTTCCATGTGTGGTTTTGCATGATAGATTCTATCTTACTATTGATAGCTTCTTTCCAGAGAGGAGCGTCCGGACTAGATAATGCCTCTTGGATTATCCCAGGTTCATTTTCTAACATGTAATTTAAAAAATCTGGACCAAATGACTTGGCTACTTTGGTCCTCTTACTCCGTCTAAGTTTCTCAGCACCTTGATTAGAGCCTTGTGTAGCTTCACAACTTCTTTTGTTTGAGCTTACTTCTTTCGTTTCCTTTTTAGGAAAGATATTCTCAAAGAATGTTGCATTCCTTGATTCCAAGACCATTCCCTCATTGATTTCAAGGTTTTTAGACTTGTGCACTAGAAATTGGTATGCGCTACTGTTGTGAGCATATCCGATAAAGATGCAGTCAACGATCTTGGGTCCTATTCTCTCCCTTTTAGGTGGAGGTATTTCTACCTTGGCTAGGCACCCCCACACTTTAAGGTAACCGTAGGAAGGTTTTCTTCCTTTTCATAATTCATATGAGATTTTGTCCCTTTTCTTGTGTGGTAATTTGTTTAGAATGTGATTAGCTGAGAGCACAGCTCCCCCCACAAGTTCTATGGTAAGCCCGAGCTAATCAACATAGCATTCATCATATCTTTAAGAGTTTGATTCTTGTGCTCAGCTACACCATTTGATCGAGGTGAGTATGGAGCAGTTGTCTGATGAATAATGCTATGTTGTTGGCAGAATTTCTCAAACGGAGCTACATATTCTCCCCCTCTATTACTTCGAATCATTTTGATTTTAGTGCTCAGTTGATTTTCAACCTCATTCTTATAACTCTTGAAAGCTTCTAGAGCTTAGTCCTTTTCTTTCAAGAGGTGTACATAACAGTACCTTGTGTAATCCTCAATAAATGTGATAAAATACTTTTTCCCACCTCTAGCTTGCACTTGTTTCATATCGCATATGTCGGTATGAATTAACTCTAAAGGTATAGTACTTCTTTCCACTGAATGAAAAGGTACTTTGGTCATTTTTGCCTCTACACATACTTCACATTTATTGTTTCGGTCAAACTCTATTTTAGGCAATAAATTTAAACTTACTAACTTTCTTAGTGAGCTCAAATTTACGTGTCCTATTCTATCATGCCATAAGTTAGAACACTCAGCCAAGTAAGAAGAATTGATAACTTTATTAGGCCCTTCAAAGATGCATTTTCCAGTTATTACATTCATCTTAAAGAGCCCCCTCTCGAGGTAACCCTTTCCTACAAAGGCACCAGCCTTGGTTAGAACAAAGCTATCAGCCTCAAATACTAGCTTCATCCCAGCTTTGCTTAATAGTGAGCCGGATACTAAATTCTTACGAATGTTTGGGACATGCAACACATCCTTGAGAGTTAGCTCTTTTTCGGAGGTCAGTTTCAGCACCACCTGACCTAGTCCAACTACGGGAAAAGTTGCAGAGTTACCTATGAACAATTTTTGCCCATTGATGGCTGTGTAGGTCGAGAACATCTCCTTGTGTGAGCAGATGTGTCAAGTTGCCCCTGTGTCTATGAACCACTCTCTTGGGTTATCCACCAGATTGGCTTCAAACACCATGACGGATAGGTGTAGCTCAGACATGTCCTCAGCCAGGTTAGTTTTCTCATGATTGTCCTTCTTTGGCAAGCGATAATCTTTGGCCATGTGACCGGGCTTGTCGTAGTTGAAGCAATTGCCCTTGATCTTTTTAGTCTTCTTTTACGCTCTTGCTTCTCCTGCTTATTCCCGGGCTTCTTCCTCTTCTTACCGGTGCCACCTTCGGTGAGGTGTACCTTAGCCTCGGAGTTGGACCTACTGGTCTTGACTTCGGACTTTTAGTTGTCTTCCTCGATCTTTAGTCTCACGATCAGGTCTTCCAACCCCATATCTTTCCTCTTATGCTTGAGGTAGTTCTTAAAGTCATTCCACAGAGAGGATAGCTTCTCGATTAGAGCAGCCACCTGGAAGGATTCGCTAAGTTGCATGCCTTCGGCGTGAATCTCGTGTAGAATCATCTGCAGCTCTTGGACTTGGTTTATGACCTTCTTGGAGTCCACCATCTGGAAGTCGAGGAACCTTCCGATGATGAATATCTTCATCCCGGCATCCTCTATTTTGTACTTCTTCTCCAGGAAGTCTCACAATTCTTTCACAGTCTTTGTACCTGCATAGATATTGTAAATGGCATCGTCTAAGCCATTCAGGACATAGTTATGACATAGGAAGTCGCTGTGACTCCATGCATCGAGGGCGTTGATCTTATGTAGATCAGCCTCATTTTTTGCCACCTTCAGAGCCTCTTCCTTCAAGAATCAGACTAGGTTGAGCGTCGTTAGGTAGAACAGCATCTTCTGTTACCACTTCTTGAACTTGGTACCATTGAACTTGGTCGACCTTTCGGCGTGGACAGTTCCCGGGACCGCTGGCACTAGTGTTGGTGCAGAGCTTGATGATGCCATCTTCAAGTACACTGATCTCGTCTTACGATTGTTGTTTGTAGGAGGTAGTGTACTTGATTAGGATCTGGTATAGTTGAGGCAAGAGTTGGACTCTTTCTCCGTAAGATGAGATTGTCCCGTATTCAGTGCTTATGGGCTGCGGCAATCATCCCCAAGATACAACGACTAGACTACTTTCGAGCTCGTAGCACAATGACCCTCGAAGCTTCAGGCGAACCTTGGATATTCGAAACTTTCTGAGATAGGGAGAGAGGAGAATGACTATTGCTATTGCTTATGCAATGAGTGTTCGGAGTGAGATACAAATGAGGGGGAGGGCCTATTTATAGGCGCTGGATAGAGTAGAGGCAGACACTTCCGAAAGGGCACGAAGCAATTCCGAGGAGACGCGTTCGTTCAGCCAGCAGGCAGGCTGCCCTTCAGGTGCCTCTCCAGCCAATTCGTTTGTGGCTCTTCGGAGGTCGTTGGCACCCCTTCGACAGGCAGGCAGCATACTCGCGTCCCTTCGGTGTTCTGAGAGCTTCTGGATTCGCCTGTGTGCCCTTCATGTTCGCTCGTAACGCTCGCGATGATGCGCACATGCCAAGTGCGCCACAAAGCGCCCATTGCGACCTGCGTCCAATGCGCCATGCGCACATGCACGTGTGCGAGCGCGTGCTCGTGCTCAGATGGTGCGTACCATCCTCGCAACGGTCCGAGTTGGCTATCCAGGTGGTCAACTTATTTCTTAGTCAATAAGAAAAATCTCCTTATAAACTTGAAAATCTTCCTTGTTGTTTCCAATGTGGTAATGCACTTTTCATTTTCACATTAGGCTTTCCACTTGCACCTTCCATTTGGGCCTTCCACTTTGAGCTTTGCATTGAACTTTTCATTCAATTTTTTCTAACAGTTCTTTAGGTGCCTCCAAGCTTTGTCATTTGTGGTGTTTCATCTTATCAATTTTCTTAGTAGTATTATGGTTTGTTGGGATAGGACATTCTTAGAACTCTATTATATTATAAACTCAAAGATTGAATCCAATAATATTCGACTAATTTATTTATCTCTCCTTTCTCTCTTTGCCATTGGAACCAGTTTTAGGAGTCCTATGTAGTACTTTTAAAACCAACATAAATAGTTGATGTGTGTAAAAGTCCATATGATTTTGGGTGGATATGGTACCTCCTTGAAAGAATTGGAAACCCACTCCTCCATGTAGAAGAATCCCTATAATGTAGTGTGTGTTCAGCACCTCAATATTTGTTTGTTGAAAAATTTCAACCATCTAAGTTCAAACCGCTTCGAACCGCATGAATGTAATAGTTTGTAAGATTAGAATATGTTATAAAAGAAAATGTTACAATATGCCTGGATAGCAAAATTAAGGGAATATTTCTAGGATTCTATTAAAAAAATATACGGAGATAAGCACGGTAGTGAAAGTAACCTTTGATTGAAGATTTGAAACACTAATAACATTATTATTCTCAATTACTCTTTTTCAATATTAGGATTTTGTTATTAATGACTCGCTTATAACCAAACAAAGTTAAATAAAATATTTTTTTTTGTAATTACATTGTTTTCGAAATCTGTATTCAAAAAGTGTGTACACGAAACTCTTGGCATTTATGAGAGGTGAGTATCAATTTGGCGTGCACTCGGTAGCTTCCTGAATTCTTCTGAGGCAGTTCTCCGGAAGTCAAAGTTAAAGGTCAACGAAAGTCTGCCGTTCAATCTGGGAGAGTGTAGATGAGACGGCTATAGTGCTTCTCTCTTTGTCGACTAATCCATGTTGTCGACAAACATACCTTTTCAGACAAGAATTATGATATAGTTGGACATTGTTGGGAATCAGAGAAAGAGGAAGCGTGTTGAATGTGGATGTTGATATCGTCTTATTCCGAGATTTGAACCCTGACATTCCAAACCACAAACCCTGACATTGTTGGGAATCAGAAAAAGTAAGTGCTCATTGGTATTATGTTGACAACAGATGATGGTTCATGAACTCTGAGAAGTACAGCAGCCGGGGGTGGCTCTGGACTTTGAGATGCTAAACGTACATGGATACAAAATTACAGCTTGTAAGACATTACTCCAATGTGCAGGCTTCAATTTACACCTTCAACGATAAAGTGACGCCACATGAACATGTGAGCTAAAGAGACAGCACAGACCAAGACAACATGGGCAACTGTATGAATCTACATGTTCAAATGGATAATAAGCATTCTTATCACAGACCAGATTGTCCTGAAAGTAAACTAAGAGATGGCATGCGAAGCTACGAACCTTAGCTGAAGCTCAGGGACAATACTCGAATTCGCCGCAGCATCCGGTACCAAGAGGTTGGGTTCTTGGCAAGGAGACACGTGCTCTGCCTTGACAAAGAAAAAACTTCACCAACCAACACAATTACATTCAATCTTCAGTTAGCCATGTGACAAACCTAAATTGTGGACTTGTTGGACCACAAAAAAGATTTTAAGAAGCTGCTATGTTCTCATCTCTAATGGCTGTAGTACTCCTGTTGTTTCTACTGCTCTATTGGAACCGCTCTGTACATCAAAACATAATCAAAGATCACGAGTTTCTTAACCCAGAATCTATAAGAACATCTTAAAACGAATGGTTGACCAAATCGAGAAAGGAAAACGAAAGGTCGTCGCCACAATACATCCAATGCTGAACATATGGTTGTCATCTCAGCATTATTATACTTTATTGAGATAAAAAAGGGGGAAAAGTGATAATGCAAGTTAACACAAACAGCTCACAAAGGTTCTCATGTTACTCCTCCTTTCTCTTCTTAGTCGTGCCATTAAAGTTTTAAGTTAACAATCTCAGAACATGCTCTAGACACCTTGAGAGAAGTTTCTCTCCTTTGCAAACTGAATAAAGAAAGACAAGTTCAGAGAAACAACTAACTCTCAGCAACTAAGTTTTGACCCACAGGTAAAGCCCAACACCGGCCATATTTCCGTCCTTAGCTCCCAGGGCAAATTTGCAATCACGGCAACCTAACTCAAGATATAAAAAAATACTGCATTCTGATGAAGAACCAGCCACCAGGCAGCCCTTCAACTTCAAAAACCAAATTCATCAACAATTGAAGGCTACAATTTCAACAAAACAAGTGACCTCCACTCTGCACTCTCAACCTGCTACACTGAAGAAACTAATACATTCATCAAGCTACCCGCGCTTTGGATCCAACCCGGATTAGTCAGCTTAATAGATATTCAGATAGTAGGCATTCAAGGGGAAAAGGAAACAAAAACAAAGCCAAACTGAGAAACAAATTGAACTGAATAAATTTACTTTTATTTAATTTAATAGAAATCAAGCAACAACATGAAGCCATATAAAACTCATGTATGATGATCCAAGTACCTTTCAGGTACCAATCCAACCAAACCTAATAAATCCCCTACAAAGAAGCAGCCAAAGGGCTCCCCCTCCTCCTCCTCCAACCCCTAACCACATTCTCTACCTTTCCATCGCCGCAATCGAACCCGCACCCGCACTGAGGACTCTCCTCAAAGTTATCAATTCCGAACGCGGCCCCCGCGATCCCGACAGAGAATTCCAGGTTATCTCCGCTCCTGGAGACCTCCACAATGTCGACCCACACGAACCAGAGCTTCACGCTCACACCTTGAAGCCCAGAAAGCTTCCCCTTTGAGAGAACCCCTTTGATGGTCGGCCTGTACCGGAGCTGGTAGGACCCCTCGAGGGAGAAGCTGCAAGTCCCGTTAAAGAAGGCGGAGAATTCGCCGGTCATGGAGTCGAGGTCGTAGCCGGTGACTCCCTTGGGGAGAATCCCGGTCGGAAAGTTGAACTTCTCGAGGACTTCGTAGGCTGATGGCTCCTCCAGGACCTGAAAGGCCCGAGCTTGGAAGGAGAGAAGAGAGAAGAGGAAGACGAAGAGGATCGTTCTCTGGACCAAACCCATATTTCTTCTTTCTTCTTTCTTCTTTCTTCTTTCTTCTTTCTTCTTTCTTGGTGTTGTGTTTTGGGTTCTTCTTCGGTTTTGGAATGGTAGTTGGAGAATTTATAGTTGGAGAGATGGGAGAGTTTGAAGAGGAGAGGGAAAGGACAAAACCAGATCGAGGTCGGTCTCTTTGGAATCGGGCTCAGTCGGTGAGCTGGGGAGGGGACGTTGTGGGCTTTACTTATCGGCTTCCGTATCCGCATCCAAAGCCGGACAAATTTCGAAAATTCACAAACTGACTAATATACATTTAATATTTAAGTTGAGTTAAATTAGAAAGACTATGTTGACTTAGCCCCTTGACAATTATCATCCACTGCAGAGAGAGTAACGGGAGGACAACCAAGTTGACGATGTGTTGTTGAAATATGCACCGACTATTTTCTCCGATTATGTTGAGTATGATTGTCCTCGGATTTTTTACTTGCATGTGTATTTAGATAATTTTGAGAAAAGTTTGATAAATAATAAATCTATCAAATGTCTTCCTAGTGCGTTAGATAAATAATATTCTATCAAATATCTTCCTAGTAGAAAGATAAATAATAATGAATCTAACAAACATTCTAATAGAAAATAATAGAACTAAACTTTTAGGAATGAATCCGACTCGAATATAAATCTTGAGGTACAACAAAGTTTATAACAAAATTAGATAAAATTTAACAATCAAGAATAAAATCCAATAGGAAACATAAACTAATGTCAACTTGGTGTCCCGATATGGAACAGCCGCCCTCTTTCCACTTCTTCCCATCTCCTAAAGCACTAATCACATTTCCAAGAACCAAAAGACCGTAATTGATATGGATTCCTAAATTATTAAATTCATGAATTAATATGCTGTTGTTTGGCGGAGGTGGTGTACTTGATTAGGATCGTCGGCAGTCGAGGCAAGTGTTGGACACTTTCTCCGTAAGACGAGATTGCCCCGTATATTTCAGTGCAGTACGAGCTACGACAATCGTCCCCAAGATACAACGACTGTTAGGGCGTTTCCAAGAATGTTGCACACGTATCTCGAAACTTTCGGGCGAACCCTTATATACCCAGAACTTTCGGACCTTGTTTTTTCTAAGTGAAGAACGGGGGAAAGAAGAAGACAACAATGCTCGGAAATGCTATTGCTGCTTGGATGATGAATTATGGCAAAGGGGCAGGCCTATTTATAGGCTGGAGGAGGCAGGGAGGCAGCCACCCCGAAGGAACGCGTCCGCTCGGCCAGCAGGCTGGCTGGCTGCGCTCGTGGCCCTTCGGTAGCTTCTGGATCCTTCCAGGCGCGCCCAGGCTGCGCTGGCGCCCTTTCGCGAGGGATCTCGCACCCCTTTCGGCCTTCTGGAAGCCTCCTGCACATTCCTGCCCGTCGTGCCTCTTCGGTGGCTGCGCAGCTGCCTCCGGACCCGGGCAAAATACTTAAGGCTCCTCCAGCTCCTCGCAACGATGCGCACGTGCGCCACAAAGCGCCCATTGCGACCTGCGTCCAATGCGCCCATTGCGACCTGCGTCCAATGCGCCATGCGCACATGCACACGCGCGTGTGCGAGCGTGAGCGCGAGCATGAGCGCATGCTCATGCTCGTGCTCGTGCTCGTGCTCGTGCTCGGACGGTGCTTCGCACCATCCTTGCAGGTAACTAGCGGTGGGTCAGCCTTTGGGTGGTCAACTAAGTTTGAGAGGTAAGGAGAGGAGTTCCTTATAAACAAGGAAATCCTCCTTGCTCTATTCAATGTGGTATTGCACTTGTTCCATTTCCCTTTTGGGCCTCCCCTTTGGGCCTTTCCATTTTTGGGCCATATGCATTAAAAATGCATTCAACCCAACAATCCCCCACATGAATGATGATTAATGCATGCAGACTCTAATCAAAAGTTCTGACGTGTTATTATTGCATCGAGATAGGTAGCTTGTGGCTTTGAACCTTCTCTAGTAATATATTATCAAATTTACTCGCTGCTCGGTGAACGTGATGTCTTGAACCGTCAGCCTTTGGTGTAAACCAAGATAATAACATTTACACAATAATAACCCTAGTATATTTGAGTTCTCACGTTGTGTCCGTTTCGGCCATGGACCGTATCTTAGATTCATAAGTGTTTTTCCCATTTGAAGCGGCCTCGCTTTACACTTACATAGGTGATCTCCTATCAGGGGTATCCTGCCATACTCCACCTTTATCAAGGTATAGGAATTATTAAAAGCGTAATGCTTAACCTTACCACACCTCTGCAGGTTGATACCTGGGCAGTTTCTGAGAATGAGATAGGTTCCAGGTTATTTACTGAACCCTCCATAACTTAGTTGTCTCATTGAACCAAGTTTGTGGGATCTCCACTCATCATGGTTGAGTTACCGCTATGGACGTTCTTTAGTGTGTGGATTTTAATCCCATTCCCTTACTGCGTTGTACATTTGATCTCTATTGATTCCTTTCGTAAAAGGATCAGCTAAGTTGTCCTTGGACTTTACGTAATTAATGGTGATCACCCCACTAGAGATCAACTGTCTAACGGTGTTGTATCTCCGACGGATATGTCGAGACTTTCCGTTGTACAATGTACTTTGTGCTCTCCCGATTGCAGACATGCTATCACAATGTATCAATACGGAAGGCACCGGTTTGCTCCAGCACAGAATATCCTCTAGGAAGTTTCTGAGCCATTCAGCTTCTTCCCCAGCTTTATCTAGCGCTATAAACTCCGACTCCATGGTGGATCGAGCTATGCGCATTTATTTAGAGGACTTCCAAGATACAGCTCCTCCTCCTATGGTGAATACGTATCCACTCGTGGATTTGGAGTCCTTAGTGTCTGATATCCAGTTTGCGTCACTGTATCCTTCTAATACAGCTGGATATTTAGCATAATGTATGCCATGGTTTATGGTATGTTTTAAATACCGTAAATCCTTTCTAGAGCTAGCCAGTGATCCTTTCCTGGATTACTTGTGAATCTACTAAGTTTACTAACTGAGTACGCAATATCGGGGCGAGTGCAGTTTGTTAAATACATTAAGCTCCCGATAATTTGCGCATACTTCAGTTGAGATACTGGGTCCCCTCGATTCTTGGCTAAGTGTAGATTCAAATCTACTGGAGTCTTAACCGGAGGTTTGTCAAAAGCTTCAAATTTCTTGAGCACGCTTTCCACGTAGTGGGATTGCGTTAAGATAATTTCGTCAGCTTTCCTAGAAATTTTTATTTCTAGTATGACGTCTGCCAGACCCATATCTTTCATGTCAAAGTGATTCTTTAACATGTCTTTAGTTTTCACAATAACCTCTTTATTGCTTCCCATAATTAGTAAGTCATCTACGTAGAGACATACAATTACGTAAGCTTCAGGTGTGCCCTTAATGTAAACACATTTATCGCACTCATTGATCTTAAATCCATTCGACAGCATTGTTCTGTCAAATTTCTCGTGTCACTGTTTCAGCGCTTGTTTTAGCCCGTATAGTGACTTGACTAGTCGACACACTTTATGCTCTTGACCGGGAGCCACAAACCCTTCAGGTTGCTCCATGTATATCTCCTCTTCCAGTTCTCCATTTAGGAAAGCTATTTTTATGTCCATTTAGTGGATCTCGAGGTTATAGAGTGCTGCAACAGCTATGAGTACTCTAATTGATGTGATTCTTGTGACCGGTGAATACGTGTCAAAGAAATCATATTTCTCCTTCTGTTTGAACCCCTTAGCTACCAATCGAGCTTTGTACTTGTCGATTGATCCATCAGCTTTGTATTTCCTTTTTAGGATCCACCTGCATCCCAAAGGTTTGCAGCCCGGTGGGAGATCCACGAATTTCCACGTGTGGTTTTGCATAATGGATTCTATCTCACTATTGATAGCTTCCTTCCAGAGAGGAGCATCTGTACTGGACAATGCCTCTTGGATTGTCCTGGGTTCATCTTCTAACGCTTAGGTTAGATAATCCAGACCAAAAGATTTAGTTACCTTCGTTCGTTTACTACGTCTAGGTTCATTATTTTCCTGATTTGACCCTTGCGTAGTCTCGTGAGCCCTTTTCTTTGGACTTCCTTCTTTGCTTTCCTTATTAGGAAAGCTATTCTCAAAGAACGTTGCGTTCCTTGATTCCATGACCATTCCCATGTTTATCTCAGGGTTTTCAGATTTATGCACCAAAAATCGATAAGCACTACTATTTTGCGCATATCTGATAAAGATGCAATCAATGGTCTTGGGTCCTATTCTCACCTGCTTAGGCTTAGGTACTTCGACCTTTGCTAGGCACCCCCACACTTTAAGGTAACCGTAGGAAGGCTTCCTTCCTTTCCATAGTTCATATGGGGTTTTATCCCTTTTCTTGTGTGGCAACTTGTTTAGAATGTGGTTAGCTGAGAGCACAGCTTCCCCCCACATGTTCTGGGGTAAGCCCGAGCTAATCAACATAGCGTTCATCATCTCTTTAAGTGTTTGATTTTTTTGCGTTCAGCTACGCCATTTGATTGAGGTGAGTATGGAGCAGTCGTCTGATGAATAATGCCATGTTCTTGACAGAGTTCCTCAAACGGAGCTACATATTCTCCCCCTCGATCACTTCGGATCATTTTGATTTTCACACTGAGTTGATTTTCAACCTCATTCTTATATCTCTTAAAGGTATCAAGAGCTTCGTCTTTGCCCTTTAGGAGATATACGTAACAGTATCTCGTGCAATCATCGATAAATGTGATGAAGTATTTCTTCCCGCCTTTAGTTTGCACGTGTTTCATATAGCAAGTGTCCGTATGAATTAACTCTAAAGGTGTAGTACTTTTTTCCACCGAATGGAAAGGTGCTTTGGTCATTTTAGCCTCCACACATACTTCACATTTATCTGATGGGTTGAACTCTAGATTCGGTAATAAGTTTAAACTTACTAACTTTCTTAGCGAGTTTAAATTTACGTATCCTAATCTACCATGCCATAAATTAGAACACTCGGCCAAGTAAGAAGAAGCGTTAACTTTATTTTTACCAATAAAGGTGCGATGTACAGTTATTACATTCATCTTAAATAACCCCTTTTCTAGATAACCATTTCCTATGAATTGACCCGCTTTGGTCAGTACAAACTTATCAGCCTCAAATACAAGCTTAAGACCGGCTTTGCTTAACAATGAGCCCGAAACTAAGTTCTTACGGATGTCCGGGACATGCAGCATATCCTTGAGGGTCAGCTCCTTTCCTGAGGTCAGCTTCAGGACCACCTTGCCCAGACCGACGATCTTGGACGTTGCAGAGTTTCCCATGAACAGCTTTCGACCGATGATCGGGATGTAGTTCGAGAACATCTCCTTGTCCGAGCAGACGTGGCGGGTAGCTCCTGTGTCCACGAACCACTCTCTCGGATTGTCCACCAGGTTGGCTTCAAACACCAAGGCTGACAGATCCATCTGAGACAAGTCTTCAGCCAAGTTAGCCTTTCCTTGGTCGTCCTTCTTCGGCTGGCGACAGTCCTTAGCCATGTGTCCGGGTTTGTCGCAGTTGTAGCAGTCGCCCTTGATCTTCTTTTTCTTCTTAGGCTCTTGCTTCTCCTACTTATCTCCAGACTTCTTCCTCTTCTTGCTACCTTTTCCCTCGGCGAGGTGCACGGTGGTCTCAGGGTTGGCCTTGTCTTGCTTGACTTTGGAATTTCGGTTGTCTTCCTCAATCCTAAGTCTCACGATCAGGTCTTCTAGGCTCATGTCCTTCCTCTTGTGCTTGAGGTAGCTCTTGAAATCCTTCCAGAGTGGGGGGAGCTTCTCGATCATCGCAGCTACTTGGAAGGACTCGCTGAGTTGCATCCCTTCAGCTTGAATCTCGTGAAGGATCAGCTGCAACTCCTGGACTTGGTCGATGACCCTCTTGGAGTCCACCATCTTGAAGTCGAGGAATCGTCCGACGATGAATTTCTTCGTCCTGGCATCCTCCGTTTTGTACTTCTTCTCGAGTGAACTCCACAGCTCCTTAGCGGTCTTGGCTTCCGCGTAGACGTTGTAGAGCGTGTCGTCTAGCCCATTCAGGATGTAGTTCTGGCATAGGAAGTCGCTATGACTCCATGCATCGAGGGCATTGATCTTCTGTTGATCTGCCTCATTTTCTACTACCTTCGGAGCCTCTTCCTTCAAGAATCGGACCAGGTTGAGCGTCGTCAGGTAGAATAATATCTTTTGTTGCCACCTCTTGAATTCGATACCGTTAAACTTGGCCGACCTTTCGGCGTGGACAGTTCCCGGGACCGCTGGCACTGGTGCTGAGCTTGTTGATGCCATCTTCAAGTACACAATCTCGTCTTACGATTGTTATTTATCGGAGGTGGTGTACTTGATTAGGATCGTCGGCAGTCGAGGCAAGTGTTGGACACTTTCTCCGTAAGACGAGATTGCCCCATATATTTTAGTGCAGTATGGGCTACGGCAATCGTCCCTAAGATACAACGACTGTTAGGGCATTTCCAAGAACGTTGCACACGTATCTCGAAACTTTTGGGCGAACCCTTATATACCCAGAACTTTCGGACCTTGTTTTTTTAAGTGAAGAACGGGGGAAAGAAGAAGACAACAATGCTCGGAAATGCTATTGCTGCTGGGATGAGGAATTATGGCAAAGGGGCAGGCCTATTTATAGGCTGGAGGAGGCAGGGAGGCAGCCACCCCGAAGGGACGCGTCCGCTCGGCCAGCAGGCTGGCTGGCTGCGCTCGTGGCCCTTCGGTGGCTTCTGGATCCTTCCAGGCCACAAAGCGCCCATTGCGACCTACGTCTGGATATTAGAAGGATACAGTGTTGCAAAAACCATGGCATAAACCATACCATAAACTATGGCATACATTATGCTAAATATCCAGCTGTATTAGAAGGATACAGTGACGCAAATTGGATATCGGACACTAAGGACTCCAAATCCACGAGTGGATACGTATTCACCATAGGAGGAGGAGGTGTGTCTTGGAAGTCCTCTAAACAAACGTGCATAGCTCGATCCACCATGGAGTCGGAGTTTATAGCACTAGACAAAGCTGGGGAAGAAGCTGAATGGCTCAGAAACTTCCTAGAGGATATTCCGTGCTGGAGCAAACCAGTACCTACCGTATTGATACATTGTGATAGCATGTCTGCAATCGGGAGAGCACAAAGTACATTGTACAATAGAAAGTCTCGACATATCCGTCGGACACACAATACCGTTAGACAATTGATCTCTAGTGGGGTGATCACCATTAATTATGTAAAGTCCAAGGATAACTTAGCTGATCCTTTTACGAAAGGAATCAATAGAGATCAAATGTACAACGCAGTAAGGGAAATGGGATTAAAATCCACACACTAAAGAACGTCCATAGCGGTAACTCAACCATGATGAGTGGAGATCTCACAAACTTGGTTCAATGAGAAAACTAAGTTATGGAGGGTTCAGTTAAATCACCTGGAACCTATCTCATTCTCAGAAGCTGCCCAGGTGTTAGCCTGCAGCAGTGTGGTAAGGTTAAGCATTACGCTTTTAATAATTCCTATACCTTGATTAAGGTGGAGTATGGCAGGATACTCCTGATAGGAGATCACCTATGTAAGTGTGAAGTGAGGCCGCTTCAAATGAGAAAAATACTTATGAATCCATGGCATACATTATGCAATGTAGGATTGCAACCTTCCATCTCCCTTTTGGGCCTTTCCTTTGGGCCTTTCCATTATTGGGCTTGCATTGAATTTTCCATTCAAACCCAACAATCCCCCACATGAATGATGATTAATGCATGCATACTCTAATTGAAAGTTCTGACGTGTTATTATTGCATCGAGATAAGTAGCTTGCGGCTTTGAACCTTCTCTAGTAATATGTTATCGGATTTACTCGCTGCTCGGTGAACGCGATGTTTTGAACCGTCAGCTTTTGTTGTAAACCAAGAAAATAACATTTACACAATAATAACCCTAGTATATTTGGGTTCTCACGTTGTGTCCTTTTCGGCCATGGACCGTATCTTGGATTCATAAGTATTTTTCTCATTTGAAGCGGCCTCACTTCACACTTACATAGGTGATCTTCTATCAGGAGTATCCTGCCATACTCCACCTTAATCAAGGTATAGGAATTATTAAAAGCGTAATGCTTAACCTTACCACACTGCTGCAGGCTAACACCTTGGCAGCTTCTGAGAATGAGATAGGTTCCAGGTGATTAAACTGAACCCTCCATAACTTAGTTTTCTCATTGAACCAAGTTTGTGGGATCTCCACTCATCATGGTTGAGTTACCGCTATGGACGTTCTTTAGTGTGTGAATTTTAATCCCATTCCCCTTACTGCGTTGTACATTTGATCTCTATTGATTCCTTTCGTAAAAGGATCAGCTAAGTTGTCCTTGGACTTTACATAATTAATGGTGATCACCCCACTAGAGATCAATTGTCTAACGGTATTGTGTCTCCGACGGATATGTCGAGACTTTCTGTTGTACAATGTACTTTGTGCTCTCCCGATTGCAGACATGCTATCACAATGTATCAATACGGGAGGTACTGGTTTGCTCCAGCACGGAATATCCTCTAAGAAGTTTCTGAGCTATTCAGCTTCTTTTCCAGCTTTGTCTAGTGCTATAAACTCTGACTCCATGGTGGATCGAGCTATGCACGTTTGTTTAGAGGACTTCCAAGACACACCTCCTCCTCCTATGGTGAATACGTATCCACTCGTGGATTTGGAGTCCTTAGTGTCCGATATCCAGTTTGCGTCACTGTATCCTTCTAATACAGCTGAATATTTAGCATAATGTATGCCGTGCTCGTGCTCGTACTCGTGCTCGGATGGTGCTTCGCACCGTCCTCGCAGGCAACTAACAGTGGGTCAGCCTTTTGGTGGTCAACCAAGTTTGAGAGGTAAGGAGAGGAGTTCCTTATAAACAAGAAAATCCTCCTTGCTCTATTCAATGTGGTATTGTACTTGTTCCATTTCCCTTTTGGGCCTCCCCTTTGGGCCTTTCCATTTTTGGGCCATATGCATTAAAAACGCATTCAACCCAACATATACAGCAAGAGGCTATCTAGTACACACTTGGTACAAAAACCTAGATTCACCTTCCTTCAACATTAAGCCCCAGTTTTCTCTGCATGCTCTCAACCCGCGATTAGATGGATCCTTGCGGTTAAAATATTGTCGCCAAAATCATCACACCACGTGCCACTTTTCATTTGCTCTATGATGATTGTGAATATTATATTGGGAAATAATAATAGGTCAGCAATCACAAAGAACAAAATTGAAACGAAGAACACGAGCGATTTGGTCACCCAATTCGACTAGAATGTCTACGTCTAGGGGCGTGCCAAGCCAATATCTTTCCAGGTTTCTTGTGCGTTACTACACTTTTTGCCACACATTACAATAGGTCTTATATGCATTTATATAGAGGAGCAACCCTAGAAAGAGTGGGGATCATGAAACAAACAAAACAGAAAAGAAAATTAAGGCTGAACCGGACACCCAGCAGGCACTGGCCTCCCAGCGACCGCTGGGTCCTCAGATTTTCAACATTCTGTTTCTCCCCTCGTTGGGGCCTTCACAAACTTCATCTTTCACATGTCAATCACTTGGCGGTTGCTTGTACTCATGTGTGGTCTTCACTTGATCATTCAACGCCTTCTCCGAGTACCAAGATGCTTCATAACCCAACAATCTCCCACCTGGAGACTGACCTCATCACTTGTCACCTTTCACTAGATGACCATCTTCACTGTATTGGCACGCCAGTCCTCTTCTCAGTTTACTAGGCCAACTGAACCCATGTTTAGCTTCAGCTTCTCTAAGGCAAACCTTGGTCAACATATCTGCAGGATTCACACTTCCCTCAATCTTCTCAAGCTGCAAAATCTTCCTCTCCAAGAGATGCCGCATGTAGTGATACCTCAGCTCAATGTGCTTAGTCTTTGAGTGGAAAGCAGAATTCTTTGCCAAGTGAATCGCACTTTGGCTGACACTATGGAGTACACTGTCCTTCTGCTCCTTCCCTAACTCACCCAAGAAATTCTGCAACCATACCATCTCTTTGCTAGCTTCTGTCACTACCACATACTCACTTGCTGTAGTTGACAAAGCCACTATCTTTTGTAACTTCGAAGCCCAGGAGATCGCTGTCCCTCCTAGCGTGAACACATACCCTGTAGTGCTCCTTTTCCAGTCAAGGTCACTGGACCCCAAGTCTACATCAACATATCCTGTCAGCATCACTTCACTTCCCTGAAAGCATAGGACCTTCTTAGTAATACCTCTCAAGTACCCTAGGATCCACTTCACTGCCAACTAATGCTGCTTGCATGGATTGCACACGTACCTGCTCACCACTCCCACCATATGTGCGATGTCTGGCCTTGTACAGACCATTGCGTACATCAAGCTCCCCAAAGCTGATGCATAAGGAGTCTTCTTCATCTGAGCCTTCTCCACCTCACTCTTAGACAAATCCTTGTTAGACAGCTTAAAGTATCCACCCAAGGGTGTACATGTGGGTTTGGCCTTCTGCATGCTGAACCTCTCCAACACCTTCTTGATATAGTCAGCCTGCGAGAGAAATAGCTTCCCTGCTACTTTATCTCGCTCAATCCTCATCCATAGGATCTGCTTAGCCTCACCCAAATCCTTCATGGCAAATCTCTCAGACAATTACTTCTTCACCTTGCTCACTTTTTTAGCACTCGAGCCTGCTATCAACTTGTCATCAACATAAAACAGGAGGATGATATAGCTATTGTCAAACCTCTTGAAGTAACCGCAATGGTCTGCTTCATAGCACATAACTCTATCTCGTGTGTGAACCCATCGAACTTCTTGTACCACTGCCTCAGAGCTTGCTTCAACCCATACAATCTCTTCCTCAACCTGCACACAAGTCCACTGTTACCTTTCGATAAGTACCCTTCTGGCTGTTCCATGTAAATCTCTTCATCTAGATCACCATGGAGAAAGGCTGTCTTCACATCCATCTGCTCTAACATCAGATTCTCTGCAGCTACCATACTCAACACCATTCGAATAGTGGTTAGCTTCACAACAGGAGTGAAAATATCGGTAAAATCAATACCGTATTTCTGCTGAAACTCCGTCACAACCAGTCTCGCCTTGTAACACTGTATGCCATCTGCCTCTTGCTTAACTCTTTAAACCCACTTGTTTTGCAGTGCCTTCTTGCCTTTTGGGAGTTGGACCAGTTCCTAGGTCACATTACTCCTCAACGACTCCATCTCGTCATCCATTGCAAGCTTCCACTTGCGCACCAGCTCACTCCGCTGTGCTTCTGCAAAATCCTCCGGTTCTCCTCCATCTATCAAAAGGAGATAATAGTTAGTAGGTGAATACTTGTCTGGTGACCCACGCTGTCTGGTGGAAACAATAATAGGCCAGCAATCACAAAGAACAAAATCAAAATGAAGAACACGAGCGATTTGGTCACCCAGTTCGATAAGAATGTCTACGTTTGGGGGTGTGCCAAGCTAGGATCTTTCCACTAGGTTTCTTGTGCGTCACTACACTTTTTGCCACACAATACAATAGGTCTTACATGAGTTTATATAGAGGAGCAACCCTAGAAAGAGTGAGGATCATGAAACAAACAAAACAAGAAACAAAATTAAGGCTGAACCGGACACCCAACGGGCGCTGACCTCCCAGCGGTCGCTGGGTCCTCAGATTTCCAACATTCTGTTTCTCCTCCCCAGCGAGTGCTAGGCCACTAGCGGTCGCTGGGGCCTTCACGAACTTCATCTTTCGCATGCCAATCACTTGGCGATTGCTCGTACTCATGCATGGTCTTCGCTTGATCATCCAATGCCTTCTCCGAATACCAAAGAGGCTCCATAACCTAACATGTTGCATGGAAGACCGCGCTAATAAAAATGGCTCAATGCAATATCTCGAATCATCAAAACCAAACAAATCATTCCACACGCTAAATTTAAATAAGCTGAAACTTTACAAGTACCACGACTGACTATTTATATTAGTACTAGCTGTCGCATAAGATAGTTCTATAAAAAAAAAGCTGTCGCATAAGACAAAGAACTCTGTAACAAGTGTCCATCCATCTCTTATTTGCTCCTCACATCTGGCTCAACCACACCAGATCCTTATATTGACAGTCTCACTTAGATGGCTTTGGATTGGGTACCGAGTGAAAGAATTGATTCTGAACGGTTTGGAGTGAAGGGGGACCGCAGCGGCAAGCGCATATATTGACAAGCGCAGTTATGTGATAATGACAAGTACAGTCATGTGATAATGGCATTTGTTTTTGTGAAAATGGCAAGTCCCCGTTGGTGATAATGGCATGCGTAATTTTTTTTATTTTGGTCCCCCGTATTTTAGCATTTTTGCAAAAAGGTCACACTGGTATGTGTAGTTATGTGATACTGGCATGCGCAGTTATGTGATACTGGCTTGCGCAGTTATGTGATAATGACATTTGTATCCAGCCTGTGTTTATGAGTGGCTTTTTTTATTTTGGTCCCCATATTTTAGCGTATTTGTAAAAAAAACCCGCGTGTGTTCATTCCAAACGGTTCGGAATAGTGTTATTTCGTACCCAATCCAACCCCCACTTAGACCATTCCCATCGGCAACCGGTTCCAACCAGGCATGGGTAAACAACAAAGAAGTTTTATTAATTAAAAAAGAAGAAGAAGGTCGAGGTTAGTGACCAGGCTCAGTTGGCCAATCTGACATCAACCGATCCACGCGTGCTAATTACTTTTTTTCTTCACAATCTAATCACACACGACACAATATTATTCGTTAAAATAAATATTTATGGATCGAATTTGTTGTAGATAATGTGGGGATAGAACCTGATTCTTTTGGTGTCGATAAGTCCGATGAGATACAAACTATCATTCAGCAAACTTGGAACTCCAAACTTGACCTCGAGTTACCAATAAATCACTGTGTGTTTGACTTGACGACGTTTCAAACCAATCCGATGGAAGCCTTCGATCTTGTATTCTTGAGACGTGATTTGTAATCACTATCCTTAAAGTGTTATTTGACCCCACTATATGTTGCCAACGGGTTCCGTCAAGTACACTCCTAGGATTGCTCAAGAATTCTAAATATTCTAAGTGGCAAGCAATAGAATATCACCTCTAGAACTATGACAATAATGTCTTATGGTGGATATGTAAGAAATGGAGAAGAGAATGAATCATTGGGTTAAATGAGATTGTTTGTAATGCCAAGGAAGACTTCTATTTATAAATTCCCAATGGACATGTTTAACATATCTCAAAGTCTATAAAGGAGATGGTCATGTCCAACAATCATCAATATTGCATGAAATGCTACCAATTTAATTTTGGAAGGATACATCCATTTCTTCTTTCTTTCTTTTCATACTTTTTACTTAATTGTTAACCAATAGTGTCATTTGATTTTAAGTCAAGTGGTATCTCACCAAATGACACCAACATAATTTGTGCGGTTATAAAAATTTAAATTATCATTTAATAAAATTAAAAATATAAATACTCATATTTTTTAACTCTCTATATATAGAGCTCAATATTGACATATTTTGATGAAAACTCGTATTTTTTGTTATAATTATGAACACATAATTTTTGCATATTTATTACAATTTAAATAAAAGCATAAATTAATTATACTAATGGAAGAAAAATTAATTATTTATTTAGAAAGTTGGGTTGAGTTGGATCATTGATGGAGATATAATAAGGTTTAGTTAGGTTGAGTTGTACGTGGATGAGAGAAATTAATTATTTGTTAGAAAATTGGGTTGAGTTAGGTTCTGGAGATAGTCTTATCTGAATATGAGCTCTAGCCGGGGATGAAAACTTGGGCCCCCACCGTCGGCCTTGACTTAGAGTCAAGCAAGTCGAACACCTCCTCTTTGAATTCTACACATTTGTTCTCGACCACCTAAGACTCATTTGAGACAAATCCTATTATCTACACTAATAACCAATAAAACCAATTTTCACTTCACCTCAATAAAAGTAATCCTAATATTCACCAAAAAAATAAAAAAAGCCCTAATTTGAAAATCGGTGTTCGTGATTTCCTCCACTCTTGTGAAAATAGTGTCAATAACATTGGTACGTAACTTAAGAAATTTACGATGCGTCGTTGAAGGTGAGCATTGCTTAGTCATTCTATTAGTCTAAATTTTATTCAATTTTATATCTGTTCATCACTTACAACTTTATATTTTGAATATATAAAATACTCTACGAATGATTGCATGATCACAAAAGTTAAATCCACGCTATATAACTATAAAATAAATTTTTTTTTCCTTTTCATTTCCAATAAGAAAAAGGGCAAATTATCCTCACGTCCCTGAGGTTTGGTCACCCTCCCCCTAGAGTCTCTGGATTTTGGAAAATGATTGTCCCGTCCCTAAGTTTTGACGATAATAGACTCTCGGGTCCCTGGCTGACGTCATCGGCTCTTTTTTCATTTTTTGTCATAGAAATGACTAAAATACCCTTAAACAAAAAAAAATTTCACCTTCTTTAACCTTTGACCAAGAACACCAACAACCAAAAACTAACTCAAAAATAAGATCAAACTAACAAAAATCAAGAACACAACCAAGAACATCAAGAACGACAAAAAACAATTAATTAACTAATCATCCAACAATTCAGCTTGAGACCTAATCTAAATTTCATGAAAAAATTAAGGAAATTCAGAAATAAAGATCACGAATTTGAACCTCGTTATCGAGAGTCCGGTCCATCCAGATCGAAGACCTAATCTCCTACCCCTCCTCGTCGTCGCCTCCCTCCTGTTCCTCCTCTTCCTCCGCCGACTCATCCTTGTCGTCAGAGCCAAACGTCGCCCGACAGCGACGGCTATGACAGGGCCTCGCACCGGTGAAGGAAGTCTAGCAGGGAAGGTCGGCGCGGTCGGCGGGGCCCGTGCGGCCCTTCTCCCAGTCCCTCTTCTCGACCTCGTAGTCGGTGAGGGACCACATCGAGGAGGGGGGGTCGGGGTCGGGGTTAAGGCAGGGAGTTGGCCACCACCAGTTGTCATGAGGGAGCCGAAGATCCTCTCCACCACGTGTGTGGCTTTCTAAAGGAAGAGAGGAGTCTCCAACAATGAGAGAGAGGTGGAGGAGAGGAGTCGCCGGACGAGCAGCCTCATCGAGGTCAGGTAGGGATTCCGCTCTGATTAGTTAATCAAAATTTTTTTTTTGATGTTCTTGATTGTGTTCTTGATTTTTGTTAGTTTGATCTTATTTTTTGATTAGTTTTTGGTTGTTAGTTGTTCTTAGTCAAATGTTGAAGAATGT
Source organism: Hypericum androsaemum (assembly GCA_963995505.1). Lineage (NCBI taxonomy): Eukaryota > Viridiplantae > Streptophyta > Magnoliopsida > Malpighiales > Hypericaceae > Hypericum > Hypericum androsaemum. The sequence goes on from OZ023190.1 coordinate 11,692,350, forward strand.
AAATTTTTTTATTTTTGTTAAAGGGTATTTTGGTCATTTCCATGACCAAAAATGAAAAAAAGAGCTGATGACGTCAGCCAGGGACCCGAGAGTCTATTATCGTCAAAACTTAGGGACGGGACAATCATTTTCCAAAAGTCAGGGACCCTAAAGGGAGGGTGACCAAACCTCAGGGATGTGAGGGTAATTTGTCCTAAGAAAAATAATGTTCACATATAAATTTAAAATTGACTCCCACCCAAGAATTAAAAGAAGAAGCTTCCACCTAAATAATTGAAAATGAAACGACATTGAAATTCACAGAAAAGAAAAGAAAAATTAGAGCTTTTTCGGAGAAAAAATAATAAACAATATTTCGTGTGATTAAACAATTAGGATTCACATTTTCTTTCTAAATTTAACTCAATATTTATTTGTTCATCACTTGCTAATTTATATGCTCTGAAAGTAGTTCAATTACTATATATTCAATTGGATCCAGACTATTTGTGAGAAGTATGATTACATGATCGATGATTTTTTATCATGGTTGATGGAAAAGTCATTTGGTGCATGCTTGACTTTTACTTTCGTAAAGAATTTCACAGTGATCGTACACTTGAGGATCCTAACCAAATATGAAGCAAAGAATCAACAATGTAGGCTATGGAATATATTCAATAGTCTAACAAATTTTTGTTGCCCATATCCCTGGTTATCTCTCAAGCCGATAGATTAAGAGTGTTCCAAATGGGGATAGGAAGTTTGCCAAAGCCGATAGCTAGTGCGCCATCTAACTACAAAATAAAAATACTTTTGCAAGAGAACGATGAATTTCCTCTAAGTACATCAAAGAAGATGTTGGGTTTGTAAATGATAAAAATCACTAACTACTTGCATCATTTACACATGTCTTATTCGGTGGCATGCTTTTAAATCTAAGCGTACTACTTTTTTTTACTACATAACTTAAGAAATTTACGATGCTGTTGTTGAAGGTGAACATTGCTTAGTCATTCTATTTTTCTAAATTTTATTCAGTTTTATATTTGTTCATTACTTGCTACTTTATATCTTGAAAATGCAGGATACTCTACGAATGATTGCATGGTCACAAAAGTTAAATCTACACTATCTAACTACAAATAAAAATATTTTTTCCTTTTCATTTCCAATAAGAAAAATAAAGTTCACTATAAAATTAAAATTGAGTCCCATCCAAGAATTAAAAGAAGAAGCTTCCACCAAAATAATTAAAAATGAAACGAAATTGAAATTCACAGAGAAGAAAAATTAGAGCTTTGTCGAAGAAAAAATAATAAACAATATTTTGTGTCATTAAACAATTAAGATTCATGATAACAGGCTTGGTTGCAATGGCGGTTGCCACAATGGCTCTTGCGATCAGTTGGAAGTGCTCTTGGTGATCCCCGCCAGTGGAATTGAAGTCACGAGGCAACGAAATGAAAAGAGATGGAAGTATTGAGTTGGGCCGACTCATGGGCCGACGTTATCCTTTATTTTATTTTTTCGGGCTCTATCCTTGTGTATAAGCCCAAGTCATATTTTTTCTTTCTTCTGAGTACCATCCCCAACGACGGCTTAAGTACAATTGGAATGAAGGAGAAAGTAAGTTTGAAAAAAAAAACAAGGATTCACATTTTTTTAAAATGTAACTCAATTTTTATTTGTTCATCACTTGCTAAGTTATATGCTCTGAAAGTAGCTCAATTGCTATATATTCAGTTGGATCAAGACTATTTGTGAGAAGTATGATTACAATATCGATGATTTTTTATCATTGGTTAATGAAAAAATTATTTGGTGCCTGCTTGACTTTTATTTTCGTAAAGAATTTCACAGTGATCGTACATTTGAGGATCCTAACTAAATAGAAACCAAAGAATCAATAATGTCGTCTATGGAATATATTCAATAGTCTAACAAATTTTTTGTTTTTTGTTGCCACTCTAAAAGCAAAGTTAATGAGCTCATATCCCTGGTTATCTCTTAAGCCGATAGGTTAGGAGAGTTCGAGATGGGGATAGGAAGTTTGCCAAAGCCGATAGCTAGTGCGCTATCAAACTACAAAATAAAAATACTTTTAAGAGAACGATAAATTTCTTTCTAAGTACATCAGGGAAGATGTTGAGTTTGTAAATGGTGAAAATCACTAGCTACATGCATCATCTACACATGTCTTATTCATTGCCATGCTTTTAAATCTAAGCGTACTACTTTTTTTTACTATATAACTTAAGGAATTTACTACAGAACTTAAGGAATTCACGATGCGTCGTTGAAGGTGAGCATTGCTTAGTCATTCTATTTTTCTAAATTTTATTCAATTTTATATTTGTTCATTACTTGCTACTTTAAATTTTGAATATATAAGATAAATGATTGCATGATCACAAAAGTTAAATCCACGCTGTCTAATTACAAAATAAAAATATTTTTTACTTTTCATTTCCAATAAGAAAAATAATGTTCACATATAAATTTAAAATTGAGTCCCACCCAAGAATTAAAAGAATAAAATTCCACCTTAATAATTGAAAATGAAAAGAAATTGAAATTCACAGAGAAGAAAAATTAAAGCTTTGTCGGAGAAAAAATAATAAACAATATTTTGTGTCATTAAACAATTAGGATTCACGATAATCGGCTTGGTTGCGATGGTGGTTGACACACTGGCTCTTGCGATCAATAGGAAGCAGTCCTGGTGAACCCGGCTAGTGGAATCGAAGTGATAAGGCAACAGAATGAAATGAGATGGAAGTATTGAGTTGTGCCGACTCATGGGCCGACGTTATCCTTTATTTTTATTTTTTCGGGCTCTATCCTTGTGTATAAGCCCAAGTCATGTTTTTTCCTTTCTTGGGTACCATCCCCAACATCGGCTTAAGTACGATTGGAATGAAAGAGAAAGTAAGCTTGAAAATAGCAACAAAAATTATGATTCACATTTTTTTAATGTATCTCAATTTTTATTTGTTCATCACTTGCTAAGTTATATGCTGTAAAAGTAGCTCAATTGCTATATATTCAGTTAGATCCAGACTATTTGTGAGAAGTATGAATACAAGATCGATAATTTTTTATCACTGGTTAATTGAAAAGCCATTTGGTGCCTACTTGACTTTTACTTACGCAAAGAATTTCACAGTGATCGTATACTTGAGGATCCTAACCAAATAAGAAGCAAAGAATCAACAATGTCAGCTATGGAATATATTCAATAGTCTAACACATTTTTTTTGTTGCTCACCCTAAAGTACAGCTAACGAGCTCGTATCCCTGGTTATCTCTCAAGCTGATAGGTTAGAAGAGTTCCAGATGGGGATAAGAAGTTTGCCAAAGCCGATAGCTAGTGCGCCATCTAACTATAAAATAAAATACTTTTGCAAGAGAACCGTGAATTTCTTTCTAAGTGCATCAAGGAAGATGTTGGGTTTGTAAATGGTGAAAATCACTATCTACTTACATCATCTACACATGTCTTATTCGTTGGCATGCTTTTAAATCTAAGTGTACTACTTAAGGATTTACTACATAACTTAAGGAATTCACGATGCGTCGTTGAAGGTGAGCATTGCTTAGTCATTCTATTTTTCTAAATTTTATTAAATTTTATATTTGTTCAGTACTTGATATTTTAAATTTTGAATATGTAAGATACTCTACGAACGATTGCATGATCACAAAAGTTAAATCTACGCTATCCAACTACAAAATAAAAATATTTATTTTGTAGTTTTTCCAATAAGGAAAATAATGTTCACATATAAATTTTAAATTGAGTCCCACCCAAGAATTAAAAGAAGAGTTTCCACCTAAACAATTGAAAATGAAACAAAATTGAAATTCACAGAGAAGAAAAATTATAGCTTCGTCGGAGAAAAAATAATAAATAATATTTCGTGTCATTAAACAATTTGAATTCATGATGGAAGGACAAGAACTGTTCCTCACCCAAGTCTCCACTGGTAAGGATATTGTCGAAATCCCAGAAGGCCATATCCGCAACTCAGATTTATTGAAGAGGTGTGAGCCCAATGTCTTGAGAAACTGCTACGATCTCAGAATGAAGATTATATCTTATTGGCTCATATTACAACAAAGGTTTGTGGATAACAACACCCTACACATTCAACTAGCCATCAAAAAGCTAGTTTACACGAAGTTGGAAAGAGGGATTCTTGGTGAGGTCTTTGCCTCTACCAATAGATTGAATATAATGGAGTCACCCAAGTTTGCCGCCGATCACTACCAGCTTGAGGACAGCATCAAGTCTCTAAAGGCTTTTAAGGAATCGCTGTCCAAAATAATGGACAAGCATAGGATCAGGTGGATGAGGACCGGGGTGTCATGTCATGTGGACGAGGACTGGAGTGCGATGTCAAGTGGACGAGGACCGGAAACAATGTTGCTAGAGTAGTTGCGGCACCAACCTGAATTGTCATTGTGTTTCATTAATGATTTGGCCTTTTTTCCGTTTAGAGATTCAATGTTTTACGGGGTATGGTAGCTTATTTACTAGTAAACATACTGGGACCAAGAACATGAATTGTCAAGTTTGTTTTCAAAAAGAGATGAACATCGTGGAATCTATGTCGATTGCTGCGTGAAAAAAAAATTAGGATTCACGATAACAGACTTGGTTGTGATGGCGGTTGCCACACTGGCTCTTACGGTTAGTAAGAAGCGCTCCTGGTTAACCCGCTAGTGGAATCGAAGTGACGGGAAACAGAATGAAATGAGATGGAAGTATTGAGTTGTGCCGACTCAATGGCTGATGTTATCCTTTATTTTTATTTTTTCGGGCTCTATCCATGTGTATAAGCCCAAGTCATGTTTTTTCCTTCCTTTTGGGTACCATCCCCAACGTCGGCTTAAGTACAATTGGAATGAACGAGAAAGTAAGCTTGAAAATAACAATAACAAAAATTATGATTCACATTTTTTTTCTAAATGTAACTCAATTTTTATTTGTTCATCACTTGCTAAGTTATATGCTCTGAAAGTATCAACTGCTATATATTCAGTTGGATCCAGATTATTTGTGAGAAGTATGATTACAAGATCGATGTTTTTTTTATCATTGGTTGATGGGAAAGCCATTTGGTGCCTGCTTGACTTTTACTTCCGCAAAGAATTTCACAGTGATCATACACTTGGGGATCCTAATCAAATAGGAAGCAAAGAATCAACAATGTCGGCTATGAAATATATTCAATAGTATAACAAAATTTTGTTTTTTGTTGCCCACCTTAAAGGCACATCTAATGAGCTCATATCCCTGATTATCTCTCAAGCCGATAGGTTAGAAGAGTTCCAGATGAGGATAGGAAGTTTTCCAAAGCCGATAGCTAGTGCGCCATCTAACTACAAAATAAAAATACTTTTGCAAGAGAACGATGAATTTCTTTCTAAGTACATCAAGGAAGATGTTGGGTTTGTAAATGATGAAAATCACTAGCTACTCCCATCATTTACACATGTTGTATTCATTGGCATGCTTTTAAATCTAAGCATACTACTTTTTTTACTACATAATTTAAGGAATTCACGATGCGTCGTTGAAGGTGAGCATTGCTTAGTCATTCTATTTATCTAAATTTTATTCAGTTTTATATTTGTTCATTACTTGCTACTTTATATCTTGAAAATGTAAGATACTCTACGAATGATTGCATGGTCACAAAAGTTAAATCCATCTCGTGAAAACATCTAGGGATCTCGTGATGGCCCGGAGTACTCATCCCAATATCGGTCTAACGCCAAGGGTTACAAAGGTGGCTGAAGCCGAGACTTTTAACTAACCTAAACTAAGGATAAAAGCCGAAGCTTGAGAGATATGTGTATGATTTGTGTGTGATGTCCTCTGCATTGACCCCGAGCCTTGCTTATATAGAAGAGAAAAACTGACCCAGCTTCTCCTTAGTTGCGTTGTAGTCAGACTCAAAGTCCTCAAAGTTCATCCTTAGCTGTGTCTTATCCCTATCTGGATTGAATTTGAAGATCCCAAAGCTTATCTTTCCTAATGCTTATCCCTGCCTAACTCGGACTCCCAGTGCTTATCGCATTCTTCACGGAGTCTGTATCTACCTTTGCCTCTTGAGAGTCTAGATACTCTTGGCCTCTTTTCACCCCCTCCTGAGAGTCCTGGTCTCCTTGATGTCCTAGCTCACATATGCCCTTCACTTCAGGCAGAGATTTCCAATGGTACTGAAAGTAGCTGAGTCTCATTACTTGGATCTGACACCTCCCGCACTTACAATAGCCAAGTCCCAGTACTTGGACCAAAGACTTTCCACACTTGCAATAGCGAAGTCCCAGTACTTGGACCCGAGACCAAGGCATAAACTATTTGCTGAAGGTAGCTTTCTGATAAGGGCACCTTAGGGGAAGAAGAGGATATGGCTAAGGGAAAAGGAAAAGAAAAAGAAGAAGAAGAAGGTGCAAAGAAAGTTACAAAAGAAGATGTTCCTGAGGAAGAAGCTCAGGAAGCTCAAGCTGAAGATGAGGCTGGATGAAGCCAAATCGAGGGTCTAGACACTACTGCTACTGCTGCACAGATCATCATCGAGGCAGCTGATGAATATACTAGGAAGAGAAAGGGCAAGGGCATTTCTGCAGTCCTAAGGAAGAAGACTGGCTCAACTTTAAGAGTCAGAACATCTTTGATAGAGAAGCCTATGCAGAAAAAGAAGAGAAAGAGTCTGACCTCCATCAAGACTCCACCAAAGGCCAAGAAGGCCTCTACCTCTACTATCAAGAAGAAGAAGGAATCACCCACTGTATTCCAAAGAGCATTCTTCATAGGCAAAAATTGGGACAAGAGTTCAAAGGAAGAAGTGTCCAGTCAAGATGACCTATTTGCTCATGACTCTGTCCTCGAAACAAACCTTCTGAAGATCTGTTGATCTTAAATGCCTAGGATGAAAAATATTCTATATTCCTATGGCTGCTGTATTTGTTTGATGAATGCTCAAAATATTTATATCTATAATTGCTAAGTTGTTTATCTTATTCTACGTTAGACGCATGTTTGTCATGGACTTACGCCTTGCATGAATATGTTAGGTATTATTAGCTATTGATACACTATGCTTAATAGGATTCGCGATGGCTCATGTTTGTCTTGTACTTAAGCCTATCTTAAATGATCTAACATAATTGTTGAAATGCATATAGACAGGGGAGCACGACAAGTGAGGAAAACTTAATCGGCACAGATTAAGGGGGAGCCTTGGTCAAATTCTGATAAGAAGTTGTCCTTATCAAAAAGGGAAAAATTGAAAATGCCTTAGTATTTTGATTAAGTGCATATCAGAATCTGGTTCAGTACAGTACAATCGGAAAAGGCTGAGCATAGTATTACACTGATCATAAACTCAGTTATCTATAATTACTACACAATGCTCATGACCAAAGGGATAAAGATGTTCATCGAGTGATCGGGAATAAGCTATACCCGTGAATGAGGTAAATGACTCTCTGATCAGACTAAGATTATTCTTACACAGAGTCATAAACTTATCTTTCGTGTGATCTCTGATCCCGAGTGAAGTCAGAAGTCAACAAAAATATTTTATGAGTTGGGTTGTTAAGATTTTCTTAAGTCTAGTTCAAGTATTTACTTACATCTAACTAACCTAGAACTTGACCAAAAGATCCAGATATTTATCCCAAGGCAAGTTCAAATTTGAACCTTGCCAAGATCAATATAATTAAGGCTTTTACCTGCCGTATAAGCGCATCGCAAGAGCTTGGTTGCGTAGTGGTTAAAATACTCTTATATGGATAAGTGTGATTAACTTTTGGAAGAGTTTTTATAATCATCTGTTGTCCACGTGATAAGGAGACTGCCCTAGACGAACCTCTCTTTTGTCTAAATTATAATGGATTAAATTATGTTTGTTTTATACTAACATAACTCGATATAAAAGAAGTTTCGGATGTTCTTTTGGCTTTATTTGTAATAGATATTATTAGGGATCAAATCAACCCACATGTCGAAGCCAACTCATGTCAAGCCTAGGAAGAAAAATGTTGGCTATTTTGGTAGCTAATGATGTCTTCTCCTCCAACGACTACTTGCATTGTGGAAAGGAAGCTTGAAGACTTGCTTAGAGAGCAAGGTTCAACGACTATATGCAAAAAAGGCCCTATAAATAGAAAGATCAAGCGAAAGACAAAGGTGGACCACTCGAGAGAAAACAAAAGTGATCAAGATTCAAAGAAGAAATCTAACAAGAGTTGAATTCCTACATTCAAGAGAAAAAAACTGTGATCACGAAGTGGTTAAGACAAAGAACATATTAGAAATACTTTTGTCTTAGGATACTTGCTCAACTTCTGTGTGAAGTTCTGAGAAGTATATTTGTAAGAACAATGATAAGCTCAAGGTTTCTAGAGATCCTATAAATCTAGAGGTGGTAACTAGCCGGTGCCAGTGAAAGCTAGTGTATTGAGAAGGTTACTAGTGAACCTGGTAAAACTAGAGTGCTGATGAAACTAGTGGTTGTAAGGTTGCAAGTGAACCTTGTAAAACTTGTAGTATTCTCTTGTATTTTTATTGGGGATAATAAAATATCGGAGAACGGCTGAGAGTGGACGTAGGCTCAAGTAGACCGAGCCGAACCATTATACATTTGGTGTCAATTCTCTCTATCCCTATTCTCGATTACGCTGATTGACTAAGTACCGAAGAAGTCGAAAAAATAGTTAGAAACCTAATTCACCACCCACTAGGTTGCTTATTAGACCTACACCCTACTTGGAACAGATTGAGTACGGAGCGTTGGGATGTGCTTCATACCACCCAGAGCTTAATCAGAGCCATCCATTTGGCCTAATAAGTCGTGCACCTTAATCCAATAGCTGAAAACTCTAGCATGTGCATAATGGGCATTTTTTGTAAAATACCCCTTTCCCTTCTGCCTCATCTTAGCCCTTGAGTTTAAAAAAGATTATGCATAATAGTTTAAAGCACCTTTATGATTTATCCCTTAATGTCGACCTTTTTTGGAAGGTAAATTTCTACAACATGATTATACATGCCAGAGTTTGAATCGTGGACCTTCTTGAATTTGTACACGCTTTTTACCGTTAGGTTAAATATCTTTTGGCAATGTCAGCCTTTTTAGTAATTTAAATATTGCCAAGCCATGATCTGATTGAAGAAGCCATATCCTTATTTTGCGCTTTCTTCCATGTATTGTGTCTTATCGAAGTGGTCGCCATAGTCGCGGTAAAATTTGCTTGGTTCTTGGTACTTTTAACCCTGCCTGGTTTTTTGGCTCTTGATATGTTTCACAAGTTTTTTTGCTTATCTTTCCCTTGTGTCCGTATTATCTTCTAAAAAATTAAATAATTTGATATAAATATTGTCAACTTTATTATTTATAAGTATAATATTTTTGTATACCAGTATAACTTCGAATGTTGTCAAATATATGTTTGAATCAGCATGTAATGTAGATTTTACTACTCATAACATTATCACTTCACAAGGTAGAGCATTATCACTCCACAAGGTATATCATTATCACTTCAAACTGTAGACTATTATCACCTAAAAAGGTAGATGTTATCACTTCACAAGACATACCATTATCTCTTTAAGATATTTATATCAAATAATGTCATCCAAAAAAATCTAGGCTAACAAATACTTCTCAATTATATATATTTTTTCAATCCATAAATCTCTCAAAATAATACCGACAAAAATCTCTCACAAAGATATTTATATCAATTCACATGAGTATATGTAGGGGTGTGCAAATGATATTCGGTATTTTGAGATCGGTATTTAATTCGGTATGGGTTTTTCTGAAAAATTGATGAATTTTAATTTTTGATATAATTTCGGTATATATCGGTACCAAATAAACAAAAGTATTAAACTGTAATTTACCTAACTAAGTATATTAAGCCAAAAACAAAAAAAGGACTTTAAAATATAGCTTTTATCTATCTACTACCCTTTGGAGCACGTCTTGAGAGAGAGAGAGAGAGAGAGAGAGAGAGAGAGAGAGAGAGAGAGAGAGAGAGAGAGAGAGAGAGAGAGAGAGAGAGAGAGAGAGAGAGAGAGGAGGATGGAGATTGAAGAAAGTGAGAAGGAACTGGGCGTAACACGCGCGTTCTAATATTTACCATGTGAATCTTTAATATTTACAAATTTGTCATTATTAAATGTTGATTTTTTTATCGGGATAGTCATGCTAGGCCTACCCAGACCCAGTCTGGGGCCACCCTTGTATAATAACCGGTACCATATTTGATACTGAAGTGACCTTTCCAGTACGGTCCTCGAGAGCGAACTATTTTATCATATCTGAGCGAACTATTTTATCATAACTGGGCGAACTATTTTATGCGTGAAACTATTTTATCATAACTGGACGAACCATTCTATAGTAATTGGGCGAACCATTCTCTCCTAACTAGGGGAACCATTTGATCCTGGGCGCGGTCCCGATTTTTTGGTTCCGTGTAAGCATTCTATCATAACTAGACAAACCATTATATCATAACTGGACGAATAATTATATCATAACATAATTAACCATTTTATCCCTAGAATGATCCTGAAGTATTTTACGCATCTAGAACCAAATCCACTCCCATAATAACCTGTCTTCGAAATACAAGTTTAAGAATCAGAAGAATTAATCAGCCAACTCGAGTGACGGGGCTGGCTTAGCCCAATTAGGAACCGTGGGCCGCTCCGACCAACCCGCACGCTCCAAAAACGCATCTTTACTCCCGACGCGCGCCGATCTTCTTCCCTGTTAAATCCCTCTCTCTCACCATTACTTCCTCGTAATTTTGTCCCCAGCCGCCTTATACCCATTAGTTAATTTCATATTAAAAACTACAACCATGTTCAAGAAGTGAGTCAATTTCCTTTCCTTCATTCAATTTCAGTTCACTCGGTGTTTCTTTGTTTTTTTTTCTTTTGGGTTTTTAAGAGGTTCTTTGCTTTTCTTGTTTCTTTGGGTTAAATGATAACTGAAGGTTTTCGGGAGAGGAAGTGTCGGCTCAGAACCAAGTTAAGGCCTCCGTCCAACGTAAAATCCGACAAAGCATAGCCGATGAGGTACACTTGTTTTTCTTTTTTATCCATTTGATTTCAAAGTTTCGTCCTTTAATATTGTCTTTGTTTAAAGTTTCCAACTTTGGTATTGATTGGATTGTTTCAGTACCCAGGACTTGAGCCGGTGCTGGACGATTTGCTTCCCAAGAAATCGCCTTTAATTGTTGTCAAGTGGTGAGCTTTGCCCGTCCTCTTTTCGACCCGAAAAGGGTTTGATTAGTCTCAAATGTTGAGGAATGTTTGTTGTAATTGATGGGGAATTGGGGTTGGAAAAATGTTGCAGCCAGAATCATCTGAACCTGGTAGTGGTCAACAACGTGCCTTTGTTTTTCAACATCCGGGATGGTCCTTACATGCCCACCTTGCGCCTCCTCCATCAGTGTAATTTCTCTCCTCTGAAATTCTTGAATCTTGTTGTTCTGCTATCTAATCTAAAGTGTTTTCGGGGATGAAGCGTTTTGGCAAAATGGTTAGAAGGTTGGACTGGGTCCTTTTTTTGTTTTGAATTGTGTGTATGAGCTGCTGCTTTTGCAAAGTGTGATCTTTTCCGCCTACCTCTCGAGCACTGGCATCCAATGTCTCTGAATTTGCTTGCTGTCGCTGTGATTTCCAGTTTACGTAATTTGATTATCTCTGGCGTTCTTGAAGTCCTTGATTAATGTAATTTTTTGTCTCCACCACTGATAATAGCACTCAATCCATCAGGAGTCTTGAACTGTGGAACTATTGTATTCTTCTTTCCCTTTTTCAGAAACTTGAGCCTTTTTCTTCGTGTTGTTTCATCTTGTTGGCTTTACAGATCCAAACATCATGAAGAAGTTACAAGTCGACAGAGGTGCAATTAAATTTGTCCTATCTGGTGCAAATATAATGTGCCCTGGACTTACGTCGCCAGGTGGTGTTTTGGACGAGGCAGTGGAAGCCGAAACCCCTGTGGTACCTATTCACTTTTGTTTATGACTTATGTCGTATCTTGCCTGGAGAGGGCACATGCTTACTTGAATCGTCATATGAATCTTTCAGGCTATAATGGCTGAAGGAAAGCAGCATGCTCTTGCTATTGGCTTCACAAAGATGTCAGCAAAAGACATGTATGTTGTACTCCCAGTTACTGATGTTGTGTTAACTTAGAGCTGCGACAGTGAAAAGCTCGTCTTTCCTTTTTCTTGGATATGGATTTTAATGGGAACAGTGACACTGAAATCATAGGAAGGTGGAACATGTGATCATTAATGGAATAAAGCCTTGAAAGCTAACAGAAAGGGCTCTTTCGTGTGTGTGGGTGGGCTGCCTTTTGTTTGGGGGTGGTGGTCGGGGGAGGGTGCGTCAACAATGGAACTTGGCATAATAAGCAGGCATTGATAGTCTCATTCTATGTTTCACAGGTCACCAAGAATTGCTTTGCCCTCTTTATCTTGCGACATGTAATAGATGATAAATGAAGTGAGATTTTGTAAAAATTATTGATCTCAGAAGAATGCACTTCCAAGAACCTTGTCTAGGCGCCCTATCTTAGGAATTGGGTTTGCCAGTGGAATGGTGGACTGCCCTTTCTTGCCGGCAGGAGATCTGAAAAGACTAGTTAATGTAAAAACTAATGGATGTGTTTGTGGCACCTCAATATTGTATCTTAATTTGAGGTCTTCGTCGGTAGTTACTCCCAGTAGAATAAATGAAATGGCTAGTTCAAAGTGAGGTTTCTACTTAGTGTGTTGAAGACTTAAAGTTGCTTTCTTCTTATGTCTGCAGAAAAGCAATTAACAAGGGAATAGGAGTGGACAACATGCACTACCTCAATGATGGTCTTTGGAAGGTATTTCGTCGAAAAACCGTTCATCTTGATGCTGCTATTGTCTTTCATTCATCGCCCACACTACAGAAGTATTTCTTAGTTGATGCTACCTTTAATCATGATGAATAAATTTCAAGAAACCATAATTGCCCGGCCTGTAACTTGCCAGTCCTTACTAGTGACGAATTTGTTCTCGTACCTTCAGAAACCCCATCATGTTGTTGATTATTGACCAGTCTAATACGTTGTTCGTCGTGCAGATGTTGACTCTTGATTAAGTGTTTCGACAGCACTGTCAAGATGCACCGAGAGAGAAGCGTACCGGAGCGGACCAGCATCCGCATCCGCATCCTAGAGGGCTGGCTGTTCCTTCCTAGATTTTGGTGCAGGTTTGCCATGGGATGGATATTCGGTAAAACAAGAGATCTCTATAATCATGTACTCCTTTAACAAATGTAGCGTATATCCAATTTGGACCGTCAGATTTGGGAAAAATGATGGCAATTAACGCTTAAAATGGAGAAAGCCAATTTTTTATACATTAAAATGATGATGAAGTAAAACAATAGATTCTAATGGAGTAAAATATCGGCCAAGTCGACTACGCAACATTGATAATTGTAACTTGTAAGTTGGTTAATGGTTTAATCACTCGGCCTAGAGCAGAACATTTTCACTTCCGTACGGCTGTATATTCGTGGGATTTAAGTGATGGAATTTGGAATTTTAAACCACATAATATACAAACTACCGGATATTAAACCCAAAAAAATTCGATATCGTGGTACTAAAAGCGAAGTTCTCCGCACCCCCGATCCCGACCACAACCAAGTTTCGGCAGTACTCAACTCTAAAACACAATCAGGGCAAAACAGGCTAACAAAGCCCATTCAGACACAAGCCCAATCACTCAACCAACCAGACCCAGGGACCTTTTGGAAAAACGCACGAACCCTTGAAGAGTATAATATAATATAATATAAGATGTATGCATAAAACCCTAATTCCTCCATTGCCTTGCCGTCTAAATACTCGCCACTGAAGAACCCTAGGTCAGAGGCCGCCTCAGTTTGCTTACGGAGCCATGGTTGGCCTCTCTTTTCTCTTCATCCTCTACTCTCTAATCTCTAATCCCATTTTCTGGATGTGAATCTTAATTTCTTTTTCGGTTGTTTGATTAAAACAGGGGATCGACTTGAAGGCGGGAGGAAAGAGCAAGAAGACGAAGAGGACAGCTCCCAAGTCTCAGGATGTCTATCTCAAGCTTCTCGTTAAGGTTTTTCTTTTTCTTTTTTCTTTTTCTTTTTGTGTGTGGAGAAAATGGTGCATTTTTTTTATTTTATATGGGAGTTAATTAAATCGGTATATTTTGGGTGTTGGATGTAGCTTTATCGGTTTCTTGTGAGGAGGACGGAGAGCAAGTTCAACGCCGTCGTTTTGAAGAGGCTCTTTATGAGCAAGGTCAACAAGGCCCCTCTCTCTCTGTCCAGGCTTATCACCTACGTGAAGGGCAAGGTACCTACCTCCTCTTTAATTGTTTGTACACTTAGAGATTTGGAAGTATTTTGTTGGGTTAGGGTGATATGTTGTTGGGTAGAGAATTGCATCTTATAATATTAGGTGTTTTCGAACTATGCTGTTGTTACGGGCTGATGGCTTCCAAATATGTGTAGGAGGACAAGATTGCAGTGCTCGTTGGGACTGTCACGGATGACATTAGGGTTTATGAAGTGCCTGCTATAAAGATTGCTGCGCTGCGCTTCACTGAGACTGCCCGGGCAAGGATTGAAAAGGCTGGTGGAGAGTGCTTGACTTTTGATCAGCTTGCTGTCAGAGCTCCTCTTGGCCAGAATACGGTAGGGTTCTCTTCATTGCATTTTGTTCTGTTGGTTCTATTTGAGCCATTCTTTGGCATTGTTAATTTGACTTCTTCTCGGACCGCATTTGTGAAATGCGGCGATAGCCTTTGAGATCTGTAATGATCTACTGTTATGATCACAAATCTTCAGAACATCTAATTGATCAAGCTTGTTTACTCAATGCTTTATTCTCACCATCTGCTAAGTAATCGATGCTGCATTCAGTTTCCCTATTCTTGCAAGTTCTGCCATCCTTTTGCTGAAGAATCACTTTCTTAAGTAGGAGTTCTGTCACTGCAATGTACTAGTAAGATGTAACTGGCCATTTTGTTTATGTATTTAGGGGTTTTTGCCCTTCCTCTTCCACAAAAAAATGTACTAGTAGGTTTTCTCTGCAGTATCTACAATATTTCTATACATCCTTGATTACTTTTCTGAAAATCTATTGTAAAATACTTGATTGTTTTTGTTTGCCAGACTGCTAATGGCCTTTTTTCTGTCCTGTCCTTGATTATTTTGTTCTTGTTGAACAGAACTGGTGTCAATAATTCTGTACTCATTTCTTCGACCAAGTTTCTGATTCATATCTTGCTCATCTTCCCATTGCAGGTTCTTCTGAGAGGGCCAAAGAATGCACGTGAGGCTGTCAAACATTTTGGACCTGCTCCTGGTGTGCCACACAGTCACACTAAGCCTTATGTGCGCTCGAAGGGACGCAAGTTTGAGAGGGCCCGTGGTAGGAGAAACTCTAGAGGTTTCAGGGTGTAATCTGAGTCAGTATTGTGTCAGTTCTTGAGAACTTGAGTATGTTATTTTGCAACACCCTACTTAAGGTTCTATGATGTCTAGGACCTTTGTCTTGGAATGGATTGATACGCTTGCAATTTTGTTTAGAAAGATATCGTCAACAACTCGAGGATAACCTTTTTTGTGGTTCAGTTCTGCAACATTGGTATGCTTATGATCTAGTTGGACACATTGTTTGCTTCATACATCATTGAGTTTATCATCTAGTGTGTTTTCTCGGTTGATGTAAACATTGGTTTCCTTAAATCTCTTTTGTTTTGCTATGAGCTTGCACAAGGGAATACGTGTAAGATATTCTCATTAGTTCCATTGAAGCGCCACTTACGATTGTTGTCCGGACATTCAATTGGCAGGGTCTTAGGATAGTGGTAAAGTCCACCACTCAACTAATATTTAAGTACATTTATAGTAATTCAACTTATTGATTAACATCAAAGATAATGTTACATTGTTGTTAAGACATAAAATCAAACCTCAAGCTTAAGGGGATGGATGACGTTGGACTGCTAAACCAATGGAATCTATGAAAACATACAGCTTCCATTCAGATGGCATAAGACATCATTTTACTTAGGCCAGCATATTAATTAATCCACAACAGGTTCACAATGGATTGACATGGAAACATAACTGAAACAAAAGCATCTTATACATGCCAGCACTGGTTGGTTGTAGAAGAGAGCCGTGGGAAAGATGCAGTACTCTGCTTCCTGCAAGAAACTTGAGGTTGTAAGAGGAGAAGGTAGATCAGTATTTCTTGATGAAGTCGTGGATGTGCGCGATGATCTCGTCGGGCCTCTCTTGGTTTAGGAAGTGTCCAACTCCTTCCATCACCACTATTTCCTCCAGAGATGGTACATCCTGCTTGAACATTCCACTGTGGACGTATTCCTTCATCCCAGGAGTGGTGTATACCATGTCCAGATCCCCCACCACGAACTTCACCGGGACATGAACTTTCGCACCGGTCCATGACGCTGTCAGCTCCCAGTTCCTGCAAATACACAAGAACGAGCACCACCGAGCACATCATACCAAACGCTGCATTCTACAACAATACACGAAAAGTGGACGAACTCAATCGACGTACAAGTCCAGAGCTCTGTAGTAGTTGAGGGCTCCAGTGAACCCTTTCTGGCTGAACTTGGCTGCATTGTATGCTATGTCTCGTTCTGTCAGCCAAGGAGGCAGGGCAATTTGGTTATCCTTGGAGATCCCAAAAGGGTTGTCCTTAGGCAAGCAAGGAGGCCCTGGTTTCCTATCTGTCAAGATCTTCGTCAACACTTTGGCAACTCCAGCGCGCTCAATCTCAGCTTCGATCGCTCCAGTTTCCTAACACATCATCAGTATTCACCACTTTTATGGTCTTAATAGTGTCCTGACTCCTTCTGTTAGCTAGAGCGATACCATATCTAGAAAAACGCTTCACTTGGTATTCCCAGCATCCATCCAAAAATAGCTTCTCTTTTCCAAAGCCACATGGTAATAGGAATCAGACCAAGTAGATATAGGTGTAAAGTTCTCCCAACCAAAGTCATTATTGCAACTCGAGCTCAAGACATCTAATTAACCTAGAACTACCTAATCGGGTCCAAAAAGTTATTTGAAGTTAGATACAAGAAGACAAAAAAAAACCTGGAATCTGCACATGTAGTAATCCTCTCCAAAGAAGAGCTTCAAACCCTTAACTGGCTCCACCTTGGGATTCCTTGGCCTAAAAGGAACAGTCAAGCAAACAAAAGCCTCGACTCTATCAGGCCTAAACAGGCACAAGTACCACCCGATCATGGCCCCCCAGTCATGAGCCACGAGGAACACCTTCTCCACCCCGAGCTGGTCGATGAGGGCCACGAGGTCGCCAACTACGTGGTGGCAGGTGTAGCTCGAGCTCGAAGGCGGGGCGTCAGTGTCACCGTAGCCACGAAGGTCAGGAGCAACTGCGTGGTACCCAAGTGAGCTCAAGCCAAGTAGTTGGTGGCGCCATGTGTACCAGAGCTCCGGGAAGCCGTGGAGGAACAGCACCACCTCGGCTCCTTGACCTTGACCCTTCTCGGCTATGTGCATTTTGATGCCGTTGACGTTCACCGTTCTGTGATTAATCCCTTCCATCCTCACTCACTCTCTTTCTATCTCCTTTACTTTTGTTGGTCGTCTTCTATTTCTGGTTGGTGGCTCTACTTCTATGTAATAATGTAGACAAAAGAATGCTCGAGAGATGTAATTTAAAAGTTAAATAGAGGCTCGCATCTCTTTTGTCTCTTATCCACTTTTTTCTATTCTGAATCGAACATTTTTCGGATTTTATTATCCCGACGCGATATTAGAAAGAGATCATACCGTTGACTCAAAAGGGAAGTGATTAACTGGTCCAGATATGAAATCTAAACAAAATTTCCAAGGCTCAGATTTGAAGAGGATCATTGGTTATTGCAGATAGCTTGTTTGAAGATTGGGGGAAGTAGGCAGCAGGCCCCAGCTATAGTCAATGGAGACTACTGCGTGTTGGTATCTTCAACGACAGGCCTTAATAACAATAATAATAAATGCTCTTCTATTTTGTGGGCCGAAATATACCAATTATCCAAATTCGAGCCGATTCGAACTAAGAAGGTGTTTTACGTGTCAAGGAAGGTCCAACAATTGGTCACGTATTTCGCCAACCGTAGTCAAGATTAGACGGTTAGTTAAGATTTTTGCATACGCTGCTTGCTATATTTACCAACATTTTGTTTGGGTTTATGAGGTTCTGGAATTTCTGACCTGGAAATTCTAAATTAATTAAGGAGCTCATCCGATTCTGATTCCCAGCCATCCGCAGCTAACTATTTCAACAAGCTGCTAATTATATACTTCACGCAATTGTTGTTGTTGTCTGAGATAAACCATTATTATAGGGACACTATATAGACAATCCAAGGTGGACATTTCTAGACATCAAAAGGAGAGAAAAAAATGTACTACCTGGTGTTGTTACTTGTTGCGCTTTGCACATGCCAAACAATCCGATGCGATTTCGAATATCAGTACATCAACCTGCCACCAACATCAGCACCAACAATAGCACCAACGCCATCCTACGACATCGTAACCAAAACATGCGAGACCACCCTGTACCCTGATCTGTGCATGGCCGTGTTCGAATCATTCCCCGGGTCCGGGCAATTGTCGGACCTCGATAGCATGGCGCAACACGCGCTCAAGTTGGCCGCGCAGAAGGCTGAGGCGGTGCACCTCCGCATCAAAGAGCTGCTCAATCAGACGTCCGACGGGTTCATCGAACAATGCCTGGCGGATTGCAAGGAGAACTACAAGGAGGCGACCGACCGGATAGAGGACGCGCTTGCCGCTTTGTCGTACGGGAGCTACACGGAACTCAGCTCGTGGGTGATGGCCGCGATGATGGATGCAGAGTCGTGCGAGGAAGGGTTCAATGAGAAGCCCGGAAAGAACTCCCTTCTCAGTGACATGAACACCGTCTTCGGCCGATTGTGTAGCGTCTGCGTTTCCATTACAGATCTTTTGTTGGAAACCGGCGGTACTTACACCGAGGTACAGGCGGAGTCGTCCTTCGCAATGGCATGAATTATATCGTTGCTGTCATGTTTCATCCTCTGTCCTAACATCAAATCTACACCAATCCGTCCATGTGATCAGTCTTGTAAATTGCACAATACACCAGAAACTAGACCAACGTTCGTCAGATTTCAATTGTTCCTATATATCTCTAAAACTAAAATCTATTCGTTTGAATGAATCTGAATATGTAGCTCATACACAATTCAAAATGTCAGTGTGTGGCCAATTTCAAGCTTTTCTCTTCATAAAAAAAGATTGCGAAGATAATCCGCAACTACCAACCGTCCTATTTTTCACCAACTGGAAAATGGGTCATAAATGAAACATTTTTTGTGTGTTCATGCCCAAAAAATGGGACAAAAGAATCCAAATCTTAATCCCAAATCATATTGTTCCCTACTCCGGTGATCATGTCTTAATCCCAAATCCTGGCCATTTTTAACATTGTCCATTCCAATCATGTGGAGTTTTATGTGCAATCCGATAGTCTGTATATTAGAAATTCACAAAACAAATAGAAACTCGTCGATTTTTTTTTATGTAACAGATTTATGAAAGCTCAATCAACAATGGAATTGGAATAAATGACATAATCCGCCAATTCTCTCTGAAAAATAAAACCGCCCCCTATTTGACCAAAACCAAACACATCAAAACTTGTGCCCCATTTAATTATTTTCTTATTACTCATTAAAAAAAATATTTTTCTTATTTTTTTTGATATTGGAGGCATAACAAATGTGGTCCAGTAACATTGGAGCACAACTCCATACAAAGAGGAGAAGGCTCAAGCAGAAAGGACCCTAGTTTCGTATACGCACAGATAAAATCGCGGGAGCCGAGATTTGTTAGCTTCCCACGAAGAACTCTGTGCGAGAGATTTAAGGTATTTACCGTAAAATCAATTTTAAGAACAGAAAGAGAAAAAAAAGGGGAAATGATGGGAATTCAACCAATTGGACGAGCAACCCAGTAGAGAGAGAGGAAGGTGCGGCCTAGTAATTGCGAAACCCTAATATTTGAGGAGATGAAGATGGTGGCGTTTATGTGAATATATAGGCAGGCTCCCCAAGTTGCAAGATCATAGGGAGACGGCCGTGTTTGCGGGACTGCTAAAAATACATCCTTTGGGCTTAGGCCCGTTTTGGTCCCAAACACTCTGGTCCTTCCAAAAAATTTATTTTAGTACCATATAGTTTTACGTGTTTTTAACTACGCACCATGTGGACTGTGGTTTAGGGTTTTTTTTGGGTGTGATTGTGGTCTCCTAAATTGATACTTATGGTGACGAAAATTTCATAAATTGATACTTCCACGCAAAGGTCATGTCATATTTTTCTCTATTAAGTGGTAATGATGTGACAAACTGAAAAAAATAATTTGTGTGCAAATCTAAAAATTTTGCAGCACTATAACCCAAAATTAAAACCAAAGTATCTCATATCCAATAATCGGATTAAATTTTTTTAGATCACGATTGAAATTAAATTTTTAGTTGTTATGTCAGCTCTACCTAGGAGACTAATTCATACCTAAATACATTTATACAAACATGTATCGTCGTAGCAATACATATCAAAAAGTCAAATCGACTCACTTTAAAAAATGATGCTACAGTGTATTCATATGCGAGACTTGATCCAAATGGTTATCACGACTAATGAATGTCATAAATAAGTGTAATGCGTCAAAAGATTGTAAATCTGTCTAACATGGCTAATTTATGCCTTACATAAGTTGAATGTCAAAATTATAGTCTATTTCGGTTTGAACTGTCCAAAGAAGTTTGAAATCTCTTTATCTTAAACACTAATTAAATAACAATGTTATTCCAATAACTACTAAATATACTTTACTTAGTTTGACAAATTCGATTAACGTGATCGAGTGTTAAATGAGCCAAAGAGGTTTAAAGTTATGCTCAACAAAAGCATGACTAGTTGAACATTCCAACGGGTTGAGCATAACATTCCAATATCATCTCCAAGCGTACGCTATTCTATCAAGTATATTACCCAGA